>OY754327.1:17438869-18004959 GCA_963573305.1 Pyrrhosoma nymphula
AGTTGCAATTAAAATGTATATGTAAGCAATGGTTTACGAAAAGACCTTCATTTGTGACACATCTATAGAGACGAGATTCACTTTTTACATTTTAAATTAACTCTGATAGAGGATATAGGAGAATAATATTCTGGACAATAACTATATATCGCCAAGTATTTTTGAATTAACGGAAAATATGCATCTTAATATTTACATATTTTTAGATTGTGTCATTCTCAAGCAGAATCTTAACAATCTTTAAGCAGAATTAATAAATGGTTAAATTTAAGTGAAAACATTTTGAAAATTCATCCTTGAGGACGAAGCGGAAAGCATAAAAGTCACCTATGTCAGTTATGTGCGTGGTGATGGATAATCTACGCTTGAGCCTATTGTGCACGGCCCCATCACGTTAGTCGATGACCATCAGCGCGTAGGAACGCACACTACAACGCTTCTACACGTTCCTCATACATGCAAATGTGCTGACCGAGTCTGGAGAACAACAATACTGGCGAGAGCGAGGGAATTGTTGCAAACTACGGAGTTCACTGTCTAAACCATACGAAGCAGCTTTAAACGCGGTTTGTACACACCTGCTACTCCGTTTACCGTTAAATTGTTACGAGTGTTGTGCCTCTCGAAAACAGCCATGCAAGCTGAACGGATACTTTTCAAGCCCAATTCACACTATTTAGCACATATCTCTCTCTGTCTAATTTTTCTCAGGAATAAAAAATACAATAAGATTTTACATGTTTTTTATCGTTGATAATTCCAGCGAAGATTTAAAAAAACTACGTCCTGGGGTACGGTATACCGCAATTTGATTTCCCACTTACATCTTAACGTACTTCAGAAGCGTGGAGCGCAAACACTTTCACAGATTCACAAGTGGGGCCACGAGTACAAACAATAGACACTCACCGCGCGTAGTTAATAACAGACCATCCAAACGCGGTGGCCCTCCCAATTACCAGCCGCCGAATCGGCAAATTGATCCACAATCCATGCATTTAGACGAGCAAAATATCGCCGCGACGGACTCCTCGTCACCATCGTCGTAGGGTTGTCGTTTTCCACCACCAACCCACACCACCAAACCACGCCCAACCAAACCACCCCACCGCCGCCACCAAACAACGCCAGCTCGGTTTATTTAACTGAACTGGGAAATGCAGGCCACATCCTGTACCAGTCTAAAAGGATTTGGTGGGAGGAACCGCCGGTTTATAATTGCATACGTTTACCCAGCGACAATCCTTAACTCGAAGCATTGACTTTGCCACATTGCTCTTCCATCGGACTTCACGTCATTCTGAATTGAGGTTAGGCACCCGTATTGAATGAGAAGCAGCAACTTTGTATTTCCACATGTATTTATTGGAAACGACCTTGGTCAGGACACGACGACAGGAAACGACCTGATGATGACGTGCTACGTTGAAACCTAGGTCGTTTCCAAAAAATACATGTGGAATTACAAAGTTGCTGCTTCTCATTCAATATGCTAAGCAAATTCCATAAAGTTACGCCTGAGACAACGAAGTTTAGGCACCCGTGTTATGCCAAAGAGATTTTCTTTTTGTGTTGTTAAGCCTTTGACGAGACTTGATTAATAATTGAATCTAAAACACTTGATTGACTACCACTTTTTTTAGATAATACAACAGTAATACTTTTCACAAGGGAACTCGCTAAAATATTTTAAGACAGTTTTGACAGGATGATGCTCTATAAATATCCAACATAATCACATATCTCTCATTCCAGTTCAATCCTCCCTTCATCCTATTAAACCTACGAAGATGCATCGACATTATGCACTAAATTTTGCGGCAAAAGCAGTATCTTACTTCGTGAAATCATGTTTATGCGTTCTTTATTAGGCATTTTAATCATCTCTTAACGATTTTATTTCGGCTTGTTCTCCGTATAAACTAAATACTACAACCACGAAAAAAATAAAGAATCGTTTTCAGAATAAAGTAACCGTAGAATGAAACACAAAATACGAATATATCTTAGGGTTCAGAATGCGAGAAGCACTAGGCAACTTAAAATTTAACCGCAGATTTTTTTAAGGAGCCATGTGAACAGTTAAGGAAGTAAGAGAGCACTACTAAGGATGAAAAGTAACTAAATCCAGGTTCAAGGATCTGTAAATATTAACTTGACGTGCTCATTAGCCAAAGAACTTAAATTGCTACGTTAGGCGCTATTCAGAGATTGAAAAAGGAGCGAATATAAACTAAAAACATAAAATTATCTATAAAAAAATATGAGGTACTAATGACAGATGCACCGCAGGGTAGCGGTCACTGGAGGAGATAGGCGGTGCAGGCTTGCGGTACGAGCCATGAGGCTGGTATGGCGTCCTCCCAACGCTACTCGTGACCTTACAACTATCCCATCATCCAAAAAGAATATAGCAAATATAAATGATCATGATAAGTACACAAGGCAACGACGAGAGAATTGCAATTTGATTTCGCTCAAGCCAATATAATAATATAGAATAATTCTTCGGCCAAGCCGTCTTCAATTACCTTTAAAACTATGGTTCTTTCACCCAGTGGGGTTGTGTTTGAACCGTTCAAGATTCTCCTGATCACGTAGCTAAGGAGCCACGAGGTACATCCACGAAGGGTTCAAGAAATTGGTGTATTGAATATCTCACGCAGCCTTTCCAATCGCGTTTTTCACCGGTATATCGTTGATGGAGTCGAATACCTCGATTAAAGTCGCAATAATCAACATTTCATACGCCTAAGTTATCGATCCGAATGTTTCAAAAACACCAAAATCTCAAAGTATTCGATAATGAGCCAAATGACTCCTTAGTTACGTGGTCAGAATTAGCTTGAGTGGCTCAAACAAAACCCTTCTGTACTCTAATTAATTTTGAGTGAATACCAATACAATTCTACCAGACTGCAAGTATCTTTCTGAACAAAAGACGCGCTTACCGGCTCACGCGCCTGTGACACTTACAAATGATCATATCTATCTACATCTACGAAATACCCTGCAAGCCACCTCAAGGGCGTGTGGCAGGGGGTGAGTAGTCACCAACATACATTACACTATACTATTTAATGTAACAGCGTATTTATTTAAAAAAAAGAAAATTTCAAATAGTTGTACAAAACCGCATAAAAATTACTACTGTCAAGTACAAGAGATACAAATGCATGGCAAGCTGGGAGACAGAATGGATTCAGAAGACAGAGGATACGTACAAAGTCTACTTAAAATGATAACACCAAACACAAGATTATATAGGTACCCACGAATAACTACTATGATCGAAGAAGAAGATGTTTGTCCCGAAAAACATACAAGGATCACGTTTAGAAAGAAATCAGGATTGATATCAGCTCAATGGCTATCGCAAACACAATCAAACCCAGCTACATTTAAGTTAAAGATATTTATATTATCAAAAGACCCGAGCAATGTCAAAAACGCGGTAAATGTCGACAATACGACAATCGCAGGAGGAGTTGAGATGGTCTCGAATTCTCCTAAATTCCTATCCTCATTCATTCCATTCCAGAGTCGAGGATCTTCCCCACTTTTCCCCGCGAGGACGTAGTCTAGCGTGTAATCACGACATTAAAGACAGAATAAGGAGTGGCGAAGGCTCGAGAGTGCAGTCGAGCGGTCAAACGGCAAAAAGCGGTCAAGATTCCCACGGTGTGGGCGTCGGCGGCAGTGGGGGGAAGGGCGAAGGAGTAGGGTGAGAGAGAGCAGAAGGACGATGCTGGGAAACAGAAGCTAATCGTACGTCACGGCAAATCAATGTCGGAATTGAAACGAACGCGGCTGCCGGGAGGGCGTTGAAAAAAAAATAAAACGGCGAATAAAAGTGAAGGAAGAGCCCTTTGGCCACCGCTCCCCGGCAGAGAGAGAGAGCCCTTTTACGCGTCCTTGTTTTCCCAAATCGATCCGCTCTCGGGGCGACGCGATGCTCCCGAAGAGGGAAGCGATAACGGGTATCCGTCACAGGGAACGCGCGCATGCGATATCGAGGAGATAAAAATGACGAGGTGCGCCTCGGGGGGGCGGAGCGCGCGCGTGCTCTCTCTTTCAGGGGCGGGCAGGAAATGGCTCGTGTGCTGCGGTGGGTGGTGATGGCCTTTCGGCGCGCAGCATCCGCCCACGAGTGCTTTTGTCGGCGCAAAAGAATTGTGGGTTTTGTTTCTCGGAAATATTCCGTTTTAGTCACATGTCTGCGATGAAGTGCACGCGGAATGCTTTATTCCATCGTCCGTGACTTTCTACTTGCCCTCCCGTACGTCAGTGCTTCCGAATAAGGCGGTGCGGGAATTGACAGGTAAGTTCGCGGAGAATATTTTGCTCTGAACTTTGAAGCATTGGGAAGAGCAGAATAGCCCTCACTTAGTGTGCCTCTATCATTTTGCTCTCCTTCTACTTGTTCTCACTTTAAACCCACGTCAAGAGCGATTCTCCTCTCATCACTGAATGGAAGGTAAGAAATCTAATTTAAACAGAAAAAATTAAATAAGTCTGATTAGGCTCTCTGCCTTCTTCGATAGTGAACCTGTGGCACAAATGATGACAGACTGAAGCGTGTTAAATTAATTAATATGCAAACATTTTATCAAAATATTCCCATCACAAAGTTATAAGGCGTTCGTCTACAAGTTTGCTCATGAATTTTTCCATTAGATCCGGCAACTCACCTTGGTGACTCATCAAGATTTATAACGAAGATTTTAGGATGAATATTTATCCTTTTTTTGTCAGTGCAATAACTGTTACAAATGATAACGAGGCTCTTAGCGATGAGGGATAGTGGTAAATTTCAAATTCCGATGTAGTTTGCTCAAAAGGTTTTGTTTTTAGTTTTAGATTACATACTATATCTAATCTACATATTCAGGGGTTATTGAAAAAGAATAAATTCTAAATTTCAAAGATTTTTAAAAACAGAATTTTTCCCTAACCTTGAAATTATTTATACAAGGTCTGTCCGGTAAGTAAGGCAAATGTTTTTTTCCCGCGATTCTACTGGTCGTATCACGTGCGAATTTTGATGGAGGAAGGCTTCAACTACCCAATGCTGCCAATTTCAGTGTGCTTAGAGCTATGAAAGTGTCAACATCGTTGTTTTAGTGTACCTCATTTTAATGCATGTGTCACGACGTTCGATGGAGGACTCACACCAGCAACGGTACGCCATCAAATTTTGAGCAAAACTCAACAAAAATCTTCCCGACACCTACGCAATAATTAGGGAAGCTAAAAGTAGACTCAGCTCTTTCGTATTCTCGAGTTTCGAGATGGTTGAAGATGTTTAATGGTGGCCGGGAAGAGGTAGCCGATGAACCCCGCTCTGGACGTCAACCAAAAGTGAGGAATATGTGGCCTATGTGCGAAATTTGTTGAATACGGATCGTCGATTGAGTGCCCGGATGATAGCGGATACTTTAAACCTCCCAAAAGCAACTGTGCACGAGATCGTTTCGGAAAATTTGCAAATGCGAAAAGTGTGCGCCAAACTTGTGCACGAGAGGGGAGATCCCCCCCACCTGGGCGCTCCACCAAGGCAACGCTCCCAGCCACACCGCTCTGAGCGTTCCGGAGTTCCTCACCAAGAACAACTTGGCAACACTGCCGCAGCCTCCGTACAGTCCGGACCTTGCCCCGGCTGACTTTTTCTCGTTCCCCAGGGTCAAAAGCGCCCTGAAAGCAACCCGTTTTAGGACGATGGAAGCGATCCAAACTACCGTGACGAAGACCTTTAAAGAGGTTTCCGAAGACGCCTTCCAGGACGCGTACCGTACATGGCAGAGTCGCTGGAAAATGTGTGTAGACGCACAAGGGAACTACTTTGAAGAGCTTTAAAAGTTTGTAATTTTATCTTGAATAAATCTTTCTAAAAAAATATATTTGCCTTACTTACCGGACAGACCCTGTATATTCGCTGGGCTGTGGCTAAGTCTTCCGAGAACAAATTTCCACAAAAAACGAATATGCAAAGATGGGTAGCAGAAAAAGTTTTGATTCGATTAAGCAATTGGTTAATATTGTGGATATTACCTGAGGATTCAAACTCGCGTCAGAAAGCAATGGAGTGAGAAAATTAGTCTAAACCTGCCATGGAAGTATCTGCCAGCTCTAAGTTAAGGAAATTTAATACGCATTGGGACGGAGCAATTGGGAAAAATACATAAGAGTTTATCTCGAACTCTCATTTTGCTCTGAATGTCTTCAGGTCCCGTCGAGTCCTTGATTGCCCTTTCCCTAGCACTTTCCTCTTTTCCTATGCGCAAGCTAACGCTTTACCACAACGCCACTCGTACAGCTAGCCATTCCTCATTCTTAACCTAAACTTATGCCCCCCACATTTCCATCCAATTCCGTTCCGCGTATTTACGCTCTCCTTTCACGCTCTGCCTCCTCTCAGTTCCTCTCTCGCCACGTCCCCCTCCAAGCCCTCTACTTCGCCAACCACAGACCTCCAGTCCAAATCCAACCTCCTCACTCAAACCCATACCCATTAACTCACTCATTCGCTCCATCCACAAAGGGCAGACCCCATTCACTGCTCCGTGCTTCCCCTGATTCCGATATGCATTCGGCGAACCGATTGTCAATTCACGCCCTAAACTACACACCCCAGCGAGCTGTCCTCCGATAATTGACGCTATCCTTCTCCAAACTAGAGGATAGTTAAGCTCTTCACTGACTATCCTGGAACAAAGGCATTGGAACATATAATTTGTATTCATACAAGCTCTGAATGATGTATACATGCGCGGAATTATTTTTCATAGAAAGGTTTAACCTCCGTAAAGAATGCATCTTTCATAAAGTTCTTTATTGGTGGACGTCAAATTGAGTAGTGTTTTGTGTCTCCCACGAAAAGTAGTGAATTTCGAAATATAATGGTCACGAACATCAGATAAAATTATTCGAAATCGCCGTCATGCTCTGATGCTGCGACTGTTTGTCCAGTTTGGTAGGGTGGTTTATTCTTTACATCTGGCGTCAGGACAAGCCCACTGAAAAACGGAATGAATTTCCGTGTCAAATGTTCTTAGTTTTGATTTCTGTTACACAGTTTCGTAAGGAACTTTTGATGAAATATTATCTTTACGTAAGCAATAGTATTAGGGTATTAGCATTTGGGTTGATGTCACTCTTATTACATTTTATATCAGCATGTTCAATTTCTGGGCCTCGCAATCATTTGTTTTAGAAGCGATTTGCCTTATATCCACAACCAAGGTAAAGGGTTTAACGCAGTGCGCTAAATTCCATCTTTTGACTGACCGAAATAATACTGCACAATATGAATGCTTCCCAGGACCGAGGCCAGTAAATCATTGAGGATACACTCATTTAATCCAATTATTGAAATATAACATGGGAATATTTCTTTATTTTACCCTTAGTGAGCGACATCTTTAAAGTAATATACAGTGTAAGACTTGGTGCTTTCCTGGCGTACGATCTGAATAAAGTCTTCATGGGATAATATACAGTATTGAAACCAGTAATTTTGTAGAAAAACACAGAAAAAGGTGGATACAAAAGTTTGTTTTCCAAAATTACTTCATTTCAGCAACCGCAATCTTATCTACCATGCGGAGTGTCAAAAAAGAACTGTTTCCATTATTCCTGGAAGTATTTCTACAAATATTCTCTTCCACCTTATATTCTTCTACTCGTTATTCGTATAGGTTAGCATTCTATGTTTCCCATTGTATCTTCAGTGCAAAGTACTAAGCCATCACAATAGCACCTAGATTTTGTCATGCCATTATTTTCATAATTCTTTAACATTCACGTCCCTATTTTTCTGTATTCCATTATTTATAATTTCAGATCTTTCTATTTCAAAATTAATTTCCTTGATAATATTATTCACTAATTATTTTACATGAAGCCGCTTAATTCTTTAACTCGTAATTCCTAGAAATCATCAGTATTATCTACCACTCATCAATGCTGAGATTTTAGTTCATGGCTATCTTTTGAAACCGAGACTGAAATGAACTCTTCCTGCCCCGAGCCCTGTAAGACTATTCACTGAGGGACAAACGAGGCGTAGGTAGGTGTGAAGGAAGCGGGCAATATAAATTTACTCCGAAACACTGCGGCTTCTTTTCTCCAAGCACTGCTAATGTTTTCATCCCCATGCCTATCTCCCTCACTCAGCTCAGCATTTTTATTCCTCGACTGCTGCCTCCTTTCGTCTCTCTCTCTCACACACACACTACAATCCCCCCCAAACTCTACAATTTCTCCCCCACGTCCCCCACTTCCCCCCCGAGTGGAAATGCGTTTCCTCTTCAATCCCGTTCCTTTCCCCCGCGGCAAAAATCATGAATCCGAAGAATCTCATCCGACGCCCTTCCCCCCCTCACTCAACGTGATCTCATTACTCAGTCGCCGGCAATCCACTTCCTTCCCTGTTCTCCACACTTCGTGCCGTCACAAAACTCCCATCACACCTCAGGACCTCCTGCCATCGCTCCGACCACTTACCCTCCCCCGTCTACCCCTTCTGCTCCCAGAGCATCACCTCTTCCGACAATCTCCCCTCCGCGTGACCCCTATCCAAAAATCCTTTTCCCAACCCCATTTCCTTCCCTCAGCAGACTTCCGACACACACTGCCGGTGGGTGGGGTTTCACGAGTAACGAACGAATACGAAGTAACGAGGTTGTTGCAAAGAGCCTCTGCGTACCTTGGAAGGGGAAAGGCCGAAAAATAATTAACGAGTAGCGCTTAGCGCTCCGAGACGATCAAATATCCCACAGGAATCCCACAGGACCCAGGGAACTATCGACCAATTTCATTAACGTCGATTATAGGCAAGATACTTGAACATATCGTCGTTAGCAATATCATGACGTTCCTGGACAGTCGTAACGTCCTCCATGGCTCTCAGCACGGCTTCCGGAAAGGCAGATCATGTGAAACACAACTCGCTCTCTTTCTTCATGACGTTCTCAAATCTGGTGAATCGAAAAGACAAGTTAACGCATTATTTCTAGATTTTAAGAAAGCTTTCGACTCGGTACCTCATAACAAACTTTTATACAAATTACAGTCATGCGGCCTTAACGAAACAGTAGTAAACTGGATACACGACTTTCTGAGTGATCGTAAGGAAAAAGTAGTTCTTGACGGAATTCGCTCTGATGTAGTTAAAGTGACATCAGGTGTCCCACAAGGAAGCGTAATCGGCCCCCTTTTGTTCATTATATACATAAATGATCTATGCTCTCGAATTAGCAGTGAAATACGTTTATTTTCCGACGACGCTGTCATCTATTGTGAAATTAGTGATCACTCTGACTTTGAAACTCTTATTATCGGATATAAACAACGTTCATGTGTGGAGCCAAGAGTGGGGACTCGAACTTAATCTGAGAAAATGCACGGCGGTACATTTCTTGCGGAGGTCGTCCAACTATTCCCATGTATATGCTGTGGATGGTGTTAACATAAAGGCGACAGATGAAGTGAAGTATCTAGGAGTTACGATAACTTCGGACCTATCGTGGGGAGCACATGTAAGAAATATTTGTGGCAGAGCTCTGAAGAAGCTAGGATTCGTCAAGCGTATAGTGGGAAGATTTTCGGATGAAAAAGTAAAAGAGAGGTGCTATTTCGCACTCGTCCGGCCACACCTTGAATATGCAGCGAGAATATGGGATCCGGTGCAGAAAGGCTTAATCCGGGAACTTAATAAAATACAAAGAAAAGCTGCGCAATTCGTCAAAAACTGCTACGGGCGTACAGACAGCGTTACACAGATGTTAAACGAATTAGGCTGGGAGCCGCTAGAGACTCGGAGGCTGCGCGCTAGGCTTAGATTGCTTGAGCAATTGAGAATAGATATCTTTAACAGTGACACGGAGAACAAATCATATTAGAACCCCACTATATTTCCAGGTCCGACAGAAACGATAAATTAAGAGAGATATTTTGCCGAACGGATAGGTATGGGAATTCGTTTTTCCCCCGAACAATAAGGGACTTTAATAAATGCTAGGCGTAATTTCATTAGAGCGTTTCCTTTTTATGTGTAAACGGCCGGTGTCCTAATACCCCCCGCCACACGCCTATTGAGGCGGCTTGCGGGGTAGTATGTAGATGTAGATGAATATGCTATTTGTGGCAACTGTGACTTGCATTGAACGAAACCATGCGGTATATGTGAATATTCAAAAATTTTGGTACCCGAGAGTTCTTAATCGGATACAATACGTCATTTTCATAGCTCCAGTAAAACTTCATTCAAAAATATTCACACAATAAATCAAACTTGAGATAATGTTTTTGCCTGGAAGGTTAAAATGACGCTGTATTGTCACCTATGCTACCTAAGATGAATTAGCTTCACCAATAAGCACTGAAAAACATAGCGATAGGTTTGCATCTTCTACGCACAATTACGGAAAGCAAAATCACGGACATTCAACAATTATACGTATTTAAAAAACGAAATTTGGGACATCCGCGGTGCATGAAATTTCCAGACAGTCGTTCGAGGGAAATTAGTTCGACTGAAAATCTAGGAGCATACATGCCCTCGAATTATGAGCCTTCCCTCGCTTCCAACCTAATTCACAGTCAAGCTCTCCGACCGCATCGAACACGCCAGCCCCACGCCACCGCACAATCCTATATTATTCACTCTCCCTTTCTCTTCCTCTCCAACCTACGCACAGAGTGTCCTTCTGTCTGCATCGCCAACCTTTTCACCCACCTGCCGCCCCTCCCCCCCCACGTGTCTTCTCATCCATTTTGGGAAGCGTCCATTACACTTGTCAGAGTAGGTATCCTGAAGAACTTCAACTGGAGCATCCTGAAGAGACCACTGGAAATGAGATTGATGCCCGTGGGTACCCCGACAGAAGATCACGACGACAACAGATCACGCGTCAACGGATCACGAAGAACAGATCACGAAGACAACATATCACGTGACAATAGATCACGATATACAAAAAATGCTGTATTTAAATAGGTGAAAGATAGAATAAACCTAATAACACGGGTTTCACTTCATCAGATATATTTCACTGTTATAATTCCTAATAGCATGATACAAATCACACTTACACACTTTATTATCATTTAGGGTTATTTGGTTTGGGAAACTCGCCGAAGTTTTACACAAAACAATCACCATTGGGGTGGGTTGGGTAATGACCAACGTTGGTTCAAAAGGGTATTCGTGAAAAAAGAAACGTAACCATCCGCCAAATAACCTCCTCCCCAGGTAGCCTTGAAGGTTACCCGTGCCTCCAGTCTCAAGGAGTTCGTGCGTTTCCCCGCTAGGTGGCGCTGTCATCAGGTATGCCAGTAATGTTAACTCTCTCTACATTCGGAACGACTCCGCAGCGCCCCCCTCACAATTACACATCTGCGGCAAAATATCCGCAAAATATTGAAGGAAAATATATTACAAAGTAATTTTCACATTTTAATCGTGATTTAGTGTCGCGTGATCTGTTGTCGTCGTGATCTGTTGTCGTCGTGATCTATTGTCTTCGTGATCTGTTGTCGCGTGATCTGCTGTCGCGTTATCTGTTGTCGCGTGATCTAATATCATGGATCCATGCCCGTGTATATCTGATGTTATTCTGAGATTGTTGTTATTATGAGGAACAATGAAAAAAACCACAGATTGAATACTACCCTTTCCATCAAAAGAGATTCGCAACCGTGCATAGTAATACGCATCTTTGCTGCGATTTGTATAGTATTTTCAACCCCCCATTATATATAAGTCTAAATAAACACACATAAGTGCACACACTATCTTCAAGCAGTTCACTTAAACGATATGAGTAGTCTAAAAGAAATCTGGATTTTGGAGGTAAGTCTAGGAGACTTTCAATTTTAATATTTTATTTTGAAAATATTTCCTAACCGCTTGTATCTTAATTACAGATTTGTACTCTTTTTCAGACGAATGAAGGATAACAAAAATATTACTTCGCCAATTGGGATTAAATTACAATCCACATCTAAATCACTTGTAACCTCACCAGAATCAAATCTACCCCATGGACCCCCAAATCTACCCCATTGGGGTTGCGCACCCCATTCGCCATTCAGGATAAACAGTATTACAGTTTTGGAAAAGTATTTTCCGGGTTAAGGCCGCGTTGGTCCATTTGGGCGGACGACAGTTTCGGGCGCATTCCAGCTCCCGCCTTCAGGTCCAACTGATCTGCAGAGCATCATTTTCTTCTATATATATATCTAGTCAGGTGCGCGCTGATACGTTCGGTTTGAATCCCATTGTTGGAAAAGCCGTTTGAAAGATGCAGGGAGAGGATAACCGTCTTCCCTGTTGAAGTTCTTTCCGTGGTTCACTATTTCTATTGCCTCCCTTATCAGCCGAGGGAAATATTTATTTTCTCTGGCAATGATTTTGGATTCGTGGGATTTAATCACGTGTCCGGGTTCTGACCATGCATGCTCTGCAACCGCGGAAAGGCGAAAATCTTTCTTTTCGGTTGCCTTACGATGTTCTTCTATTCTGATTTTTAGGGATCTAGATGTTTGACCGATGTATGATTTACCACAGGTACACGAAATGGGGTCTGGCAGTCCACCCCTGTTTTACTGTATATCTCCGAGCTTGGCGTATCCAGGTGGAAGCAGAGGGGGTGAGGGAATTGGAATCATCCCCCAATCCTTCCCCAACCCATTCCTCTAATGTACAGGTACAAGGGAGCTGGAATGCACCCGAAACTGTCGTCCGCCCAAATGGACCAACGCGGCCTTAACCCGGAAAATACTTTTCCAATTAATCACCGCGGAAGCCTCCGTACCAGTATTACAGTTTTGTTTTCTAAAACTACTACTCCTAGAGTATTTAGGGAAAAAAATGAGATGACCTGAATGCATAGTAACTGGATTTCTTAACCCATTAATGACGAGAAAAAATGTAATTATTTCCCATTAAACCATATGCATGCATAGTAGTATTTTATGCTCATGCATGGTTTCTTTTAGAAGCTTACTATACAAATTACGCAAGATACTTGAATTACTCCATCATTAACAAAATCCTTAAGTGCGTTCCACATGGCGGTGAATTACCACTAAAGGTATATGCCCATACATTGCACCACTTGGTATTCAAGAATCGGTCTTGCCTCAACGCCGGAAAAGCATTTCTATCGAGACTCAATCAGGGTGAACACAATCCAATTCATCGCTCGGAGCACCAGTCTAAAAAATTATCCCCCTTCCCAGCCACGTAAAAGGCTTTTGCCTTCTACCTCGGGGGCACAAATGGAGGCTCACAGGTCGTAATTACGCGTTGACATCGAAATCCTGCGTACACTCATACCTGCGAATACCAAAAGATACCCCCAGCATTACATAACCCCCACTGCACGCATCCTGTATTTGTTTAAACCACCATTCTTCAGGTTTAGG
This sequence comes from Pyrrhosoma nymphula, assembly GCA_963573305.1. Taxonomy (NCBI): domain Eukaryota; kingdom Metazoa; phylum Arthropoda; class Insecta; order Odonata; family Coenagrionidae; genus Pyrrhosoma; species Pyrrhosoma nymphula. The sequence goes on from OY754327.1 coordinate 17,452,301, forward strand.
AGTTTGGAATCATCGGAGCCACCAAATTCTACGTGAAAGCCCAAGCGGAATCGTACACAAGGGTTTTGCTCAACAGCAACCATTTGGGGTTATACCACGGGAGAGAGGGGTGGATGCAATTTTAATTAAAGAAAAATTCCGGAGCCTGGGAGACCCGAGGGAGAGGAATGGGTTGGGGAAGGATTGGGGGATGATTCCAATTCCCTCACCCCCTCTGCTTCCACCTGGATACGCCAAGCTCGGAGATATACAGTAAAACAGGGGTGGACTGCCAGACACCAGCGTTGATTTCCCCAGCAATACTTCGTCCCACAGGGCAAGCATTTAAATCTGGATGCGCTGACATGCGATGTTTTGAGACCTCTTTTAGTGCGTCACGCAAATAAATTATACAAATTAATTTGCCATTTTTCAAAAGTATAAGAACGCACGGTTAAATTGAACATCAGTGACTAGAAGCGTTTCATTATCATACTTAGAAAATACTCCCAAAAATCCGAATGAAAATGTCAGTCCAATAGCATCTGCCAAATATACCGTCAACGCATTTGCCCTTGAATGTATTGGAAATTATGTTTTCTCCCATTAATGAACAGAAAATATATACACAAAACATAATAGATTCTATAGGCAAAAATAAAACCAATGAATTACAATCGTAGAGAGATTGAGGAACATTTATTATATAACACAGTAATGAGTAAAATACTGCAGCTATCAGGTAAAATTCTCAACAAAGAGATAGAGTACAAGGGTCATTTTTAAACGAATCTGTACATTTTTTTGAATCAACTGACTTTTTTACGCCACTAAATGTCTACTTCATGTTACAGTAGAGTCCACAGCGTCCAAAAACCATGAGGACCGCCATATTTCCTTACTAACCTAGTATGACTATGGAATTTGCACTTGTCAGAGCACAGAAAGGCAATACCGTAGAAAAGAGGAAGCGGGAATTTATTTCCTCGTCGTGTACTCCTACAAAAAACAGAAAATTTTAAAAGTATCCATTGCCCAAATATTTATATTATCATATCTTTTGAGATGGATAACTCACTCACAACCAACTACTGACCAGTAATAGCACTGCGGTATCTTAAATCATTCTATTGAAAATCCTCACTGTCCAGCCGAAGAATGACAGGTTGCCCGACGACTGTGTCGCTCTCGAGTTCTTGTATATTAGGGATCTTAGTTTATTTTTATATGCCCCTCCCATGTTACACTCATGGAAAAATGTAACCCTGTCAGGCAAATTTAAAACCATGATATGAGCTAATACCACGGAAGCATAGGCCCTCTTTCCTTCTTGTATGATGACGCTATAGAAGATGAGAAGGGTTAAGTTACCATGAATCTTAAGTATAGAATAATAGTTTAGAGCTGATATCTCGAAAAGAGATTCCGACATAAGTCTATCAAAAAATTCAAAAGTGGAGAATATGCGTATAATAAACGTAATTCTTTGATAAAAATTATCAGGTAAATATCCTTGAAAACTTCTCTTTAAGTCATGTACCAAGATAAATGTAATAGATTATTTCTTCCTTAACAATTCCAAAATTAGAATTTCCTAGAGTGATGCTAATGATATTATAGGCTCAATGTACATGGAGTAATTGGCATATACGCAAAGTTCAAAAATAATCTACTTATTTTCTCTACCAACACAAAATCAGCTGTCATATTTTAGTCATAATTTTTCTACGATACAAACATGACTGTGTGAATATGCATACTGGCAACTTCATTCTGTCATTTGAAATTTCAGAAACAATGTCCCTCCCATGTTAATAACTTATTCCTTGACTCTTCTATATGCTAAAAGAATCTTTTTCCCTCTCATTTTCAATCTGCTTTAACGAATTATCAAACAGTGATTTATTTTACAGATGATTCAAAAGAAAATATTCCAGAAAGCATACGGATTTTACTCCTTAGAATAAATATCCAAGAGGTATATATTCGCATCACTAATCACTCCGGTGGTTTGGATACAGAATCTCATTACACCGTCTGCACGTTGATATGCTCACTCGCTGCCGTATCAAAAGAACACTAAATGGGCAGACTGATGGATGCAAAGGGAATAACCGGCGTACGCCAAGTTAGACGAGGGAAGCAGTCCACGGTGATCCCCTGAGTGGATTTTCATGAATCACGTCAAAAAAAGGGACAAATTAAAAGTTTCGGACAAAAACGAACGTAAAACGCCGAGTGCACGGTAAAGCTTTCATTCGGATTGTTGCAAAAGCGTTTTCAACAACCAACATCCCTAGGAGGGTTGCAGCAGCAGCAGTGGAGGAGCTTTCTTTTCATTCTCCGGTAGTCAGGCAGCGAGGCTAATTAATTGTTGGGGAAGAGCCATCTTCCCTCCAACTCGTCGTGATATTCAAAGCAATCCGAGTGGAACTTTCAGGGGTGGGGATGGGAAGGTGGAAGACCTCCGTCATCAACGTCGTTTAATTTACCCAACAATGCCCCGGGTGGAGTGGGTGGGTGATCGTCTCTACGTAAGCGAAGCGGAAGCTTGCTCATTTGTCAGGAAAAGATTCGTTTATGTTGTACATAATATAAAGACGAATAAAATCATGAACAATGAGTCTGAATGGAAACTCCCTCTCCCCCTTCCTCGAAAGAAATTTGCAAGCAAGTTGAATCTTAACAAAAATATTATATGTATCTCGTCGTGCATTTTTGAAGAAATGTTTTGTAATACTCCACATACGACCCGTTTGCTGGCAGTGAACAGGTTTTTGTCATAATAGCAACGCATTGATTCTCCGAAAATGAAAAAAAAATTTTGAAAGGTGAAATTCTGGGAATAAAATGGAATTTTCGTGTTCCTTTTTGTTAAAACCCTTAACGAGTTGGCTTCGCTGAAATTACCTTCAAAACTATGACTTTGCAAACTGATCTATACGTTTAGGGAAGGGTTCTCTTTTGCTAGCAAAAAAAAATTTAGAAAGACTAATTATTCTTACATAAAAGAGATCTCAAAAAATAAATCGCAGTTCATTAAATCATTACCATGTACAATTTGTTTAGGGACAGGACTTCGTTATTATTTCAACATAACCATGGTCTCAGGATTATTTTTTAGGGATAGGACTTCGTTATTACTCCAAAATAACCATTATCTAAAGGTTTTCATATCTTCATTTACTCATTTGTCTTATTTCCTTAAATGTTCTTGAAAAATAAGCCATAAACTACAATTTCAAAGTAGTTTTATTATGCCATGGACAGAAGAGTATCCTGAAAAGTGTAAAAAATGAGTTTTCATAAAATTCCTTAAGCATCGAACCGTTCGGTTCTACCCGATATACCTATCAAACATAAGGTATCACTTATGAGGTTAACAAAGACGGAAGCATGTATAAGGACATATCACTCAAATATGCCTTGAGTTTAGGTACTCATTGGCAGGTCCTATATTTAAAAAGTTGTACATATTTTTGCCATAATTCTCACAAGAATGAGGACTTGAAAAGTTTAGGACTTTATCAATATTGCAAATATTAATAAAATTATTTAAATAAAAATAAAACGTAATATGCTGGGTCATCACGATTAAAAAGCATGTTCATCACCGAAATAATTTCTTATCATAATCTTTGAAAGGTTGAGAAAGAATATATAAATATTTTGAAAACTTTCGTTGAACTCCAAAACAGAGTAATAGATTATAGATCAGATCTTGTTTAGTTGATTTTTAGCAGCAGGAGTGAGAAAAGTTGATTTTTCATAAAATTGGCATTCAAATTCGAAGAATTCAACGTCAACAAATATCCAAAAACTTAACCCTTAATTAAATACTACTTTATTCACTGGGGAACCTAAAATCCAAATTTTCAGCATAAAATTCCAACAGAGTTTATCCAATAGGAGGTGTTATTCCAATTATTATGATGTTTGATTGCCATCTAAGTTATTTAGACATTTCGTAGTCCGCGTATTGCTCATACAATCGTTCAGAAACCTTTCAGTGAAGACTAAAGACAAAATAAATGATAAAAGACAAAAGAAATGGACGGGGTGGACTATTTCAAAGACCTGATTAACATGCATGAAATCCAAAAGGGGCATTGGAAATGTATAATGAAGGAAAGGCTAGCAATGAACCAACGTTAGATCACAGAAGAAAATATAAGCTAGCTTATGGTTGATTGGTTTGAAAATAATAAACCATATTGAGGTCTGCTGTCCTAACTCAGTTAATACAAGATCCTTAATAATAAGAACTATGACGATGCAATTTTCCACAAAAAAATGTTTTTAATCGACCCGGGTTTCGATGATGGTGCAGCGCATCGAAACTCGGGTCGATTAAAAACATTTTTATGTGGAAAATTGCATCGTCATAGTTCTTATTATGTTCAGATTCCACAATATCCCGCCTGATTCCTCCCTTTTTGTACAAGATCCCTAAATGTACATAATATGGAATAATTACTTTCCCCGAAATGGAGAGGAGTAAGTGGAACGCTAACTATTTTTATTGCTATTCGGTAGGATTACGAGCCAGTAGAAAAACGAATTCAAAGAACCCAGTACAGTTTCAAAACATACCAAGGAAAAATCCTTTAAAATAGTACGTAAATCACGCTGCTTCTGTAGCCATAATAGTGGAGACGGAATAAGCTTAAGGGCTATACATATCCAAACAGCCCAAACTGATGTGTTTCCTCCTGAAGCATTGATATCCGTGGACCAACATTCCTAACCTTTGGATAAGCAAACGGTGCATAAAATATTGGTTGTACTTTGGCAGCGTTCAAGACGAGAAGAGGACGAGAGTTTGAATGAAAAGACTAGAATTATTGTCATTCCAAATAATATTCATTCCAAGCAATCTGCATATTAAAGGTAGCTCCATACGGATAACAATAGCTGGTCCTGGACATTAACACTCTACTTGTAATACCCAACCATTCACAATTTCTATGAAATAAAATCCTGGCCATTCATGATTTCATCATTTTTGTCTAAACTGCTCGGAGAAAAGCAAAGAGAAGAACGATTTATAAATAAATGTATTCCTTTTAATGGTGAGGAAAAAAGCTTCCGTTGCTTAAATTAGGAATAAATATATTGTCTGGTTACATTCGTAGGCATAAGAGTTAGCTATTTTCTGATATGAGACAGTTTATAGTATAGGGAAGAACTTCAACATTTGGTCGATGATATAGTGGAAGAATTAAAATGCCTAAGTTAATTCCAGTTTTAAGATTTATTGTCACTTCTCATTCTTACGAGTAGAATTGCTAATGTGTTTTAATTCTTCCGTAACGGATAACTACCACATAAAAAGCCTACAGCCGTTTCCACTGTCGATGATATAGCATAAGCAAAATATAGATGATGTCAGTGAGAGATATAATTATGTAATAGCCAAAGGCCAGAATAAAATCCAAGGGCGCGAAAAACTACTTCTAGGATTGTGAATAGTTATTAATAGCGAGAAAATGCTGTTAAAAAGTACTACATTGATCGTTTATTAAAATCTTAAATGTTGCTATGCAACTGAATATTTATCGGGTAAACAAGACAGAATATAGCGTAACATGTATTTATAAATTATTAGCGCTACTTGATCGTAACACTCGGTAAGGGAGAGACAAATAAATATACTGCAATTACATGACCAGGTGGAATTACATTTTTCGGTTGTACATGCTAAATATTAAAGAAATGACGCTGGTAAAACAAAAAAAAGAATCGTTCCAGTAAATAACGAGGACAACGTACGCACCGTGACCATTATCGCCTTTCAAAATTACATCCAGGCTGCGTTTAGTCGGCAGTGGTTTTCATTTTGCAGCGAACCACCAGAATCCATTTATCAACGCTGCTGAATGGCCGAAATCAGTGGACATTTTATATGGAATTACAAGAAACCTATCGCCTATCCAATTTTCAGAAGAATGATATGCATGGAAATAAAAAAAGATCTGTTAAAGTTATGAAGAAATGGAAGACGAAGGGCTCTGGGGTCCGAGGGCAGTAGACGGGGACGTATGTCACGGGGATGCAGCGCGGTTGATGGTCAGGTCTGGGGTGGAGAGGGTTGGACGGTGGTTGTTCGAGGCAGGGGGGCAAACGGGAAGGGGAGGGAGGCGGTGAAGAGGTTGTATGGTGACCGAGTGACAGAGGGCGTGACTGTCGCTTCCGTGAGGATGAATGGCAGACATTTGATGCGGATCATTTATCAACCAAGTTATTTCGGGAGAATTTTCGGAATGATCGCGTCAAATATTTTTTTTCCCAGAAGCGAGCAGCCGTCTCAAATGTTTGGGGACGACACTCACGCTGCAACATTAATTAAATGACAATAATTTTACTACCCGAGACTAAAACAACATGCAAGCTTTAAAATAATCCAAACGGACTGATTGCATGTTCATGTCAACAATCAAGTGATTATTAGTTAAAGCTGAAAATGGTGGCCGTCAAATTCTTAAACCATCCGAAGGGAAAGGGTCAGAGAATTTTTTTTCAATTAATGTGAATGAGGTAATTAAACCGAAGTCCATCAATCAAAAATTTTATTCCAGGATGAGGTAATTTTCATTCGCAGATTGATTCAAGTCCTAAATTGCCCACTCGTTTGTTTTAATTATAAAATCAAGCCAAAAGCATTTCATGCACGCTTCCCAGGGAAAATGAAACGTGAAATTTATTCCCGAAAATTAAATTTGCGGTGCGAGGAATTTTTCAATCAATCAAAGGAATTTAAACGACCATCCATATGGAAGCGAAAAATATTTTAAAATCGCTATTTACCCGCTGAAACCTTTTATATCACGAGAAAGAAAGATTTTTCCTGGCCAATCGGGTCCATCGAGCAATTGCCTTTTGTATTCACATCAATCAATTTCCGAAACTATGAAAAAGACGGCGCATGGAAAATAAAATATTAGGGGTCAGTTCAAAATTGGTCTGCATATGATAACTCAATTCGATAACAAACAAGTGATATTCCAAGCGAGAGTTGAGCAATGAATAAGTTAACAATCAATAGTCATCCTAAAAGTAGCTGATAACTTTCAGCGGGGTTCGAATTACTCAGGTATCAATGACAGTATCAGTAACGCACATGGATATTAATTTTTTTTCATTTTTAAGGAGACGGGATGGAGAAAGAACAAGAAGGATGTTGCACACAAGAAATATATTTCATAATAATAATAACCAATTTAATTGTCAGCTACAAATTACCTCGCAAAACATAACACAGCACGCACACAACCTTGCCCTGGGAGGTGAAAAATTCTCACCAGTTGTTACTCGAACCCGCGACTTTCGGGTTATCAGGCGAGGACATTACCCCGCCGCAACCGGCCGGCGCAATTTTTTTAATCCCAAGGAGGAGCAAAAGAAATATGCCTTTGATGCAAGAAAAATAGAATGCCATAGACCCGTAAACTTTTCATCCAGGGCGCTAAAATTAATAATAAGCTGGGTGCAAAGATAGAAATATCAAATTTAGCGATTTCAAGACGCTTTCTCAAGTGTCAGGAGTTATTAGGGATGAAGCATAGAGCATCATAAAAAGAGAAGTGAAAAGGGTTCAAAAAAAGGAAATACTAAGACATTCTCCAGTAGGAGGAGAAGCGATCCCCCGGAGCCTTTGGATTCAATTATACGGAGGTATCCACCGCACTCGAATTGCATTCCGTTGCAAGGCGAGCACGTGGAGGAGTGGCTTGCTGCTGCTGCTGCGAACACCATTCGTGAGTGGGAGGGAGAGACACTCGATGAGCAAGCAAGTACTTTCACAACGCCCCCTTCCCACTTGATCGTCTTCATTAAGGGTTTCCTCCCTTTTGGGAACACGGCGCCCTCTAGAGGTACCTTCGAGACCCTCGCACGCACGTCCTTTCACCCTTATTAATCACCTCACGCGGAAATCACGCGACGATGCAGTTGCGTGCACAATGCTTTGCTTTGAGAGAAGGAGAAGGAACTTACCTCTGAAGGGAGGAGGAGCGAGGACGGGAAAAGGAGAGGGAATATGGCAGGGGAGAGAGAGAGAAAGAGATAAGGTAGAGACGAAAGAAAAGATTCGCTCGAAGGAAAAGAATGGCCAGGGGTCGCCGTCCAAGTGGGGGAACGGAAATCGTGAGGATAGCTGGGAGCGGGGAGAAAGAAGCACTAATTGAAGGAACACGCATCGCCGTCCCCAGTCTTAATTATTCATACGGCGGGGTCATTAATTATAATTGTCGAAGCCTCAATGGGGATGGATTCCCTTTGTCTTTCCACCACGAACGTGATGGGTGGTGGGGTAGGGATCCCGCCCGCGATTTCGAATGCAGGATCTAGTAATAAGTGTGTTTCGCTAATGAGGAGTGAGGAGAAACGACGGGCATCGATGGAAGAGGAAAGAGGGAGAAAATAATTGTGGAAGTGGGTGGGGGAGAGAAAGACGTCAAATTGAGATGGAAAGAGGGGTAAGCTAGATTTGAGAGAATGCTGGTTTTTTTCCAGGCTTGCTCCGCGACGTTCGATTCCCTTACTCAGTTGGTTCCCTCCTGCTGCGAGAAACAAAATGATTCATCCCTCCACACAAGATAGACACTCTTTCTTCGCGATTCCCAACGATGGCTGCGTTTATTCTTCCCTTAATGTATTCCCAAAAAGCATAAAACATACTACGAGAAGAAAAAATATATGCGGAGGTTAACTTTGGGAGAGTTAAAGACTCCTCAACGATAAGAACGCTCCTCTCCAGAGGAACCCGATACTTAGGTACGTCCCGGACGCGGCCACAGCAAACTCCAGCTCAGTATCACATCTCCAAACTGATGGAGTTTATAATTCGAGGTGAAGGAAATACGAGACGCGCGCTATCCTTTGCATCGCGACATGTTCCTCCTCGCTATTCATCTCCTCAAGAGCACGTGCCGCTCACGCCATCAGGTGGATTGGATGGAATTCCATTTCAAACAAGGCGAAGTTTACGCGATCCAAAAGCTGAACTCAAGTTCGTTTGTTAATGCCCTTATTACCATTCCTCCACTGGAGCGAAGCGTGCATCCGAAGTTCAGGAGCTTTGCAATTCTTATTTGAGACAAAGGCATCAAGCGACAAATTCATCGTGATACGTGATCTCACGCCTGCGCATGGCTCACTGGACCGTGAAAAATTGACGCTCCTTCTGAGCACTGTGCACTGCCGGAGACGATTCCTCACAAACCTCACGTCCTTGTGATATCGTAATTCACAGCGTCACTATAGCCTAAATTAACAGCAGTTATTCGTGATTAATGTACCGAGGTTTGGAAAAATCGTTCCCTCCAACATTATAGTTTTGGTGATAGATCAGATGCAATGATATGCATTTTGATGGGAATATCGCAAGTCTTACAATATGATAAAAGGCCACATTATTTATATTTATTAAGTATTGCGCTTCTCCAATAAATGCTATTTTAATGGAGCATTTAAATTTTCTCTCCTTTTATTTATTTTTCCATTTGGATATCAAACACTAAATGGAATAAGTACTCCATATCCCGCCATGCTCATTTTCTCATTTCTTGATCCTCATTATTACGTCTGAATACATTGATAATGATATAATGTTCCAATTTTATATGGATAGACAAGCCGTTTGTAAACAATTTGGTCGACCAGCTGATTTAGTTCTTTAATTAACACTATGCATAGAAAGACTTCCGCAACTGAAGCACAAGAGTAGATTTATAATACAATCTTATCGCCATTTCGTTCGCTCCTCCCTGAGCAGCTCAACGCGTCACTTACCGCTTCCAGGCAAGCTCTCACGCTAAACCCCCTCACCCTCCACGGGAAAACCTAATATTTTCCAATTCGCTCAGTATATTGAATCCTTTTAAGTCGGGAGAAGACAATATCCGCAGTAGGGGGGAGGAACCCCAAATGAGAATTCCACAGCCGTCAGTTCTCGAACCTTCCCCCTTAGGCAAACACACCTTAATAAAGGGTGACTCTAAATCCCATTCCCCCTTCCCACCCTCCACATCCTGCAAGCACTCCCCACATTTCCATTTCCCTCACTCACCTAAACATCCCACTTGCTACTCTCTTGGATAAATAACCACATGGGCGTGGAGGAACCACCCTCGAAAGCAAATGTAAAACCTAATCGAAAACTTGCGAATCATGTGTAGCATCCATGGCAGGAATACTAGCTGTAGAGGGTTTCATGGGGAAGAATTTATGAGGGACAGGGGGTGGGGGGGTGCGATGGGTGAAGGGAAGAGGAAACAAAGTTTTGGATGCGATGCCCCAAATTGGAGAGGGTGGAATGGATCAAGGAATCTAAGGAATGCAAGTGGAAGGGGGGGAAGGAAGCCTCCCAAAAGACTGAGGCTGGATAGATCCATGCCTCTTCTTAATGTCTTGTCGCGAGTCTGCCACGAATCTCTAGACACGTCTTTCTACACCGGTTACTGTCAGGCAACCTCAAGAATCAACACAATGGCACTCAGAATACACGTTTTACGAGTAAAGCCCATTTTTTTAGGGTCCGGTGAAAAAACATAATTTATAAAGCATAGGTGCTGCTTTTCTCAGAGCATATCTGGAGCGTGGAGCTCTCACTATCATAATTTCGTTTTGAGCACTCCGCAGGAAACATACTTCGTTAGCTCCTATGAGCAAAATCATGCATTACCCGTTTAAATTTCACCTTGTTCACAATCTTTAGGCAAAGCTGCTTAGAAGTACTATTGAGCTACAGAACAAACTATTAGCTTATGGCACATTTTAAGAGCTAGTTAAAATAAATATAACAAAAGATTTTGCTCAGATGAGATCTTTTTAAGACGCATGATAAATGTCGCTCACGTGATGTCTTCGGCCCGATTTTTGACCCACTGAATACTTTACACCCGATTCTTAACATTTAAATGGCATCAATCGCTAAGAAAGAATGTTAACAAGGCATTTCCCAAAACTATTAAAACAATTCAATGAGAGAATAATATATCGGTTGTGGATTTAATTAAAGTCATGAAGGTCGTCACATACACTTCGCTGCGAAGGAGAGCTTGAGGGATTCCCCACAATGTTATCTTCGGGAGTGAATTTGAAAATGAGATGATTTTTCGATTCCAAATTACGAGAGTAAACCACACTGAGAGTTAGGGATTGAAGCGTATAAGCTAGGGATCGGACGAAATGGTGGTGTTGTCTAGCGATAAACATGCGTGTGCCTTGAGGAAGGCGAAGTGAAGTGTAAAGAAAAACGAATGGTACTCTTTGAAAGAAAGTGCGGAGGAAGAGAGATAGATATTATAGAGTTAAGGCTATAATTAAGAATATTTAATCGCACGTGAAGTGGCACAAAATCAGTCATGCCACAGCTGAAGGAAATATTTCAAAACTTCAAATCCATAAAAAAAAGCATCGATGCATTCAGTATAGCACAAAAATAAGCTTAGTTCGAGAAGAAAATGTCAGTTTAAGATGTCCGTCCATAATTCGAGCACTTTTTCGTCATCGCATAAAGAGGGATTTAGAGCATGTTTTCGCATTCACTGTGAGTATAATTTCATAAGTGTGATTTTAATTATCAAGAAGAGGAGGAAATAAGCAATAATGAGTGTCCATCTGTGTCTATCGGAGATAATCTATGTCATCAGAATTACGGTATTATTCTAATACCATTAGTTCCAGGGGCAATGAACAGCCAACTGAGAGTTAATCCTCAAAATGTATGGAAACAGGAGATTTATTAATAAAAAGTTAAAAGAGGAATGAAGAAAAACAAATAAGCTCCACAGAGTAGTGCAAAAAGACATCATAGGTTCTTATATTATTACATTACTACTTTTTAAAGAACATTACTACTTTTTAAATAACATTACTACTTTTTAAAGAACATTACTACTTTTTAAATAACATTACTAATCACTCGGATTTCAGTTTTAACATCAAGTTCTACGGCTCAACCTAAAATAATGATTAATCATCATAAAATGACACAATTAATTTTGAAATGAGGACTTCACGTGCAATGAAAGGAAAAGGAGCACATGCATTTCCTATTGATGCAGAGGTTAACTGAAAACTACAAGATTTTAATTGAGAGAGATTAGCAGTCCCACACATTTTAGGGCGATTTTAATAGGCTTGCTGTTGCGTGCAAGTGCGGATCGGTGGGAATGAAACAAAAGGGACCGCAATGGAGAAATAAATGAGAGAAAAAAGGACAATGTTGTGGGAGGGGGGGGCGAGCGAGTGTGCGAGCGTACGTGGGGCGATAAAAGGCAAAGAAATTGGGAAAGAAGCGCGCGAGAATGGAGCCTTCCTCCCTTTTCCATCAATCGCCATGCAACGAAATGGGATGAAGGAGGAGCACCATTAAGAAGGAGGAAGAGGGAGGGGCGGGGGGGGGAGGTAGGCGGAGTTTTTAGTGCGGCCGTGATTGAGAGAGACAATCGACAAAAAAATGGCACGGAACGGACGGCGGAGGAAGGGAGGAAAGAGATGAAAACAAAAGACCGCCGATCGCGGAGAACAAAGGCGGGGGTAAGGGGACTGATGAATGGAGGGCGAAAGGAGGAGACGGGCGAAAATGGATCTCAAAAGCGAAAGGGAAATGGACTCGAATCGAAAACTCCCCTGAATGATTACCGAACTAAATTTCCGCAGAGGACCAGGAATGACCTCACAAAATTCTCTCGATATGAATCAACAGTAAAGGAAAGCTATGGGCAAAGATATTACTAATCATAAGCTGTTAGAGGAAATTTATGATAACTGGCGTGGAAATGCTATCTCCTCAAACACTTCTCTTCAATATATACTGCCATGGCTTAGTGCAGACGTTGTTCTTCATTATCAACTGTCTGATTGCATGCGTTCACACATGCGCAACGGGAATGGGATCGCTTCCTTTAAATGCTACGTTAGCTAGGATCTCTGTGTTCCTCACAGTAATGGGCCAAAGGGAACCATTTGGATGCATTTTACGATGATGAGGCTCACTTGAGCTTCTCTCATAAGTGCTTTTCGTGTAAATCGACAAAAAATACGGACATTCCTCAACATTCCCAGGAAATAAAACAGAATGTGATAGGTTCAGTGCTCCCCATATAATGATACGCAACACAAGCGAGAAAATCTTGGCTCTTTTATAATAAGTATTAAAATAAACTGAAATTCCTTAAAAATTATTTGCAGTAAAATATAATCAAACATAGGTATATTTGTACCTAATTACTTCTTAATGTGTTTGAATAAGTCCCTAAAATTTGGAACGATTTATCAAAGTTGGAAAAGAGGTTTTCTTAGTTAAATCGATGGCTTTTGAATGAACCACGGGAGTTTTATTTGTCATTGTATGAGGAGTTTGTTTTAATATCCCTACTTTATGACACATTACCAACTTGGAGAGGTAGCATAGATGTACGTAAAAGACAACCACCATGTTCTATCACTCCAATGGAAAGTAATTGCCGTTATAAATAAAGTTTTCCTAGCATAAACATAAAATTTAATAATTTTGTATCCATTTTGAGCAAAAGTTTTGTTCTCATTTACATCTCAGTTTATTTACCCAAAATTTGCTTTACCAAGGATTGCTATTGTTGAATAATTTCACTAAACCGAAAAAAGAAGTATCAGACGTGATGGATTTTCAACATAATGAAGACAGAAATTGCAAATTTCCCCTGGTAAATTAGGCTTATTGCGACCAAGATTTCGATGTACTACATCTGATGTGCATGTAGCATATCGAAACCTTGGCTGCAATTAATCGATTTTATCCTTGGAAAATTGAATTTTCTGTCTTCATCATCACTACGAGTAGAAAAGGCCATACGCGACGATGTAAATTGTATTCTACTCGGTAACTTCCTGATTGTACTTTATTCACTTCTAACATAATAAAGCAGGAATAGGACAGTAATACTAGATATTTTGTAAGATATTTAAATATTGTTTTGTTTCCACGGTGAAATAAATATTTAAACTTCCAAAGTCATCTGATACTTTTGCAACAAATAAATTATGCTCTGAATAAGAATTTTACTTCTCGGAAATCAACTTCTACCAATTTGAGCCAAATACTTGGTAAATCTAAGGTAAAAAAATATGCAGCGCATCATAAGCTCTAATCCAGCATTTGAAAGGCGTGATGATCAGGCGTAAAAGTTAATGAAAGGCAATTTTTAAGAGGTTCAATTAGCATTTTTGAGATCATGATTTTAAATAAATCCTTAGGTCTTCTTATTTCGATATTCAATTTTAAAAGAAGAAAAGTCAATCATTAAATATTTCGTACAGGTTTTGCTTCAGTTACAAGAGATAATTACCAAACAGTCACATTTGATTGTATTTTTACGAACCTAAGCTTAACAACAATATTATAACACCAAATTTTAACGATGAATTCCATAATTTATCAGAAATGTATTATCACTCAGAAATATATTTCAGTTTAAATAAATATACATATAAAAGGATAATAATTTTTCTTTTTGATTTTTTACATCTAATATTCAAATAGATATTTCCACGAGTATTAGCAAAATTCCCAAAGACTAGCTACTACTTCGTTAAAAATTGTAAAGAAATAAAATCATGGACATTTTTAAAAAAGTATTTCAGTCAAATTATTTTAAATTTCTTAAAACTTGTGTTAAATAAATTTAATATGATAATTAGGCACTAAAACGCAGGAACTTAAACCATCCATTTGATCAGTGAAAGATAAAGCTTCTAAACCTTTCTGTTCACGTTGCTGAAAATACGCCGCAGTAAAAAACGAGACCGAGAGACAAAAAAGAGAAGAAATTGATTTTATGAAACTCATTAGTTCATAAAAATGTATTCAGGCGAGAATAATATGCTTGTTCGATTGAAAATCAATATTTAATACCTTGCTTTCAATATGAAACAAAATTAAATTTCCAGTTACTTCCTCTCGTTATTAGAAATAAGATAGGAAAATTAAAGCTAAAATCAAATATTTCGATATTGATTTACTCGTGCAGTCCCAACAGTAATAAGTGTTTCGATTTCACTGCAATGTTTATTGATGTGAAGTCATTTATCATGCTTATCCCTGATGTTTAATCGACGGCCGTAAGAGATCAGAGAAAAATGTTGGACATTTCAGTCCGGACGTCCATTACCATGCATTCTTTATAAGGTTGGTTTTGGCTACAAATACGTATTCATCCAAGAAATCAAGTTCCCTCGATGGCAGCTGGAAGCGATAACCACAGACGTGATGGGAATGATTGATTGCCATTGGATAAAGGATTCCCGCTTTGCCGATGGAAGGTCCGGATGGCACCTGAGGTAAGCGCGCAAAGGATCCACGTCTCCCTGGAACAAATCCACACCACGTTCAATTCGAGTTAAAAGGTGGGAGAAAAATAGTACCCCATGTGACACATTTACCCTTCCCTTATTGATTCAAAAAATAACCCGAGGCCTTCATCTCCAGGGGGAATGCCCTCAATCGTATAACAAGGAGACATTTGCTCAAACTTTCTCCGAGTGTCCTGAAATTCTCGTATTTATTACTCCTAATTTCCTCTTCATCCTGAACCGTCAGCTAAGGCAAGAATTTCATCAAAGTTCAAATATTAAAAAGATGATCTGTCATTAGTTTTTGTAATTAATTTATGTGACGTTTGTGATAAAATTAAGAGATTTTAGGTCCATAAATTGAATCTTTAAAAAAACACGTTAAATAACCCTCTTCTCGAATGAAGTCCATTCAGAAAATAACATTTTACCTCAGCTTAATAGGCCAACATCATATCTCTCACTTAAATTAACTATTTCCTCTCCTCTGCATTGCCGATCGTGATGATGAGCATCAAATACTACGTAACCACTCGAAACAACTCAAGCAGGTTTATCCTGGCATCTAGTGACATGCACTCTTCGTTTAATATTCAAGGAACCTAAGAGACTGATTCAGACCCAACTTTGTGGAATGAAGTCATTTTTTATAAGAACGATAGCTTAATACCCATCCAAACCTTTATAAATGTCCATGGTTTCAGCAATCAATTGAAATTTCAAAGTCTTGAACATAGGAATTTGCAATTGAAAGAGTATTTGCTGTAATCATGGTTGGTAATAAATTGTGTGAACTATCCATTTTATCAAAAATTCATGGAATCATAATTAATTACGGTGCCTAAGGTAATGAAATAGAAGTAATCAGTAGTGACCACTCATGCAACCAGCTACAAAATATATGGAAACCAGTTATACAATGTTTTAAATTTAACCAATAAAGTTCCCTCTTTCTACTAAGAAAAAAGAAATCGCTATGCGCGTATCTAATTACGTGTTAGCCAAATCATCATCAGCCATTCAAATCAGTTCCTTCCTTAGAATGAAGCGTTTGAAGTAGTTGCGACTGTAATTAATAATACATTATTAGGCATAAAAGTAAAGTAATGAATTCCTGTTCAAATGTATCCATAAAACAAAACTCCCTTCAAATTAGATTCAGTCGCACTTTTTTTTACTCTGTCGCTTCACCTGAGATCTTGGCGATAAAACGCCATTCTCACACTTTCCGTGACGGAATTTCATTTTTCTTATCTTCTACCTCCCTGGATTCCGTCCACTCACTCGCTATCTCTCCTTAACCACCCAAAGTGAGTCCCCCCGCCCCCCCCCCCTCAGCCTCCCGCCCACCCACAATACCACCCGGTGTTTGAGACGATCTTAATTTCCCTCCCTGTTAACCCAACAACCTCGTTCCTCTCCATCTCGCCAGAATAAAGGGGTAGGGATTAATTTGCACGTCTCGTGGTTTCGTCCTTGTCCTCGTTGCAGCCCAAGACAGAGGTGGGCTGGCTGGCGGTCTGTTGGCCGTCTTCCTCCGTACCCCCCCCCACCTCCACACACATACACACTCACACAAAGCATTCCAATCCAGAAAATGCCTCCTGTCGTCTCTCCTCCGATTCAAATCCGACCATATCCATTCTGACTCCACCTCTTACATTAGCATCGGTCGATGCCATAAAATTATTTTTTCCTCGCTTTTTATCGCGTTTCCACTCTAACAGTTATTAATTTACAAACTTTAATTATTTGTGGAAATGAATATTCAATGACCTAGAATTTAATCAAACGCATACCAGACTAATAAATAACATAATAACAGCTCGTTTCCGTACATTGTCTTTAAAGTTGACGCGGTTTGCATGAATAGTAGAACAATATAAATAAAACACTTTTTTTAAATTTCAACGGCAACTGAATTGATTTTTCGTGAGTTGACATTTTTTAATGCAATGATTAACTTATTTTATAGACATAAACCTACAAATTGAATTTTTCCTTCAGATAAGATAGCTGGTGAGGTCTAAAATCCTCCTCCCCTCCTCTATTTAATGCACCTAGTCTGAGCGCGTCTCATTCCCCAATCTTATCCTTCTCCCTCGACTCTTCTTTCAAAAACAGGACGCAGGTTTGAACGGTGGTCCTCTCGGCTTGCCTCCAGTCCGTCCATCCGAGCATCCCTTCCCCGCTTCTCCCCCAAATTGCTGCCTCTCATTCCCTCTTCACTTCCGCATCACTGCCGCATATTCCTCTCCAATCAACCTTAAAACTCTTTAAGACCCCAATCTCCTTGTTCAGCTGAAGTCACCACTAGTTTTCTCTCGTGAGCTCTCCTTCCACTTCAAATGTTGACTCACTGTGCGAGAATCGCATATGATTTCTATTTTCCGCGAACCATTCAGCAGCAAAAACTGCAAGACGAGTTTATCTTTTTGATACTTCTGCCAAGACATCGCTCACAGCTGAGGGTGATTACACGAGGGACACAGGCACAATACACGAGGTGAAGGATAAATACTATGCGGCTGTAACAAAATAAAATCAAATTATATGCATATGCAAGGATGCAAAACGGAAAATGAAACATAAAATATTGCTTTTCAATCATTAGAAAACTAGGAAACCCGTGCGAAAATTTCGCACTTTCACGCTATCAGAGAATAAGTATGTTAAGGAAACGGTGTAATTGGGTTTTAAATAGAGAAGAAGGTGTATCATAAAGTACTTTCTTTATACTTGTTTTCTTGCAAAAATATGCAAAACATATGAATACAATACAGGCAAGAGAGTTTGGTACCAGTAGGAACAATCATGACGTCTGTTACTGAATAATGGTACGCAATTTACAAGACTTCTTTAAAGACAATATTAGAAGTAACAATGCTGTCGTCTGTAAATTTTTTGTTATGAGTTTCTTTAACACAAACATAAATATCACGGAAAGTGCGAACTCTAGAAAATGCTACATACATCTGTCTTATCAAAAATTTGGTCACGATGGAATTGACATGGAAAATCGAAACTTTTGAGTCAAATTCATAGGTAAATAGTAAAATTTGAGATTGAGATTGTATTTTTCGTCAGAAGCCGGTGATTCAACGTTTAAAATGGTACCTCATTTTATCACTGTATGTGCAGTATTAACGGAGCATACTTACACGGAATGACAGAAAAAGACCTTTCTGTAATAATATATATGATGATACTAAGCGGGAGGCAGTATGCAACTACTTCAATTTAAGCTCAGTTACGGAGTGATTCTTAACTTTAAAGATAAGCATTTCAACCACATAAGTAGATTATTATCCAAAAATACTGGCCGAATCTAGGGTTTCATAAAACCATTTGATTTAACATTGATTTAACTTAAAAAAAAGCGTAATTACATGTAAGCCTGCTTCTAAAGCCAATATTAATTTTTCAAACAGAAAAAGACCTTATATACCTACTTTGCGCAAACGTACGCTATTTTAACATAAGGATGAAACAAGAATGTGCTAAAGGGATAAATATATTTTGCTGCGAATTCCTTCCGAAAGGCAGGAAGGTAATTATCAATATCGATGGCAAAACTATCAAGGGGATCATGGCAGAACTTCGTACTCTTTCACCAATAACGTTGCTCTCACATATTTCCCGTGATAAGCTGGTTCAACTCTGAGTCATGACATTACGACGTATAAAATGTATAAAGTACGAAAAATCAGCTTAACTCATTCATTGAAAATATTAAAATCTTTAAAACCCCTGCGACACATCCCAGCGGCGGCTCGCAGGGTAATTCGCAGAAGTAGATCAATTCTCTTCAGTAGTATACATAAGTTTATTTGGGAAACTAAGCCCATCAATAAAGAGTACGGATACGCAACTTTTTAATTTCAACACTCCACACTACTTAACAAAAAAAAGAAGTGGTTTTCAGTCGGATCACACAAAAATCTGGAGAAATTAGGCCTATCCTTAGAAATCTGAATGTCATTGGAAAACACAACACACAGGGATGGAGGATCAGGGTTTTTCATTCGCAGGCCGGAAAGGAATGAATTTTTTCCCGGAGAGAAAAACAATTCCGGGGGAGGTTATCGGGCGCACCACACTACAACGGCGGCGATTCCTTTCTCGCTGTCTTCCCTCCTCTTCGGGCGCCCTCATCCCTTCTCTTTGGGCACCCGCATTCCTTCCATTCCTCCCGGATATCCAAGGGTCGACCTCCGCTCCTTATTTATGCCCCCTTTCGCCATCGCAAGGTCCGAAGGGCCCCGCGTTATTGCCTGCACCTTCATCCCCCTCTCTACCTCGCACTTCCTTCCCTTCGCTCCCCGCCACCTCACCCCGTCCCCCCCCCCCTGAACCCCCCGCCCCCGCCCAGGTGAGGTGCTGCAGCACACCAAGCTGGGGCCACGGGGGCGGCGGGGCCGGTCCACGCCGCAAAACCCATCTCGCATATTGGGGGTAGGATTGGGCAGTGGAAAGGAGTTGGAAAGAGGGAGAATGAACCGCACAACCCCCTGTACCGTATCCCTTCAAAACCTTCACGTTCCACCCGCCTCTCTCAACTCCCCCTCATATCACGGTGCCTCGAAAAAAAATAGGAGAAGCATCCTTCTGACCGTCTGAAGAAAAAATCCTGAATGGCGCCGTGGAATGAAAGGGTAAGGAGTTAAAAAAAAAGAGGCCACGAGATGGAGGAGCAAGGAAAAGAAGGAAGGATATGAAAATGGAAGAAAAAGAGCGAGTCGAGAAAGAGTGTGGAGGGAGGGAGAGTGGGGAAGAAGAGGGAGAATGGAAAAGGTAAAATAATAATATAGTATAGAGAGAGAGAGGCGGGGTTGGGAGGGGAAGGAGGAAAACACAAGTTGCCCATGAATAATCCAGAGGGGAAACTCGGCCTTAACAGAGCAGGGAGCAAAGTTTTTCGCTTCTCTCGCTCCACGTGGCAGGGAAGGTGGGAGTCGTTTGGCGGTCGAAAGAAGGCGCGGGCTTGGTTGGATGGGGAGGTGGGGGGGAGAGGTAGGTGGGACGGGAGGAGGGAGAGAAAGAGGTTAAGACGACGCCAATGGCTCCGGAAGCGAGTTGAGGTCATGACTGGAGAGGATGGAGGAGTAGCGGGAGAGATGAAATAGAGAGAGAGGGTTTAAGAGCGGAAGTGAGCGAGGTGGCAGTCGTGGCGGGGGGGGGGGGGCGCGGGGGGGGGGGGGGGGGCGCTGGGGGGGCGCGGGGGGCAAGGCAGGGATAAAGTGAGAGACACGCGCTTCAACTCTCAGTCTAACGCACGTCGACATCGGAGATGACGAGTATGCGGAAGAGATTACCCGAATGGCAGAGCGGGAAAAGCGAGCGCGCACTAAAAACGATGCCTTCGTTCTGAAGAGATAAAAGGTTACCTACATAGTGGGGAAATTTATATACACGAAAATTGAAACCGAGGAAAGCTATGTATTCTACTGTTTCTTTGTTATTTCATTCTCATAGTTCCAGGGATAATGCCGTCCAGATTCGACACACCTGTATAAGTGAGAGACTTGAGAGAGAATGGCTTAGATATTAATAATTATGAGCACGGGTGCAAAAGTCATTGTCAAGATAACATAAATACTTCACCTTCATCTTTCTTCAAAACTCAATCAATTTAATTATTACATTATTCCATAATGGTACATTTCTACGCTGCACAAGATAAAAAATAGTCCTAACTTATATGTTTTTATTCATAATATGCACTTCCTTGTATATGATGTAGGGGGAGCGTGGTGGCCTAGTGAGTAGAGCGCTTGGCTACTGAACGAAGGGTCCCAGGTTCAAATCCGGGTGAAACCTTCGAACGCCCCCGAGCAAAAAATCCTCGGAGTGCGAGGTGGCCCAGGGAAAGGAACTGGCCCCCCTACCCTGAATGCGTGAAATTCACACGGCTTAGTCCGGGGTGAGCTCTATCCTCAACTATCTAAACCAATCTTCGGGTTGAATCACTGAGTGAGTGAGAGTATATGATGTCTGGTTTTGAATTTCATAAAATTTGGCATACCACTGAAAATCTGTAAAAAGATGATTGATTGCAAAGTTTGACTAGAAAATTAAAAATAAAGGATGAGAAAGCAGAATTTATTTTCAACAAAAAGAAAAAATAATGCTTTCAACAAGAACATAATCACGTATTGAGGCAAATAGGTGGAAAACAGCCGTTTTAATAGGCATATTACATGCCATGCCCGGCGATAAAAAAATCAGATTAATAGATAATAGTATAGTATAATGTGCTTATGTGGTTTTAACAACGCTTGGAGAAAGGTGGACACGTCTAAGAGTTAATTAATTATATTAGGATGCCTTTCTATTGAAATCCAGAAGAACTTCGGAAAAGAGCCGCGGAGTATATGATTCTGTTCCTCGTCAAGACAGCCGGAAAGAAGAGTTTTTTCTCCAAATCCACGCCATCATCCTGCCTTGATGTCATCAAGTAAGAAGCAATACCTAGGCAATAGTTAAACGGGCAGAACCCTTTTGGAATGCGACAGGAAGGCTACTTTGGAAGTGAATAGTTTACCAACGTAAAAAAACGACAGAAAATATAATGACTTAGGCAGGAATTTCCACAAAAGCGCAGTGAAAAGGGAAGGTGAGAAGAGGACCAGAAGAGGAGGAAAACTAACTCACTAAGGAGGACAGGGAGAGAGGAGGGGGAAAGAGCGAGGGGTAGGGATAAGTCCCACGCGGGTCGTCGAGGGTAATGGAGGAGATGAGGCAGGGAAATGGTGACCTCGCCATCCGCTTTCTTCTTCTACACCCGCCTCGCCCTCTCTTTCCTCCCTCCCCCTTGGAGTCCAACCTCCTCCCGCCTGCATCCTGGCCAGAGTGGCGCGGGGGTTTAACATGCGATCTGCGCCCTACCGCCGCTTGTACCGCTCAGGGGACGCTGCAGAGCGATGAGATTGGCCGCAGAGAGAGCAAGAAGAAGAACGAAAGGCGAGGGATGATGATGAGACGGAAGCAGTGAGAGCTCCATGATGCTAGGTATATCTCGTGTATCCGTGCGTGCCTCCTCCTCCTGTTATTGAGGGGTGAAGTGGAAGAAAAGTGCTCCTTTTCTCCCTTTAGACAAGCGATGAACATCTCGAGTTTATGGCACCGGGATATTGGGAGCACTTTGAGACTTTTCTTTCGAGCTCGATACCGTAGGAAGGGGTAAAGAAGCGAGAGATGGTTGCTAAAATTGTTGGTTGGATTTTTGCGGCTTGCGTCTTGCCTTATTCCAGAGTTTCGGGGGGAGGGGAGATGGAAAAGTGGGAGGCCGATTTGGGAGCCCGAGGATTTTAAAGGCGGCGGAGATATCTCAAGAGCGGGCGCCGCCGGTCGGATGGCTTCATGTTGAGCCGAGAGAGATAGCAAGGAATGCGCCGGCACGAACGGAAGAGTTTACGCGAGCTCCCACGAAAAGGGTTTATATCGCATGAGCGTTGGTTAAGGTAAATTTCTGCTTGACTTCAGAGCATGCATGTACATGTCGTTTCCTTCACTGCCAGGCATTCCTGTGAGGTTTCCTCGGGAGTATATGCTCCTCAAAGAGTTACACAAGAGTAAGCGGACCTTTGAAAATTTGAAATCTCGGACAGTGCCTCGTGGGGTGAGGAACAGGAGAGGGATATGAAAGACGGAAGGAATTGCCGAAAGTAGTGGCCAAAAGGCACGCCATATACTCGCGAGGTTTTTGCCAAGCGGATCACATCAGGCGCCTGCCTAGTTTGCATTTTAAACTTGATACTAAAGAGGCTAAGCTTAGAACTGTTTTGAATTTAACATAAGAGTAGCACAGCAGCATTTTAGTAGTCTCAGAGCTAAGGAGCATGAGTCTCATTCAGTGGAATCACGTTAATAATCTCAATTTATAATCAGAGCACCATAAATAGGTATTATTTTCAACTCGGAGTTTATTAAAATGAGTAATGAATAAGATTATCTCTATTCATTACCATAAATTTAACGTGCAGATATTATGATTACCACTCATTGGATAGCGTTATAAAATATATTACAAAGTCTCAGCCTAAAATGTTCCGTTAAGCCTATTTAGTTTCACTTAAACTTAACTTTCTGGTACAGGCTCTATCAAAATGTATGGGTTGCTTCTTCAGTTAAATTAACTATGGCAGTCTAAATAGAAATATCGTCCAAAAGCTGAAATATAAAAGTTTCATTTTTTGAGACCGGAACGAAGAAATTTTCCTCTTATATAGGCATGCAAACAGAAAATACATTTTCAAATAATTCCCATTCGTTTTCAGTTAAATATTAGATACTATACATTCAGAATACTTCAAATCACTTGTTGCTCGAAATCCCCCATGAAATTATATGTATGGCCTTCATTTTGGGTTAAAAATCGAAATACTACATGGATCACACAACTAAATTCCAACTAAAATATTATAGGGTATTTTCAAATTATTATGCATCTCTTAAAAGCAAATGAAAAAAAATTCTCCTTGAGTTTAGTCATGGAATTAACAACGGCATTCTTGCATTTTTGCATTTTTTTGTTGCAATTTACTACCATATAAGTACAGATTGGTATTTTCAGCAGAAAAAGAAAATTTTATTCGTTATTGCAAGCACATAAACAGTTTCAGTCACGCTGCTCTGCATACGATCATGTGACGACGAGATAACATCCTTCATCCAAAATTATACTGCCAAAATACATCATTACCATTAATAGATCCCATACTAAAACTACAGCCGGTCATCGAACTTCAAACTCAAACACTTCCTGGAAATACCTATGTATAACATAGGTATTTCCAGGAAGTGTTCCCTTCCCTTCTTCCCTTAGCTTTAACGAATCGCCAAAAGACCTCGAGAGACACGTGTCATAGGTAACAATCCAGTAGTTACCCATCCCATTATTGGGAGATTAAAATGTATTTATACATTCATATGCATTATTGTGTCATTTGATGGAGCTATTCTGATGTTGCCCATAAGTATGTGGGTTGGCCTTATTTCAGATTTTTCAAAACAATGAAGTTCAGTATGCGTGTGACATGATATTGGTATCAAAATATTTGTTTAGTCAGAATTGGGATTAACTTGTATTACCTATGCCTTTTTCAAATCATTAAAACCCTTTGTCCTCCATCATGAAGAGGACATCCAAAGTTAGCAAAAAAAGAAAGGCTACTAAAGAAAAAAAAATTCTTTTAATTTTAGAAAATAAATTAGACATGAAATTGCGAAACGTCAAAATTAAGCATTTTGCTAAATTAGTTCAAATAGTTACTTTTCCGGCGCTCTTATAAGCATAAGTAACTTATAAACGTGGTTCTATGCCTAATGCCACTTTTAAAAGCATATTCAAATGCATTCATTTGAATTAAATTGGTCGGATAACCCAATAGAAGTTTACTTCCAGTTGGATAGCCAACTTCTCTGGTATGCTATATATTGTTTTAGAAAAATACAAAAATATAGCTTACGAAGCGTTGATCCTATTCAGCGTTTCTGAAAGTCGGGCAGAAAAAAAACTGCTTTAAAGTGGGTCGAAATGTGCCACACAAATTCCGTACATGAACTTTGGAGAATTTTGACGGGTTATTGTGATTCCAGGTCCAGCAAATTTACAGAATTAAGTGTAATAAAAACGAGTCTTTTAATGTCGAGTGAAGAGACCATAAGATGGCCTGGACACGGTTTTCAGTGGCATTTTTTTCCGTAGCAGTGCAAATTTCCGTATGTCTCCGTTCTAACGGCTTCTGATGATCTCATTGGCTCTCCTCCAAAGACTTTTTTCGTCTACGCGGACCTCGACCCGAACTTTCCACCCGGAGTTCCCGGGACCCCGACTTTCTCCGCGCGCAATCCGCATTCCTAATTAATTCATTCCTTGTAATCCGTTTAATAAACTCACATGACCACGATGGTTTGGATATGGAGTACCCAATGCATTCAAGTTTTCGGGGAAAACAAAGTTCAAAGGACCACTGGAGTAATACATAAAGTTATTCCAAAATGTTGAAGCCATGATAACTTGCGCAAGAGATGAACTATGGCCTCCTGAAAGGCAAAAATCATTTAGAAGTTCTACTAACTAAAGCTAGCCTTCACGTCATTTTAATTTCATGCAAAAAATGGTAGTTCTTGGTGGAATTTTATTTTTCGCTCATTTCAGTCCGTTATATAAAATGGAAACTATCAGATGGAAAGTTGTAAAATTAATTAAAGATGACCTTCACTAGATTTTGAACAGTCCTAATAATTAGGCATTTCAATTTGCGCAATACTATCTAATAGACATACGCAAGCTAATAAATAGGCCAGTATAGCATCTCAGTCAATTATCATGGCTACAGACCATTTCCAAGCATTAAGGAAATATTTTGTCCGTAACGCAATAAAATACCCCTCAATATATTATCGGATATTTGTTATACAAGATATAATGCTTCTAGTTCAATAGATATTTTTATAATGCTTCATTGGTAGCATGTTATTAGTACTTATATATATTGACGAAACCAGTATAATGCCCATTAAACATTAATGAGGATAAGTTAACCACTGCGATGGAATTGACTCAACGATCATCAAACACAAGATCAACAGGAATCTGTAGACACACTTTCGTTTGTTCATCGTAAATAAGGAAACGGTAACAAATATACTGTTCCAAAATATATGGGATTATAGATATAGATTGAGCGTTGTAAAATTATCACAAATATATATTTATCGTTGGTGTGATTTCTGTCGTCCTACAGTGTCCTACAGTGGATTTATTCGATCCCCCACTCAAGCCACCACGGGTTAACGTTGTTGAGGTCCAATGAGAGAACTTCTATATCAGCCTTCGTGGCAATTTCTCGGTAAATGACGGCATAATCCGCAAATAATCTAGTTTTGCCATTTACTTTTGAGTGAATGCCGTTTATATAAGTGAGGAATAACAGAGGGCCGATCACGCTTCCTTGCGGGACGCTGGATGTCACTCCAACCATTTTGGAACTGAAGCTGTGAATAAAAACATTTTGTTTGCATCCGGTAAGAAAATCACGGAACCAATTCCACATCTTTTCGTTTACTCCTGAGTATTTAAATTTTCATATTAGTTTTTTTGTGAGGAACCTTGTCAAATGTTTTCTTCAATTCCAAGAATAACGCGTGGACATGCTTGGTGACTTCATCTGATTTTGAATGCTAAGATTGAGGAAGAGTCCAAGTTGGTTTTTGCGAGATCTACTCTCCTGAAAGTAGTGCTGACTGCTATGGAATAAGTTTCAATAATCCAGGAAGGTCAACGTATTAAAAACAATTATGTGCCCGAGAATCTTACATGATAGCGAAGTTAACGATGTAAGACGATAGTTTCCTGGATCTTGTTTGTTTCTTTTTTTGTATTGGAGTGACATTGGCTATTCTCCAGTCTTGTGATAGGTACATCATCTCAGGATAATTCCTTGTTAAATACGACTTCTAGAATTTGTACGATGTATAGGGGCCAACTCCTTGAGTTTGCATGCAGGTATATTTTCTGGATCCGGTGACTTGTTACATTAAATCGAGCGTAATTGTTTAATTATAACAACGCGATCTATAATTACCTCCCATCAGTTCGCTAGTGACAGGGATTTCTGCATCATGGATGGTGTCGTTCTTTGTGTATATACTTTCAAAGTAGTCTTTTAATGTGCTGGCTATGCCGATACCATTAGTGACTACTTTGCCATATTTGTCCGTCAAGGACTACAGTTTCACGTTTATCCTGAAGGTTTCTTGGATGAGAACAAAATGATTTAGGGTTTTAAACTAGCAATTCATTTCTCTTGAAGTTTTGTAGAGAAATGCGCATTGCTTTCTTTTTTGATGTGCATTGCTTTTGAGCGTTGAGTGATGTAGTATTCTATAGCCTTGAGTTCCGTCGTTTTGCCACCAAATAGTTAGTCACCGTTTGGTAGCGTTAGTACGTATATTGTGTAAATTCCTCTGCATCCTGAGTTCCCGTCTTACTTCTCAATTTTACCAGCGAGGTTCTTTGCTCTCATGTTTCAGAAATGCTGGAATGTATGTATTCATCGATTCCTTTGCGTAGAACTTCCAAGAAATATCTCCATGCTTCTTCGGTGTTTTTGTATTTGTACTAGATACGAATTCCGAGAATGAAACTTTCATCGAACCTCCGACTTTTAACAAATCACATTTTTCGTACAAGTATGCTTCTCGTTTTGAACTCCACTGTTGTTTTTTAAGTCTCAAAAATCCGGTTAGGTTCACCAATGCCTTCAAAAACATTGACTTATTTAATTATCGCAGGGCGACTGACAACAAGTGATCTAATACTGTGTTTCTTCTGGTGGGTTTTTTAACTACTTGGGCTAGAGAGTGGCTAGATAGTGCATTGAGTAATGCCTCGCTTGTGTCTTGGTTTCTGGATTTGTTTCAGCGCTTTAGATTTCCTAGTTTATAACATATGTGAGGATGAAATTTCCGTCAACAATTATTAGGCTTTCTTAGCCTATCAAGGCGAATGTCGATATTTGAGCTTCTAGTTGGTATATATCTTCTTTGATAGAATCGGGTGGTCTGTAAAATGAACAATCATGTATGCTTCTATTGTTCCGTTCTTATATGGTACATCATACGTTCTCTATTCTATTATCGTTGAATATGTGCGCGATGCTTTTTAACTGTAATAAAAATGCGACGAATACTCTTGGTCTTGCTACGCTGATCAAGTCTATGCATTTTATACCCTGGAGGTATCCACTATCACTTATATCCTCTGCAAGCCAACTATCTGTTCCCGTTACTACATCTGCGTTTAAAAAAACATGCTCAGCATCGGCTCCTTTGTTCTTAGCACTGCGACAATTAACTACAAATAGATTTATATTGTCTTTGGCGTAATGTTAGTTGATTGTTTCTTTTCTCTATGTGTGTTTTATTTTATATGTTCACTGGAGACATTAAGAATCTTTTTTTCCCTTCCTCTAAGGGGAACTCTTTGTCCTGACTGCATACTCTTGAGTTTTGATGAGAGGAAAGAACGGAACGGACTATCTTCTTGGAACTCATCACATTTAAGATAATCTAGGCAAAGAGAATACCAGGGGTCAACTCTAAATTATAGCACACACGAGTATTCTTTCGAGTGCCGGTGATTTATCAGCATTGACCACTGTTGAATTACCTCGTCAAGATTTTTACGCACTTAAGGTTTAAATGATAATGACCATGCAGAGGGGGATTAAAGGATATGATATCGTTTTCTAATCTAATCACCATCGAGTGGTTAATTTCATCTCTGTGAGCATGTGCGATGCATGCACAAACAAAGAAAATCAGCGCCCCTTCTACGTAGGTTGGCTATGATGACGTGTGAAGTAAAGTGAATCGAACAATATGCGGATTTTCAATTGCTCATGATGGTTGAACAAACCGGATGTAATGAGCATAACACATGCACAGGTGTGGTGTTTTGCATGAATGGGGGGATTCCAGCAAATGTGCAACTGTAGACTTCCGCTCGTTCTCCCTGTCGATTCGTCCAATTGTGTTGACGAGTCTCCCGGACGACGACGACGAGACGAGCTCTGCCCGAGAGCCTTGATAGGAAGAGAAACGAGGACGCCAGAATAGCGGCTGATGCGCTCCGGCATCCTTTCGTACGCCCTACATCTGCGCGCATATAATCCTAGCATTTGGGCCGACGACTCGAACGCTGGGGTATAAAAAGAAAAGAGCTCTGATGTATGTAAAGCTCCAAATCAATTCTACGCCATATAACTGCTGGTGCCCGACATGCAACTGAAACCTGCCTAGCCGTCGACGTGATCGCGCCATCACACTCAACTCCACTCAGAGGCGACGGAAGGAATGAACTGGAATCCAAACGATGCATTCGACGTGCTGCAGAACTGTCGAAAAAATATTTAAAAGAGGCGATAAGAGAGCGAACTAAGCCACTAACCTCGTGGTTTCATAGCCCGAAGCACTGGAGCGTTCACAATGCTCCCTTGCAGTTATTGCTCATCATATTGAGAATTGATAATAACTTCATTAAAAATACGAACTTGCTTTGAAAAATCCTAAACATGGATACCTACCTTAAATTAATCTTCAATTTAATGATCAAAATATAAAATAACTATATCCTTGCATTAATATTCGGATAATATGCCCCGAAAACTCACGATTGCTATTAAGAATTTGCATGGACCGTAAACTAAAATTATACTTTGCATTACAGTTAGACTTAAAACACCAAATGACCCTCATTTTTTTCCGTAATCCACAACAGTTGGCGGCCATTTCGTTGTTTCATATTACCCACAAAATGTCATTCAAGAGATTAACTGAGTGCACATGGAAGGTCCATGTATATAAGCCGTAAGTATGCTGCTGAAAGCAAAATTCATTATGAGCACAAAGGATTGAAAATAGTAAACACGGGAGTCCTGAATGGAACAAAACATAATGAACACATCATCTTAAAATAAATGACCAGATTTGTGAAATTATTTTTGCGAGACGTTTTATTTAAATCATAACAAATCGTTTAGTACAGGTTGCAAAGCTTACGCGAAAGTACGGTTTTGGCCGTCTTTTGGCAATTTATTAACTGCAATAATGAAAACGAAAAGTACTCAGCTGACTTGAATAACTTTATAACCACATTTTATACGGGATGCATATTTCCGTCCCTCAGTCCTAATGTGTTGTAAACAAGAAATGATTGCCAATTTCAAGTACCTATAAACGTTTCAAATATAATCAGACTAATATTTTCAATAAATACTCCGTTTCCATATGGTACACGTTTACCGAAGCATACGAATTCCACCAATTGTCATTTAGAACTAACCGCAGAATAGGTACTTCAGGTATCTAAAAACAAAAATTCTGGCACTGTAAAAACCATCATGAACCTTGTGAACAGTTTGACTGAAATAGGTACTTAATGTATTAATATATATGATAATTATGCAATGCTGAACATTTATGACTATTTTCCAACGCAAAAATGAGTTGTTTCTAAAGCCTTAATTTATTCCATCGCTAATTACTTTTCAGGCACCAGGAGACACTCTTTAACTATATACAGGTTAATAATTGCACCACTCTTTTATAAGAGAACGTGAGATAAGCATTATTAAAGTTCATAAAGATGCAGAAAATTATGTATTAAGCAAATGAACGTAATGAATTCCGTATGAAACACCGTGAACGTTTATGCGGGAACTGGAGACGTGAACTGCTATAATTCACCGTTAAGTGCATAAATATTATTTACTGAGAGTTATATGATGAATCAGAGTAAGTAGAAGCAAGAATAAGATGACTAGAGATATTTAGGACGAGAATCCGACATGAAGGGCCGTCAGTTTTGAGAAGGGCAAGACCATTTGAGCGTTGAAAAGTGATTACGTAAGGATATTACTCTGATTACAAAAATGATCGTTACTCTTATAACTAAATCGAGTCGGCGTATCCATCTTTAGTATTTTTAGAACGGAACTTTAGTATTTTTAGGACGGAGAACTTTAGTATTTTTAGGACGGAAAAATTATAAGTTTTCAAGCCAAATCATTTATAGGAAAATAATTTATACCTACTTGATATTCTATGTATACATTGATTTAAAATCTACTATCAAACAGAGAATTTTTGCACCCTGAGACTATTTAAAATTGATGAAGCACGCGCGCTGGAATACATAGTTACACAATATCAAAATTGTAACAAACAGAAAAAAATATTACGATTCCCCTGTCACATGATACATCGCTGTCCTCATCCTTGAATTTTCAGTCCCTCCCTTTCCACTATATGAGTTTTTTTATCATAACTTATTGTTTGTGTACTGCAAATACAATCTCAGGGTGAGAGAGAAAGAATAGAGAAAGGATAAAATGACTATATTATAATTATCATACTCTCTATATTTGCTCTATGTATAGGCTTTTCTCTAATTTCTCGATTTTTCATCATATTTTCTCGATTTTACTCTTTTTCTTGCAGTTTATCATGAGATGCATTTGTAAAAAAAATAGCTCCGCATTTTAAGGGCGACTCAATTATTTTTTTGGGAACCTTCGATCGTAAATTTAGAGAGTTTTCATAATGATCCATGAGAACAACATAGCTACCTACTTTGAGCAGGACGGAGAACTGCCCTAAATATACGGATATGCCTTCCTTAACGAGGCGCGTTCACACCGCTTATCGTCCTTCCATAATCTCGAAAGATAAACGGCATGATTAACGCCGGCCCATATAAGCCTAAATGTGCCATAACATGGAACTTATTACTGAGTGTCTCCAACGAGCATTACTTTTGTGAAAACGCTACGTTCATGGCCACCTTTTACGGGCGTTCTAATTTCGACCGACTTCAGAAAAATGAAAAAAAAAAACAAAACAAGACTGTAATCAAGAGAAAATAGCTCGACAGTGTTTTGTTAAGGAGAGGGGGTGTGTATAACGAGCGGCGAATTCGAGAGATAAAAGGAAGAAGTAGAGGACCACACAGCTTCTTAGCCGACCACTCCCCCAAGTAAAGTTGTGTGTGAGTGAGATGTGACTCGCAGTAGAACGCTATTGGAAATATTCTAGTGATCGATGGATATTATTTTCTCTTTTGTGTACTTGAATTGATGCTCCAGAGATATTGGCCGATAATCGATTCACTCTGCTCGCATATCTCCACACACAACCCAAAAGATAACTTTACCTTTGGCCCATTTTACCTTTCACTCATTACAAAATATGTACATAATCAATCTTAATGCTGTTGTTAGAAGTATGATCTGATTATGTCAGGGAGATATATCCACTTCAAGTCCATGAATTTAAGAAAAGCATATGATTCATGAAGATAAATCTAACCGTTCCGGATGAATTGCATCACTTTGCTCGACCTCGTATTCCTCTCCAGTTTCCTTATTTCAAAAATAAATTCCCCACCATGAATATTTCAGACACTGTAAGAGGCTCTCACAAGAGTCCGTGCAAGTGACGGAAATGCACTCGACCGAAGAGAAAATCCGTAAATTCTCCACGACTAGTTGGACAAAATCAGTTTTTTATTCTCAGAGTGGAAATAAGACAAGGAAAAAAACGTCAAAAATGTAGAGAGAAGAGTGTATCAACGATGGAAGATGAATGAAATTTATTTTTGCTTTATGCATAAGTAAATTACTGCAATGACTGTAGTCTAGGAATAATCATTACTAAGAAAAGTTGCGGTTTCAGGGTATATTACGTGAAATTTTTCCATGTCAGAAATGATAAAAATTATGCGAATTTCACAATAGATAGTTTATTCACGATCCGGGTTTCAACACATAATCTGACATATCTGAGTGTCTCCTGAAGATGACATAATGTGTTAAAACCCGGGTCGTGAATAAACTATCTATTGTGAAATTCGCATAATTTTTATCATTCCTAACTCATTACTAAGTAAGTCGTAAGTGGATGAACAAGTCATTTGGTATGTAAATTTTCTTCGAATGTAGAACTAGACTCGATAATCGAGCCTGGTTCTCTATTAAAAGCCAAGAGAGATGTCAAAGCTAAATACTCATAGCCAAATACACAAAACAATGACGCTGAGTATGTTCTTTCATTTCTTTATAACGTCTGAAAATGACCTAGTGAGACCTCTTAAAATCTACACAATTGTCATTTAATGTAACATTTTCATATACACCTACAATATTTAATTCTGAGTGTGAGACAATTAATATAGTGTTCATACTTGTAGGGAAAAGCAGAACGACGTAAATTCATTACACATTGTTCATTATAGCAACTTATTAAAGCAAAGATGACTTCACGTGATGGAAGTCAAGGGTAAGTAACAGCGCAGATGCAGAGGGAAAGCAATCAAGATGAGAAATTATTTCTCATTCATTCCCCTCGAGTAATTATTTCATATAAACACGTTCCCGGCCTTCAAACTCTAGCTGAAGGTCCAACATCTGCCAGAAAGGGTCTCAAGAAATTAACTTCTAATTTACCCGCAAAATTAAGGGAAACCGCTCCAGAGAAGGTAAGTCATTTCCACGACTCGGTCGCACGACGAATTTCAATGCGAGCCCAACTCGGTCGCAGATGCTCACGGGGGGAGGCTAACACGAGGGGAGGCAGGGAGGTTGGTAGGGGGGTCGAATCCACCCCTTCCGTGCTCCCTCGACGGGTCCCACCGAGGATTAATGAGAGCCAAGGGGCAGGGGCGACGGCACCGACCGTCCCCACCCCCTTCCTCACAATCCCCACTGCAATATTTCATGAGGAAAAATTGGATCTCAATGTTTATCAAAGTTAAAAAATCACATAAACAGATCATGGCAGCTTCGAACAAACTACGGGCTTAATAGGTTCTCTAGTTGATATTCCCAATTTCGCAAAAAAATTAATAGAGAATGTTCATTCCCCTTTTGATTCAATTAGTAATGCATATGAAAGTATGCAAAGATTATTTCGGAGAGTTCTTATTAGAAATACGGAATTAAATTCGATTCTTTGCGTGTTTCTAAATACCAGCAACTTCGATCAGACCTCGAGGTGGAAGAAACAAAAATATTTTTGAATTCAGACATCATACAACCATTCTGGCACTAAAATAAAAACCTGATAGCTCAAGAGCTTGCATTTAAATAGCAACATTTCAGGGCAAGTGAAGTGGGGGCAAAGAGCCAAACTTAATCACGGCTACTCAAGACGATGTAAATTAAAAATACTTATGCCTACTTCGTTTTAGCTGCACCTTAGTTCAACTATAAATCTATCTATTACTACTCTGCGACAGTACTATTGAATTTTCAAAGGTTATTCACATCCCCATCCATTGTGGGTGCTTCTTCCAATGGCTTTTTTTGACAAAGGTGCTAGCCTTGCCTTGTGATTTCCCCACCAATTTCTGCATTTTTTAAAAACAATTAGATGACAATATCCATTACGAAATATAATGCATTTTTTTATTTGAAACTAAACCATTTTGTAACATATTGCTGTTTTCAATCCTAAAACCATGCTTTTAAATTTCAAGTGTTAGTTGAAGATGGCTTAACTGGCCAAATGGTCTTCAAAATCTCAATCTTTTCTAAAATCAAGCCCATTTATTTGTTTAACTTCATCATTGATTAAAAGCATATGATTTTTAATAAACTCATACTCTAATGAGTTGTGCAAGAGAGAGCTGAGTAGGCATATGAACTAAAAAGGGACTTAAAGTTTTCCGTAATCCACCTTCCATTCTCTGAATTTCTAGAATGACTGACACATGAGACATATCACTAATCATAGGACATGTGCCTAGAGGGAGGGAAGAGATGCAGAGAAAGCGGGGGAGAAGTAACAACAGTTAGGGGGATATGGACGGGAGGGGGGGAGTAAAGAGGCATACGTGGGGTTATGTATAAGGGGGTAGGGTACAAGGGGGTAGGGTACAAGGGGGTAGGGTACAAGGGGGTAGGGGTTGTTTTCTGAGCCCTATGGAGGGAGGGAGAAGGAGGGGGCATGTAATGGGATTCTCACTCATATTTATTCCTTGTCATGGGGCACTCCTTAATGAAAGCATTATCTCGCGCGGGAAATTATTAACTCTTGTGTGATATTTCTCTCTCTCTCTCCCGACCCACTCTTTAACCTTACCAACTCACCTCCCGGACACACAACCAACCACACATGCAAAACCTCCCTTTAACCCCACCACCTCCCTCATTCTCCCACCCCAGCCACCTTGGCAGGAACGTTGCCGCGAAATAATACATGGTGGGAGGTGGAGTGAGGGAGGAAGAAGAAAGAGAGGGGGCCCCTGACTATGAATAATGCCCACCCAGGGCTCACTCCGGGGCCCCCCATCCCTCCCTCCTCTACCCTCCCTCCCATGGAGCAGCCGCTGCCGTCGACGTATCTCGGTCGACAGAGGGCCAAGCAGATCGATTCGCCTGTGACGCAGGGCCAACTGGAAGAGGGAGGGTAGGAGGGGATAAAGGGGAGGGGGGGTTGGAGGAGAGGGCGATGGGAACATGGTGGCCGCCACCGCTCTCGGATGGGAGGCAATGGATTCGGATGGCTGATGTATATATATATATATATATGTGTATGTATGAAAGTGGTTGGTTTTGCTCACAAAGGTGGAGTTTTGACCAGACGGTGAGGCATATATGGAGGAGAGGCAGCAGAAAGAGGGGGGGTTTAGAAAAGAGGGATTTTTTTGATGCAGGGGGGGGCAAAGCGGTGGGGGGAAGGAGGAGGAAGGGGGAAGGGAAAGGTTGTTGTTGGTGGGAGTGTTGTGGGTTATGGAGAATGAAGGACGGGCGGGAGGATGAGATGAGATGAGGAGATGGCAGGGAGTGCAAGGGAATCCGAGGCACACACAAGTCCGGCCGTGACCGTCCCCTTCTTCCCCCCTGCCAACATTGGAACTTTTCGAAACAGGGCTAGGAGTCCATTCCATTCGAAAGTCAATGAACGGGACAAGGAACGGTTCCCGAGGGAAGAGGAAAGTCGGGAGGGGCGGGGAAGAAGTAAGAGGAGGAACGAGTGTTTTGCAGCGGGGGCAAAGGAGAAAATAAAGCGAGGTCCGGGAAGATTATTTCCCCCAAGAGTTGGTACGCTTGACGGATCGACCGGCTCGAATTCACGGGGATGTACCAAGATTTGGGGGGGAATTACTTGGCCCGGCCCTTAATGTGGCGCGTTCTCTTTAATTAAATAGTTAGCGAGGAGGGATGGGCTACGCTGGCTGAAAATTGAAAGGTATGATTTAAACTATCGAACCACTCGAAGAAAGAGCCCCAAGTTCTAAGCACTCGCCCAATAAAGTACTTTTTGTTTATTTCATTTCGCGAGTGAAGCTATGGTTTTGCGTTCAAAAATGTGGAATCATAAAATCATGAAAAGATGCATGCATGGAACAAGAATTTCTGATTTCATTTTAAACGAATGGTATTAAATCATGCTGATGTGATACAATAACACAGTCCACCGAATCACCTACTCAAAAAAGTAGCAAGGGAAAATTTATAAAAATCAAATATTATGCAACAAATTCAAGTTTTCAGCAAATTTTCACACTGATTCACTACTCATGTATTGCATCTCTATTGATAAAGGAGCATAAGGTCTTCCAAAAAACATGATGCATACTAGTAGGTGATATTACATAAAAAGAAATCACCCATATGGCCAGCTTAAAATAGGAATATGCCTTCATTCTTGGATATAGGCTCAAGGCAGTTGTTTTCTATCACTTGTTTTAAGTACAGCAATGTATATGAGGACTAACTATCTGCGCACTACAAATTGTTTTTAATTGTTCAATAGCTATTTTTATGAGGGTTAAAACAAGCATCACAATAAAAAATAAAAATAAATTAACAAGACGAGGACATTTAAAAGATGAAACATTTAATCGAAGAAAATTATTTGCATAATGTCAGCTTAAATTTTCTCACAAAATGAAATACAAACCCTAGTAAATGAGTACAGGTAAAATATTGCGCTCTATAGCTGAACAGACAGCAATGAATGCCCGTAGCTCATAAGGAGAAGCTTTGAGTAAGTACGTAAGTGAACCAAATATTGATATGAAGGAACAAAAGATAGGTATGCCATCTTCTGCAAAGATTTTTAGTATTTCAATTGCTCGTCTTGTCAAATGCTTTGATCTTTGAAAAAAGTACCATTGTAATAGATAATTGTTTTTTCAGTGACCAGCAATGGTACATGTACTAAGGAAAAAAATCTCAGAAGAGCGCAGAGGTTGTGATTGCATTGTTCTTGAAAGGAGGGGAAGGTGTTTCTTTCCTCTTTGGCAGTTGCAAAAAACCCCAATAGTGGCTAAAAGTAAGCATTTAAAAATACCTTAGAATGGAATATGAACCATGGAAGGCCGGGCGCTCTTCGGCGTCTTGCAAGTCACATTGGTACTATTATAATTTTAAATTGAATTTTTTCGATTCATTTTCTGTTATAATTTGTAATGAAAATGATAGAAAGCGTTACGTTAGCTAAAACAAGGAAATAAGCAAGCACCACCATACAATTGTATTTGATTGTCAATTTCAGTCAAATCTAATGCGCTGGCCGACAGATTAATAAAACTACTACGACACATAAATATAGCTATGGAGGCAAGTTTACCAAACAGTAGAAAGATATGTAACTCTATGTGTTTGAGATGGTGACACACAGATCAGATCCAGCAAGATCGTTGATATTTCTGAATGGTAACATTCCCGAGAAATCAAGAGCGTTGAAAAAATGTAGATAGTGAATGTTTCATGTACTCAACATTACCAGATTTTTATAATTTAAATTGTTTCAACCACATTTCAATGTTGAGATGATTCTTCTAAAATGGCCGAAATGGATAAAACTGGCTATTAGGATATAATAATAATAATAATAATATTTATTTATCCCTTTGAATCAACATTATAAGCATATTTTACATTTCAATTAAATAAGGATAAATTAATTAGGAATCCCTTTAGGCATTGCCTGTATTGGAATACCTCAAGAGAAATTACAATATGAGTAATTGAAAAAAATAAGTAAACTGAGACCAGTTACGAGACATAAATAAATGCATGAAAAGATAACAATTTGTTTTTTAGTCACAACCTGTCGTGCATACAAAATATAGTGAGTATTAACCTTACTATTAACAAAAAAATACATCTGAATTTTCTACATTAAGTAACCATTTCTTTACTCTTTTCAAAAAAGATGTTAAACTTATTGAACCTCTTATATTATCTGACAATCTAGAAAATAATGTTGGCCCTACATAGATAAATGAGCGTTTGAACACGGTCAAATTTGGCTTGGGCAAAATGTACATATTTGTAGATCTTAGGTTGTATACATTGGTTTTGGTTCTTCCTTAGGTTTATTACCACTTCTGAGGTATAACAATTTCAATACTTTGTAAACGTAAAGATGACGTAAAGGGAGTAACTGTAAATCCACAAATATGGGGAAGGACGGTTCAAATTGACATTTTCCAGCAATCAGTCTCACTATTGCTTTTTAGAGAATCAGCATCGGATTGAGCGAATCTTTGTAGGCACCCCCCCAGCAGATTATCCCGTAATTTAATTTTGATTGCACTAAAGCATTATAAATAGTTTTAATGAATTGTCGGGGACATTTATTTCGAAGGAAATAAAACTTCGCGTGGATAAATTTAAGTTCCCTTGAAATTCGGTTTATGTGTTTATCCCACTTTAAATCAAGTCATATCAAGTGGTTATTGTACTTACTCATTCAATGTGTTTCTTTCTCAAAAGTTATACAGTGGTATTTATTCCTCTGTTTCCTTCGTTCACTATATTTATCAATGCATGACATTTTGGTATTTCGGATGACTTTTGCGAGCTTCCCCATAATATGTTTTCCACTGTGATTTCCCCACTATCTCAATAATTAGACTTCCGTTTCCGACGGTGATTTTAGAACTTATAAAACCTTTTTCCATCCTTTCCCTCTAAAGCTTCGATTTTCAAAAATAATTACCATAATATTTGACTAATGGAAGAAAAATATCGTGTATACCCTAACGCATTCCAATGAATCATTCTGTTTTGAGAACAATGGCACGTGAGTTATATTTAATTCATTATTTGTCGAAATGGTGAACCACTACAAGAAGTTTAGAAACATACGATCAAAGAGACATATTCTCGTAATACAATAAAAATGTGCAAGTAAAATTTCTACTAATACGGCTTTTATGCAGTAATTAATGTATTAAGTCCTCCATTAGTAACTTTATTATAGTAAAACAAATAAAAAGGGAATTTTTCTTCGATCGCTAGCAGGAAAATATTTCTCTTTCAATGTAAAACAAATAATTTTTACCAATTGAACAACTAAATGAAGTTTGTCAAGCCATTATTGAATTACAATCGCTGGAAAAACGGTGAAGGTTTTAACGATGTAGTAATTAATCATGAGGGAAAAACATTTTTTTTTTAAACTCACTTAAAATTAATTATATTACACAAAGCATTCAAAGCATTGCGATAGCGATAGACGGTAACAAAGAGTGACGCTGTAGTTTTTTCGACATCACATGAAACATATGACCTCATTTGATTGCCTGTCGGGTAATGTTTTATAAAACTAAATACAAGGAAATATACATGAAAATTAAATTCACAACCACAAGATTTAATCCCGTCTTTCTCACTTTAAAAATACATTAATACAAAATTCTGCCATTCTGATTAATGATAGAAGTGAAACATCAAAACAAACTGGAAAATAATGAAAAATGAAAGAATTTAACAAAAGAGCAGTCGATGTCTTCGCTCGAACAACATTTAACGGTAACAAGAGCCAAAATATGGCACGTAAGAGATAATGAAACAAGGTGCGATCACAGATCTCTATAACACGTACGCTCGAGTTATCGTTACACTCATTCAATTACACTCATGAGATCGTCGTTCTTCAAAATTGGTCAGGTGCTTAAAATTCCCATTTTAAATTGATGGAGATCGTACTCAGCA
This sequence comes from Pyrrhosoma nymphula, assembly GCA_963573305.1. NCBI lineage: Eukaryota > Metazoa > Arthropoda > Insecta > Odonata > Coenagrionidae > Pyrrhosoma > Pyrrhosoma nymphula. The sequence continues at coordinate 17,492,134 of OY754327.1, forward strand.
CAGTTACTGTGAGCATGTCTTCATGGATCGGTTTGCGTTTTGGATAGTGATAACGTCAACGCGAAAGAAGGAAATGTGTTCCCATCCATGCTCCTGTTCCTGCAAGAAAGATGACTATGATGACACTAAATTAAATTAAAATTTTCTAATTTACACCTCAAGACAGTGAACTAGTGTGCAAAAAAAGCACACAATGCTTTTTTTGCATTACCAGTTGGTTGCGATTGAAGTAAGAGATTGTTGGGCCAAAGTGGTGCAATAAGATAAGGCAATGTTCCATAGCATATTTTTATCCCCGACCTACCATTAGGTATGTCCACAACTTTTAGTGTTCTATGTTATTCCAGATACACTCCAAAAGCCCCATGGAAGGAATCACACACATGCCTGTTGTTAACTACAAAGGTAACTTTCATATATGATTTACTCAGGAATTTTTTCTCAATTCATCTAATTATATCATAGAGAATAGTAAGCTGTGCTTTCATTAAAAGAATTTAGTGTCTTGAAGATGAAATTTGTACTACGGTCAGAGGAAAGTTTAGTCTCTTGATGTTGAAAAATAATGCCAAATTACTTAAATAGTCACGATTCTATATTATGCATGGGTAAAAGCATTGTTAACAATTATTTTAATTGTTAATTCTATTAGATATCAAATTACTCCGTCGGAGTTCATCATTTGGATTTAATAATTATAATTTTATCAGAAGGCTGAAGTGCACTCAATTACCGAGCCTCTCTTTTTTCCTCCTCAATGCGAATTCTGCCATTTTTTAAATTTCACTAATCATAATTATGACCGAAAAAATTGGCTTTTGGTAATAATAGTGTAAAAAACTGATATATCTTCTCTAGTAGCGTCCCTAGTAGGACGAAACTAAATAAAAGAAAATGTATCTCTGCTTTTCCAATTGTATCTTTCCTACAAGACGATTGTAGCTTAAAGGATAAATAATTGCGTATACAATGTGGATTGATTGTCCCTCCCTTTGATGTACTGTTAAATTATTCCGTCTTCATATGCAATGTAAATTCATAAAGTTTAAGTAGTCATTGATGAAAATTAGAACAAACGGGGACATTGTTGAGCAGGAGGACAATTTGGTGTGTCTTGCTCAAAAGCTTGGGCAAGACGGTATAATATAGTTTCATTGCTAACACTTCTGCCAGTTGCCGTGGTAGATGCAGAGATTGAAAAGTTTGTTTAAGGTTACAAGTAAAACTTCTAAAACAATACAGAATACAGTATATTGAAAAAATTTACTAGAACTTTGTATTTCCACAGAATATTTTATTCGAACACGACCATGGTTTCGACGGTTAACGTCATCTTCTGGTGAGGAATACATTGATACACCTTCTTAAATACTCGGATGACACGTGACATAGACATAAAATCAAATCTGAGAAAGTGGAGGGGGAAGCGGTCCCACTCTCCTCTACCGCTTCCCCCTCCACTTTCTCAGATTTGATTTTATGTCTATGTCACGTGTCATCCGAGTATTTAAGAAGGTGTATCAATGTATTCCTCACCAGAAGATGACGTTAACCGTCGAAACCATGGTCGTGTTCGAATAAAATATTCTGTGGAAATACAAAGTTCTAGTAAATTTTTTCAATATGTCTAGTAAATTCCACAAAGTTACGCCGGAAACCATCAATTTCAGAATACAGTACCTGATAATTTCATATATTTGACAAAACCGGTCGTGCTAGTTTAAACATTCTGCGAAACTAAGTTTTCGACGTTTCACTAAGTGGATACGAACTATTGAGTTCAGCACAATGGTATATCATGAGACGGTAAAAGAGAGTATAACTTAGAAGGTTATCTTTGGATTAGGGAATATACTAGGACTTCATGAGCAGTCCTTTGTCACTATGAATGCCTTGCCTAGGAGAATTAATGCCATATAACAGCTCACCAACCTTTGCTCCAACATATGAATTTTCTGCAAGGGGCAATTCTGGAAGTATCAAGAAGGGTAGGTACTTAACTTGTCTTTAAAAACCGGAGTTAAAGGACATGAGTTTAGCTTTCATTTATAATTAAATTTCATAAAATTATCTCTCTTTTATTCGTCCAATTGATTTTTCAGGAAAGTTATGTAAAGGAGGTCATTTAAAAGGAGAAATGATTGAAAAATTGGCAGTACATTGTTTTAAACTTCTACTATTTATCAAACATTTTTGTTATTACTACGAATTTTACTGATTAAACACATAGAGCTGTCTGATAGTTTAAATCTTTAACACTTGAACTTAGGCTTGAGCACGGTTAGACCTTATTAGATAGTATATTTCCTTACAGCTGAACTATGAAAAACGTGGGTGGGTGAGTCCAGAGTAACACACAACCTCCACCTGTTTCATACGAAGGACGCTTTTTTATTAAGTGAAACCTTTGTACAAGTCCATTTATGCGCACCAGTAGGACGCAAATATACCTCAATTTCATGTTAAGTTGGGTGAGGAATATTTTTAGGAAATTACATGTACATTAAGAACGTGAAGTAGCAAGTCCATAAATCTGAAATCTTGATCGATTCGATTACTCTGCACAAACTATGAACTGTCCCCATAGAAAGGGGAAAATGAATATTCAGTGTTTTTAATTAAAAAAGAGCATTATTCAAATGAGGGAAATTTATGTATCCCACATGAGTGTCTTTCTCACCGCGGCGCCGGTAAAAATGAAGAAACTCCGTTATTAAGCTATAGCTGCCGTCGTAGAGTTCGCAGGGGGCGCTGGGGTGGCCTTTTATCTGAGTGGGCCAATGCGAAGCGTTAATAATGTATATCGTATGAGATTATGCGCTGCACTCGCAGCAGTAAAATTGAATGATTTCTTCCGAGGCAGGCAGGCAAGGTGAAATTTATTCCCCCACGCGTTCCTCGTTCTCCTTCTCCCCACACTTCGTGGCCCTTCCGAGGAAATAAATTTTCCGGCCGCTCGCATGAAGAAGGAGAAGAGGGGGCAACCGATCGCATCCATTTAACACACAAGAAGAATATTCCTATGGGGGTCCTTCCTCGCCCCCCCCCCTGCTCCTTCCCAACATCTTCCGTTCTTCCCTCGTTTCTTCCCCCCCCCCACACTTCCGAAGTCCCCCCCCTCCCGTAATCTCTCCCCCTATCCACTCCCACGCCGAGGCTGTGCTTTACGGACACCATCAAATATAAGAGGGTTCATTCAATCGTTCTTTCGGACTGGATCGCACCGGGAAATAAAAGGGGCCCGAAAACTGAGCCTTGAGTCACGTCAGCGGAGGGAGAGGTATTGGTGGAGTTGAAGGCCGGGGTGCCCGCAGCCTTTCCTCTCTTTTCTCGCTCCCTTCATTTCTTCCCTCCCTTTGCTTCCATCCTTTGTCTCCTCAAACGGTATCCAATCTCACATGCTCCTCTTTTTCATAAATTCGTTGCAAAGGAGAACAAGAAAATACACGCATCCCACGTCCATCAGCTACAGTAGGATATTGGGAAAGCCAAAGTGATATCCAAGGAAAAGGGTGGGGCCTAGGATGCAATTCAAGGGAGGTTTTAGTGAGAGGAAAAGAGATGGGATGAATCGGAGTAGCCGGGGAAGAGAGGAATGAGCCTCGGAGTGACGAAGATGAAAGACGAGGAAATTTGCAGTGTAGGATAAATCGAGCATTTATTTGTCCGGGAAGAAAACCGTGATATCACAGCCATCTCCTCACGCTTGGAACGATAGGTTAATTCCTGAGCCGACACAACGTCTTCATGCACAATTATACGAAAACAACCATCCACGATGACCCTGTAGCAAAGGACGGGCAGACGATTTCGGGAAGGATTCAAATGGGGCAAATTCCATGGTGAGCGAAACCCAAATAACCAAGGTGTCCTGCGCGGCCGAAGTATTCTCAACATTTGCTATTGAAGTTAAAAAGAAAAGCTTGGATAAAATTGAGAGCCAGGTGGTAACTTCATGATGGAAACGTAGAAATATGCGAACAGCCAATCCATAAAGGTACCACGCCGAACCAGTAAACGAGAGTTTCTAAATATGCTCTAATTGAGACCTGTCAATATCGTGCATATTGAATACAGCTTTAAACATAGGTGATAACTTATTAACTCACATACGTCATTTGAATTTGAATTTGTTTAATCATCTTCATTAACAAATTAATTACATCCTCAGAAATGTGACAGCATGAGCAGCATCTCAGCAGAAAGGTTCGAAAACTTTACATTGCAAGGGACAGAAGTATTTAGATTTTACAATTTATTTAGTAAATTGTCACTTTTGATGCTTAAACTACCTTTTAATTCCAATTGCAATGGTGGTAGCAGCTTTCTATGGCTTCAGGATCCTCAAACACTTCGGTTTTGATAAATTATGAGTGGCATTGCGGGCTCATTTTCAAAATATTTACTGCAGTCGGCTGATTTTTCGGTATTTAAGTATTAAATATTAGATTATTTTAACTTTTTCAATTAAATACTGCTCTATCTAGTTTATTATATTTAAACGAATCATGATTTTACTACATTATCTAGGTAGTTTTCAGTAATGATGCGAACCTTTAAGTAAGGTAATGAGTAGGTACTATGGTAAGTATGAGGGTAGGGATTCGCGAATGGACATCGAGTCTCTTTTTCACGCCCACGATTCCCTGAAGTTAAAAAAAGGTCAATCAACTCAGAAGCGGCTTAATTTCACCGATGAACAAAAAACGAGAGAGGATGAGGGACTTTTGATGGACAAGAAGGCCTGAGTGAGGAGTTCCCGAGTCGAGAGCTAACCTGCTGATAGCAAGGGACTCGAGAGATTACGAGGACACCTGGTGATGGGAACCATCAGACGTGAGGGGGTTGGTGCCGTGGTGCGGGCCAGGAAGAGGAGTGGGGAGGGAAGCAAAAGGGTGAGAGACGGGATGCTGAAGAGGAGGACAGCCCCGTCTTCGCGAGGGCACGTCCCAAGAAACGTCTGCCGGTGCAAAAAGGAAGAGGGGTCTCCTGTCTGCTCGGACGTTAGAGCGAAGGTCGATGGAAGGAGGAGAAGGAATCATCTGGAGAGGCTGACGAAGGGAAGGTCCGCCGGGGTAGAAATAGAGTGAGTTGCGAGAGATGCCGGCGGGCGAATGATTGCCGTCCGAGGGGCACTCGGAATATGATCCTTCGTCGAAGATTCTTAAGAGGACAGTGGGGGAATATGAAAAGGGAGAAAAGAAGGAAAAAAAATATGAAACCTTGGAGTTAAGGAAAACTAATGAGGACAGAGGGGGTGCCCTCTGTCCTCAATGAGAGGGAATGAAGATGAGTTAAGCAACTAATTATGTTTAGACTAGTTGAAAATCCTGCTCAAACAGGCTAAACTAATGACGAAATGGCCAAAAGGTAATGAATAAAGTGAATAATTAAATTAAAATTAATGTATTTTTTATGAAAACAATATATGTAACCAGGGCTTTTTTCTGACGATGGTACGCGTCGAAACTGCGTTCCGGCACCTTTTTTGGTCGAAGTAAATTGCTTAAACTAGTATAAATCAATTCATAGGTCATTCGGATTTTTTCATTAATTAGTTCTCAGATTTAATGTGAGAATTAAGGATGCAGTTCATCTTCCAGATAGTGAGCACATTACCAAAGTAGCACTTACGGGAAATTTAACTCTTATAGACAACTGAGTTCCACCACCTTTTTCCCAGAATAAAAGTCCTGTATGTAACTATGGTATACAATATATAATACATATCTCAATTTCAGAGATTAATTCATATACAACATTTTTAGTGAAGCAGGCGGAGCTGTTACAAAGCAGTTTCCCTCGTATGTATTTTGAAAAATGCATACGCCCGCGCCATGTGCCAGTTAGTGGAAAACGTATATGGGAGATTGCTTTCCGTCTATTGGCGCACATCTGAATCACTACGCCTAGCAACTAAACTATACATACGTACGCGTAGCCTTTTATATGTATAGTAGATGGTAACAAAAATCGCTTACAGTGTAAGGAGAAGTAAGGAATGGTTTGTGAACGACATTTTAAAAATCTAAGCTGCGTGAAAGAAAGACTTCTTATTTCAACCAGAAATTTATTTCAGTGCAGAAAATAATTTACCACCAAAGCAATGGAGAAAGTCATATACTCATTTACAGAGGTTTCGAGGAATAAACATGCATTTTTCCGTTCCGTTCTGTTTTCATATTCTGTGCATATTCTAGAGGAAGAATCGAAGCTTTGTATTGTGGCCCTTGGATGGATTTAACGTTAAACTCCACAGTTACTTATATAGCGTAGGACTCTGGAGTGTTTTAATTTCACTAAGTGTATGTAGTTATTAAGTTTAAGTAGTAAATATATTACACTAGTTATGGAAAGTAAGTAAATTAATTTAAAGTAACTAATTTATTGTATTAGTGTAGTATATTATTGTACTTTCACTATAAGTAGCAAATATATTTGATATATTGAAATAAATCAATGTATGATATAGAAAACTTCAATGAGGTCGTAGAAATGTCACATTCTTAGCATATCTGATGATATTACATCCATTTGGTAGACGAGCCTTAAGCATATGCTATTCATTGAGATTCTCCTAAAAGGCATGTCCATTTAAATGGACATAGTGACTGATAGGGTTTATGAGCTGAGGTGGCTGAAGGCTATGTTCTGCGTAGTGATGGAAAAATCGATTTCGATTAAAATCGAAAATCGAGTTTTAATAGTCAAAGATCGAGGAAATCGAGATCGAGCCATGATCTACGATTTCCGATCCAAACTCTATTTTTCAACTTCGATCTTGACCATTTCGTACCGTTTCGCGATCAGAGTGCTGAGTATGATAACATCATCCGTCCCATGTGAAAGACTTTTTCTGTAAGGCCGGTAAAATTGGAAAGGCACGCCCTAGATTATCAAGAAAGCATCTCAATCAGTTGATCTTTCTTAAAAATTTTAGTGAAGCCGAATAGTTCCCAGCGGTGATCCCCAAACTTTAATGTGCGTGCATTTGTAAATTTTTACTAAAAATAATTCAAGAATGTATTCTTAATTCATTTTTAGGGATTTTTTATACTACTCAAATATGCATTATGAGCGTTTTTCGAATGAATAATAAACATGTTTTTGTACCAACTGTATTTTTTTCAAAAATAACCGTCGATTTTTTCGATTAATCGATCTTTTGGTTCAAATTTCGATTTTTGTTGAAAAGTCGAGCTTTTCATTTCGACTAAAAATCGATTGCTCGAAAAATCGATTAATCGAAAAAATCGACGGTTATTTTTGAAAAAAATACAGTTGGTACAAAAACATGTTTATTATTCATTCGAAAAACGCTCATAATGCATATTTGAGTAGTATAAAAAATCCCTAAAAATGAATTTAGAATACATTCTTGAATTATTTTTAGTAAAAATTTACAAATGCACGCACATTAAAGACCGACCTTTTTCCATCACTAGTTCTGCGAACCTCAAAGGGTCTCAAAAAGATCAGAAAAGAATAATAAAAAAACACTTGGATGTTATTTCACACTTCAGGAAGATGGCATGATATGCTGAACCCCGGGTCGTTTCCTTAAAATAAAGTGTGGAATAACAACCAAAGGGTTTTTTTTATTATTAAAATGAAGGAGTTCCACAGAGAAACGCCGGAGACAGTGTCTTATATCAGAAAAGAAACTCAAAAATAAAATGTAGATAATAATTTCCGTTCAATTGCCAAATAGTTAATTAAATATTTCACGCCTGACTTTCAATTAGTCTTCCATGAGGGTATTTTGCTAATTAGGTCTACATATATATTTATAAATAAGAAATACTTTGGCTATCAATCATTGTGCAAAAATGTTGATTATATTATCAACCATTGTTGATATTCTCCATAGTTTTTCCGAAAAAGATTTCTTCCGGAAATGTATACAGCTTATAAGATATCTTTGCAATCACATTAGGGCTAAACATTAACATCGGCTTCATGAAATTGCATTTAATGTAATTGGAGAGAAGTAGAAACCATCGCTCTGAAAGAACCTACTCATTGACCACCAAAAAAATAACATGACCCTCTCCAGTTTTGTGAAGGTTAACGCTGAATCAAATGTTGTCTTGCAAAAAGTACGCCCCATTCTTTATTTATTTTCCACGATTCTGTTAAAATTAAACTTGTGAATACAACCTTTCTTCTATTCTAGCCTTGCTGTTTATGATTAGTAGGTATTATAATTCCCTTGATTTGATCTGTGCTCTGATTTCAAATGTGAAAACTGATTTTCACACTTGAAATCAGAGCAAATTTAGAATCCACTAGTATGACGAATACTTTAAAAAAAAGGTTGTGCGCGTCACTAAGAATATGTTTTTATCCGAAGCGTTTTCGAAAATCCGAAACGATTTTTGCAATGATAATTATATGAATACGGTAGGAAAGTTGCCACTGCATTCATTATTGATGTCAGATATTAAACCTCTTACACATCTACCTTCACAGTTTGTCTAAAGCATTTCTGTCAGAAATTCATACATCAAAACATGAAGCCTCTGAGAGCGCACTTGAAACTAGGCCATGGACGAATAAAAGCACTTTTCACACCTTTATGAACTGAGATTTTAGATTTAGCGCTGGAATATAAAGATGGCACTGCTGAAATTAGAAACTTGAGCTTGACATTCGACATTTTTTCGCTAAGACACGTGCGATAATAACAAATGACCATCAAATAAGACTCGTTATTTTAAGAGTGACGTGAATCAAGTTATAGGCTCCAATAGAAAACCTCCACATGAACAAAAATATGCCAGATCATTCATTCATTCCATTGAGAAACTTGCACTCGCGAAAACTCTGCCACTGAATATAAGTCCCTTACCCGCACTTGTTTGGTCTGGTCCATATTCAGTACTCTCCCAACCAAAAGAGATTTAAAGAATTTTTGAGCTTCTGAGCGCCATTGGAAAAAAATATCACAGGAAATAAAGTGATCCAAGTAGATTCCATGCACCTCCAAATTTCACGCAGTAACGAGCCCGGCATGATAATCTTCGAACCTCAAAGGGTCACAAAAAGATCAGGAAAGAAACTCAAAAATAAAATGTAGATAATACTTTCCGTTTATTAATATATTTATTCCGTTTATTAATTAAAATATTTCACGCCTGACTTTCAATTAGTCTTCCATGAGAGTATTTAGCCAATTAGGCCTCCATATATATTTATAAATAAGAAATACCTTTGTTATCAATCATTGTGCAAAAATGTTGATTATATTATCAAACATTGTTGATATTATCCATAGTTTTTTTTCTGAAAAGGGCTGCTTCCGGAAATGTATACAGCTTATGAGATATCTTTGCAATCACATTAGGGCTAAACATTAACATTGGCTTCATGAAATTGCATTTAATGTAATTGGAGACCTTGATCCACCAATCAGACTTTGATTTGAGGAATTGTAGGTTCAGCTAAGTGAGTCACTTCATCGTTTGTTGGTTGAAATTGAAATAAAAGGGCAATTGACATCTATCATTTATATTGAAGCTCAGGTTTGTGCCGTGACCTGTGTCACAAAATGCCAGGCAGTCAAGCAATGACTCTTTTTGTAGTTACGACCTTTGACGTGTAATCCAATATAAAGGCGTTAAGAATCGTAGCAATTCGATCCTATTTTGTACCGCAATAAAGCTGTTTCAATGACTTCGCTAACATCAGACCCGGGCATCAAGAAAGAAGACGCAGGCACTGCTCCTACGCACATGCCAACTCGCAATCCGCCTCGGGGAAATAGAGCCGACTGGAACGAAGAAAAAAAATATATAACGAGAGGGAAAACGGAAAAAACGTAGGGCAGAGAAAAAGCAAGAAAAAGAAGAGATGCGATCCTTTTCTGTTTTCCACCGATACTTCCTTCTTTTGACCGATTGAGATCCATTCGATTGACTTATGTGACGTGTGGCAACGAGGAACACGAGAGAGGGTCTCGTAGGCCATTTTTAACTACTCGGCTTATGTGCCTCTCATATTGCCAATTAAGACATCGCGCTTGGTATTATATGAAGCAAAACCAATCCACAGAGATTGTCTCCGATCATGAATTATATAAAAAAACCTATAATAACACAACTAATTGATAAGGAGGGAAATGCCCAGCGAAATAAATAAATAAAACATACGGCCACACATACTACGTTTGTAACCTTTTGCACTCCTTCAAGGAATGCACGCTTGGCCCCCAAAACTCCATTAAAATTTACGCTAAAAAGTGTTATTTTGATTTAAACCTCTTTTTTCGTTCTTCAAGGACTTAACTTTTGACAAACTTCAATTATATCTATCAGGAAATAAATACATGCATAAACAGTACGTTAGCTGGCAGCACCATGCTGGAATGGGCCCTCTGTCGAGCTGTCGATGCTTTTAGGTCTTCATTAGCTCGTATGTTGTTGTGACATACGAGCTAATGAAGACCTAAAAAAAATGTCTGGGTCGGACTCGACATGGGAGTGGAACTGGATATTTCACTTGTCGAATACCACTCGATAAAGTAGTGCAACGGGTTAAGAGGTACATCTCGGTTCGCTAGAACAAGGCAAAGCTAGAAAAGTTCACATACCAGGACCAAATATTGTGAAATGATAGGACTGAGATATTTCACGCTTTCCTGGCGAATTATTCCTGTGAATTATTTTTGGGCTTCCCACCAGTACGATGGAAAACGTAGGGCCCTGAGGACGACGGGAAAGTCTCCAGTCGAAACTTCGGCTATCATGTAGTTAGCAAGTGATTTCTGGATACACCCGTTGGTAAGTCCGAGAAGATGTCATCCGAAATCACTGTGGTTCGCAAGTAATGTTTAGAGCTGAATTCTTCACAATAAGGCCAAAATAAATATTCTAGTTATGATTTGCTCGCGAATAAGAGCGAGGAGTGACGACCAAAACTAGCAAGATCCTATGACCATGTACGAAAATAAACATAGATGTGCAAGGGGAAGCCAGGAGTTTCCATTAACGTTCTCCTCGTTATGTCTCGCTAGGGTTGGCTCCATCACAAACTCCGCCGACGAACAATAGCTACGTAAGGAGACCGAAAGTTCTTATATGAATTGAAGGCAGTGCTCTACGGAGGGCTTTGGCGGAAGTTATGCAAGATGGCAGGGAGGGACGTAATGTCTTCTTTAGTGCGCGACGGAAGACTCGGAGACATTTCCTGCTTCCTCCTCTCCCTCCGTCACGTCCAACCGACCGCCTCCGCCCACCTCAGCGCCGCCAAGTCTACGCCGTCAGTCGACTGCCGTCATCCTCAGCTGAGAGAGGTTGAGGAGGAGGGGGCGGGCGTGGGAGGGGCAGAGTGGGGAAGCGTACTCGGCGAAGGGGATCAATCCAGCGAGGAGCGAACACACTCTTTCTCCTTCCGTCTTCCTTCTGCCTACCACAGCCGCCACAGCCTCCGAGACCGCCTTATCAATCTATCTTCATCACGGAGGAAGGTCACGGGGACTCTGGATGGACCAACCAATTCCCTCTACCCCCCCCCCTTTCTCCGCCTACCATCCTATTTCCGAAGAAATAATGCGAAGGGAGTGAAGGAGAGTAAAAAATATATAAAAGGAGAAAGTCACCTCTCAACCAATCAGCGCGTGATATCATCTCTGACTCATCTCGTCCCATTTTTCCTCTCCTTTCTCCCACTCTTAAGGTTCTCACTTTTGGAGCTCAATTCCTCCACACTTCATTTCCCCGTGTTTTTTTACTCATTCCTTCTGATTCCCTCATCCAATCAAACAGTCTTTCACCCGCTATGCACTTGATTTGAGGAGAAAAAACGCTGGTAAGACGCGTGTAACGATGTGTTTCACAAATATTTAAGGTGGTTTAGAGGAAAATTTAAATATTGGTAAAATAAGGAATCTTCCGAGAGTTCTCCAATATCCACATCGCAAAAAATAAGGTATGGAGAATTAACTAGTAGTAACACATTAGTACTCATGAGAAAATGAGAAAAAAACATCATATTAGAACCTCACTATATTTCCAGGTCCGACTGAAACGATAAATTAAGAGAGATATTTTGCCGAACGGATAGGTATGGGAATTCGTTTTTCCCCCCAACAATAAGGGACTTCAATAATAATGCTAGGCGTAATTTCATTAGAGCGTTTCCTTTTTATATGTAAACGGCTGGTGTCCAAACACCCCCCGCCACACGCCTATTGAAGCGGCTTGCGGGGTAGTATGTAGATGACTTAAGATAACAATCTTTAATCATGAGTACTAATGTAATAAACTTCTACAAAGTGTAGCCTGCCGCAGTCAAGTCTAGTAGTAACACATTTGCATGGAGAAATAAATCACGATGTTACACCTAACTATTGACTCAGAAATTAAGTTGAGAGAAAACAAGGTCTTTCAAGGATACTGAAAATCTTGGAAAAAGAAAATGGAATACCCAAGAGAATTTTCATAGAAAAAAGTACCTATAGGTATTTGGCATAAAATAAAGAAATTACTGCTACAATAGGGCCAAAAAATCTGGAAAATATGTAAAAATCTGATACACGACACGGAATACAAAAGATGGTAGAAGCAAGGAAGACATAGGACACATTAAGTCCAGGCAAAGAAGGCTTTATTTTGTACAAACAGATAGCAATAAAGTTTAAGAGCAAGGGAGCATTTTCATAATATAAGCATAGAAATTAAAGTACGTTTCTCTATGCCAGTGATTCTTGGACGATAATAGCACCAGAAGAAAGAAAGCTATGGTTATGCACCTCACTATAAAATTAAAAGGGATCAACTGAACGGAGAAATCAGGGTTTTTGAAGGGATGTAAAAATAAGTTTTAAACGCAAAAAGTATTGATAAAAAGGTATTTAAAATAATGTATATTTTTATGGTAGTGGGTACTTTGCTTTACGGAGAATAGTATTCATATATTTGTTAACAAGAAAGCCGCATAAGAAATATAACTGGGAATACGAAGTGGATGGGAGCGCTGAAGAGCAACCTTGTCCGGGGGAAAACATTTCCTTAACCCTTCTCTGGTGAGAATCATTAATGAAGAAGTCCTTCAAAGAGTACAGAGGAATTAATTAAATTAGGAATTAATTACCTCTTACCTACAATTCCCTGAATACCCCATCTATTGACATTACATCCTCTTTTCCAACTTTCACAACCGCTATTAACAGACTTCCTATCTAAATTCCCCTTCCTATCTTCTTCCCACCTAAATGTCACAACGGATGAGTTGTTTATGAGATGATGTTTCGATAACTTATTGGTTTTTCTTTTTGTTGTTCTGCGTAAAGTCATTTAATGTTAATAATTCGATGTAAAGGTCATATTGACTGTTTTTGGATTTATTATTAAATAAATAAAATTAAAGATTAATGAGAACACTGTGAAGTAGAAGAGACACAATAAGAGACGTGACTGCCCCCTTAAAACAATTTTGTACAAGAGAAATATACGGAAGAGGAATAAAAAAACAAATTATGAGGGATGCTAAATTGAGAAATTATGAAGAAACAAAGCAGTGCCCTGAATAGACAATGAATTAAACCAATCGTAGTATAAAAGGACTGTTAACGATGATGCTGGACCTTTGTTTCACCGTCTCAAACTCTACACTAAACGATTTAAATGGCGATACTTTAATTTACATCATTCACAAAATTGACCTCATTGTTTGAGTCTTAGATCTAAGATTCAATAGAAGGTGGTTTTGAAACTATATTACACGCTTACTTACTCATTTCAGCGTTGAAATAGAAATACCCAAAAACGTGAACAGTAATTCATTTAAATAGGTTATAGCAGTACTGTTTCATGCATAAATCGTAAACATATATAAAAATCTCATACGGAGAAAGCTAGCATCCTGGAAAAAATATACTATTTTTATGGTATTAATTGTTACACTAATGCATTTTAAAAACAATCGTTTGACGGGGTGCTAAAATGACCTAAATAGCGATGCGTCCAATAAACTCAAGCCTGCCTAGGCAATAAATGAGAGTATTAACTGGTAGAGTAGGAAACTTTTTGGACTCTTTGAAATAGAAAAATAACTAGATAGACCACTGTTTCTAAACTTTTTTCTAAATCACATTCATAATAATTTCATTATTCCGCATTGTGCCTTTGTGCTTAAACTTTTTAACCGGTAATATCAAGCCATTTTTACTTTGCACTTTGGACAGACGCGGAGATGGTAGCGTATCATGAAAAACCATGGAAAAATATTCGATTATTCTCCAAACATTGCTAAAATCAAACCAAAACCAATAACATTTCAATAAAATACAAATTAATATATTTTTAAAGGCTGTCTGTGAGGCGCTCCTCATGTTTTAAACTAATTCTTTGTATCTGGCTCTTTTTCTTTGCACTTCGACCTACCTCCTATTATTATATGACATATCCCTATTGTTGCAGTCTTATAATACAAGTGAACATATAAGGAAAACTATCCACTACTATCATGGACTGATTTTTATACGCTGCTAAGAGTAAGAAAGCAAAACCGCATTCAACTTACACTACCAAGCTCCAGTCTCAGTGGGTGTAGGGAGCACAGATCAGATACCACGACAACATAATCTTCGTCCAATCCAACTTGTTTGATCCAGAGGACTTAGCTAGTTTCTCCGAGGGAACAGCCTAAGTATTCCGACCAAGACTACAGCATAAGTTTCGGATCTCTAAACCGGTGGAAACGGAAAAAAATGATGTTCCGCTCTGTGTGTTCTCACGGTAGAGGTCGCTACCGTCGAAATAGGGAAACTGCGATAGCTTCAGGAAGTTATCAAAGCCTAGAGCAGAGCAAACACAGTTCTCCGTTGGAGGTTGGGCATGAAGTGAGAGAGTCAGGGGTGGCCACGAATACCCTGCTTCATCCGACACAACCAGTTAAGCGGCTTTCCCATGTCCTGCACCCAACCTCGCGTGGGCCAAAGTGCATTTTAAAATCTATATTCATCCCCCACGGGGTTACGCTACACCTAGTTCACTGTGATGCCGTTAGGGAGAGCGTGGTGGAGCAAATAAAATGGAAATGTGGAAGGCAGGTAAAGAGTAGTACACAATTAAAGAGGAGGTATAATTTATTTACGAGAGTTAAAGAAAAGAATACATGGTAACTAGCATCCACACATCAAATTGCGACTAGTATGAAGCCGATAGGTTTAAAGTGGTCGGTTTATGAGAATAATATTTTTAAAAACTACTCCGAATAAAAGATAAAATTCTCTCAGCACAACACAATTAGTTCAGCTATTCACAGGCTATCACGAAACAGAGAGAACTTGTATAATATTTTTCCAAACATGATAAAAAATACTCAGGAGAGGGCATTAGTACTCATTTGATGAAGGCTAAGGCTTTCTTTGCTGGCCGTCAATAGACAATCCAAAAACTGGCATACCAGAGTAACATTTAACAAAACAGTAGAGTCAATGACATTGTCGGAGTTAGAATGATCTACATACTTTTACTCATAACTTTGGCCATTGCTCGTAGTAAGATACTCTCACTGACATTTCTTACAATAGATTTGTTTCTTACAGTTCCCTTGAAATAGCATGTCCAGTTCCCTC
Source organism: Pyrrhosoma nymphula (assembly GCA_963573305.1). Lineage (NCBI taxonomy): Eukaryota > Metazoa > Arthropoda > Insecta > Odonata > Coenagrionidae > Pyrrhosoma > Pyrrhosoma nymphula. Next base: position 17,507,714 of record OY754327.1, read on the forward strand.
AAAATCCCTAGAAAAAAACCATCTCTTCTATTGTGCATACTCCACTGCACTGGACAAGAAGACGTATTTAGTCAATTTTTTTTAGTTTTAAATATGCTAGTGTGACATAAGAAACCCACTTCCAAAATATGCTTTCAATGTCTTTAAGCAAAACCATACTTTTCTAACCTAAAAATACATTACTTAAACCCAAAGGATGGTGCGATCATGAATCACCAAACGAAGTCCAGCATTAGGATTGAGGAATTCGTGCATCCTACTATCGGATATTGACGAGGTTGCCGAGCGCAGTTTCACCGGAAGCGTCTTGTGCTCAGAAAATCACTCGGCTTACGTTTAACTGATGGCGTACTAAAAGCCTTCAATCGGATTTGTGCCTCAAGCACAGGTCAGCAACAGAGCGTTAAGCCACCACACTTACCACGCCTTATCTTTTCATTAACCACTAACCAGCCATTACGTTAACTCGAGATGATTACCACTGAGATAAGTTAAATTACCCTTTTGACAGGATCACATGCTCCGTTGTTTTAAATACAAAAATAAGAGCCAAAACATTCTCTTCTTTTCTCTTCACCCACGTATGAAAAAAGAAATATTTCCGGGGTAAAGAGGACGGTTGCCGGCTCTAGTGAAAGGATCAAGTAATCAATGAATAACGCATCGCACTGAGTTGAATATTTCTTGTACAACGATTTCAATTCAGAATTTATTTTCCCAATTCTCGACCCGACTTTAAGAAAAGGCATATTTTGCCTCAGTTTACTCGGATCGGAACAGATGTTGGCAGAGAGGAGGAATTCTATGCTTCCGCGTAGTCGGCGGCAGAATTTCCATAGGCGTCACCTCCTCGGCTGATGACATGATGGTCACTGCCACTGCCAAGAATGACGCCAGTAGAGCAATTACAAGCTGTGATCTCACCCATTTTCACGTTACAGCCAATAAAACTAAACTTACGTTCTAAAAGTACACTTAAAATTCTGGTAGCAATTGCTATTCTAAAACGCAATTTACTGGTGCAAATGCAAATAAATTTTAACAAATCGATAATAGCACGATATCGAATGCACAATAGCCTGCAATAGATGATTTTCAGTATAAAGAGCCAAACCAAATTTCCAGTTTAATGGAAGTCTGTCAGTGATCTTTCGGGGTTTGCACAGGGTAGTTAGATCCATGGCGGCCAACGTTTCGATGCTCGAGTCGAGAATCGTCCTCAGGGCACAGGTGAGTGCCTTAACTAGAGGAGGAAATCAATATGTACCCCATGTCAGGTCCGAAATTTGGCGGGAATATTAGGTAACACCGGTGGTCTTGACTCTCCCATAATCTCCCAAGTGTGACTCCGGTTACAACCTGAGTCACACTTGGAAACCCATCCTCAAGATTATAGGAGTGTCAAGACCACCAGATGTTACCTAATATTCCCGCCAAATTTCGGACCTGACCTACCCATGGGGTAAATATTGATCTCCACCTCTAGTTAAGGCACTCACCTCTGCCCTGAGGACGATGCTCGACTCGAGCATCGAAACGTTGGCCGCTATGAACCTAACTACCCTGTGTAAACCCCAAAAGATCACTGACATAAATATTCGCCGGGAAAGCCTGAAATCCTTAATGGAAGTCATTGAAAGAGGCTGCAAATAATTCCTTACATGAAATGAAGTCTACAATCTATATGCATTTTCCTGTATGAAACCTTTCAAGGAGGCAAAAAGGTAAATGAAACGGAATGCTTTATATCCGAAGAGGGAAGGAAAATTTTAAAAGTAGGAAAAATGAGTGTTCAGGCAAATTTATTTCTACGATGGTGTTTTTGTCGATACATATTAGAAATCACCACCTCCTGCCATCTACTCTAGTGTGCCATTGGTATAGGTTACAGTTTTGTCATCACAAGCAAAACTGCACGATATGTTTCTATACCCTATGTTTCCCTATGTCACTGCATTTTAAACGGACTCAAACTCAAGTTTTATAATAATTGTATAACAGTTTTTATAATGCCAAACAGAAAACTGATAGCACCATATTTTGCCAAATTCTTGAATCAAAGCTTTCTGGAATGAATAAATGAAATAAACCTCTGTCGGTATTTTAATTTCAGTTTCTATAAAGAACTACCAAAACGTTTTCTCATCATTGTGTTTTCTCTCTATTCGTGATGGAATGTTCAGTTCCCAACGTGAAAGTCGCTTAAAAAGAATTTTTACCAGCGATATATTCCGGTGTTTTGGGACCAACTATTAGTCTGTACGAACTTGCATTAACATTTTCAGGCGCGGATTGATAGAATTATTAGCCGCTCACATTTCGTATGTCCGAACGAACATTTTTATTACGTTCTACACTTTATTAGGCGTACCTACTCGCAATAAATTTGTTACAGATGCTGAAAAACTTGATAAATTGATACAAGAATTTATCAACCTTATATATTTCCTCTCGTTTCCTATAAGATAACTCAAGGCAATTGAGAAAAAAGAATTACCAGAAAATTTCTAAAATATGAAATAATAAGGGTACCTACTAATATTTGCATGATTATCACAAAAGCTTTTAGTAGTAAATGGTCCTTTCGAAAAAAAGAATTATTGACTGAATTTCATTTTACAGATATTGAGTGGTGAAAGTTTACAGACAAACTGAAATTTGCACAGAGAAAAACTGAAATCAATACTTTGTCAGCGCAGATCATTGAAAAGTATATCAGAAATTATACAATGGAATATACTTGTATGTTTTAATATTTAGTAGTAATTATTCCTAGCAAGAGAGCAAGAGTATACTCACATATTATCGTCTTCCACAAAAATCGCGATTACCTTAAAACTTTAGAAAACTCAGATACTGACCGTATTTGGCCATAAAACTCTTCCCTCTCTCCAGATCACCATACCAGAGATTTTTCAGTTTAATGTCATCCTATTCACACCTCTTACCTGAAATAAAGAAAAATAGAGCCATCAGTATTCGAAAAATATACATCCACAGGAATTGAAGGAGAAAAGCATTTACCACCATTATTTTTATAAACTGCGTACCAAAACATACTGACATACATAATGTAATGCCAGTAACAGCATATTAAACTTAAATTTACCAACTACTGTTAGGGTGATAATTTCATCATTAGATTGCGGTTTGAAAAGGGCTAAGAAATTCTAGTTAAGGAGCTAAATGCTCATTATCCTTCACATAGAGATATTTTTATTAGATTAATAAGGCTATAATTACTTTAAAGGAGATATTATTTATTGCAAATCGCTGCGATCCAGTTCACAAAATACATGTAGATACATGTTTAAACAAGGTAAAGCCGATGTGCAAATTTCAAAGGTTGCTTTGAAAATCCACTATTAAAGAATAAGGCAGACAAATTTATTTTTAATATTGAGCAACAGATGTAATAGCCTACATCTAAAAAACGCAAATAAAATATTTTGAATTAACTACGTGGGCACGTGTAAAAACCTGGCGATGTTTGAAATGTCCATTGGAGGCTGAAGGTAGGGTGCCAGGAGGATGCGAAAATGTGACGAAACTTGCCTCAAAAGGCAGTAAAAGTGGACTCTCTTAGCTGTTGAAATACTTCAGTGTTGAACAATACAAGGAAAAGTCGATCTCACACTATCCATGCGACCTAAGTAAATTCTCCTTCCCGACCCTTACATTCTTACCCGGAACTTACTCCGTCATCTAGGCCGTAATTTTGTCTCTCTCATGAGTAGGAAAAAACCTCCATGGAGGGTGGGAAAGGCACTAAGCTTGAAATTCCAGATGCATGGAAACGTCATCGTGAGAAAGAAATCACGGCAAAGGAATGCCAAGAAAGCCTCATTTTGGTTTCTGTAAACTAATATAATGGTCAAGTATGGCGTTGAATCTTATCGAGAATAAATTTTATATTTAGAATCTGGGGAATTTTTCATAATGTCAGGAAATTTCACAAGTAATGGATGAATGAAAATATTTCAATGGAATTCTAAGTGGGTTTTGGAACTTAATGAAGCTAGCCTTTATCTCAAATATTCCGGCGTGTATTAATATCGCTTTGATAAATTGATTTCTAGAGGTAGATAATGGTACGCATGAGGTCTCATAGCTCAATGAAGTATGCAAAGAAATGGCCATGTTGAAGAAATTTGGAATAAAAACCACTTCTGCTCACAACCGCCAATAATGCGGCTGACTAGTTTTCTTCGCAATGGAACATTGTACTGCAGGTGTACCAATACCTCTTATTCCTCAGGTTATATTTAGTGCCATTTGGATTTTGTTAATACATTACCGCATACGCTTAATGCTTTGAAAGATCAATTAAACTAAGTATCAAGCATACGGTTGAATGACCGTTCATACACAAAACATTTAACGCGTACTTTGTATGACGTTGACACTAGCAACCCCCGAAGTCTTCTCCCATTTGTGAACAGTAGTTCTGTCCATACCCACCTCATTCTAGACCACAAGATAGACATAAACATTAATGCACGTAAAATTAATTGAGCAAATATTTTACAGGTTTGGAGATGAAATCTTAGCGCATATACATGTTAATTATATAGTTATGCGTTATTCTTTAAATTATTACGAAGGAATATAGGCCACGGTTAATTCGTTCATCCTGTAAGTAAAAACGTGGTTTCCAATAAACGAGGGAAGATGAGTTTCTTTCCTTTCCCGCAGAAGTATCTCCTAAGATTCTCATTATGAAACTTCTAAAAATAAAAAACATTCACAAGTCTCTCTGCAATAGCATTAAACACGCAACTAAGGCACCACAGTAAAGTATAACAGATGCTTTCACACTCTCACTCAGGTAAAAAGATCCAACCTTATGTTCAAATTGAACGGGTTCGTCAGTTCTTTCCCTGCGACTAATTAAACGCTTCTTCGATGTCGACGCTCCTGTTACCGCACCTTACGACACGAAAGCCAACTTTTTTTTAATTAGTCAGTACTTTCATCACACACATACATACGCACCAACTACTGCTCCTTTCATCTCGCAGCGGCCCAAGATATTTTCTCAGAGTTCCGCCAATGACATTTCAGACCAAGGGGAGACGACATCGGTTTCAATTTCCCCTCAGACTCCGGCATCCGGTTTTCTTTCCGCCAGATTTCGCCTTTCCCGTCTCCATTGAGAAATTTAATCTAGCTTTCATTTCGTTCTACGCTCTCCTGTTCCATTCAAATTCATTAATTTTCCAAGAAATCGGATCTATTTTTAATCAAACTTCATTTTCACGTCAATTACCATACTAAAAGTTAACAAATTCTCAAGTTTCTTCCTTCGTCACTTCTACACCAGTATTTATCAATTTCCTGATCCATTCTAATTTTCATTAGAATTTTACATATATCTTTGCAATTTTTCACTTACGCAAATTGTACGAACATCATGCCTCAGATGCCAAACACAATTTGCATGTCTATTCTATGTCAGCATCTATTACTTCCTATAACGAAATAATAATATCATAAAACGTGGACTGAATTAAATATTTAGGCAAACATATTATCATAGCAAAGTAACAATATGGGTATGAAACTAATAGGACTATAAGATTGTTTTTGGTTATGTAGGTACTTGCGTCTACGGTAATTTAACTCTACCCCACCTATAAAGGCGTAAACTTTTTAAACTTGTTTAATAAAAGAGCTTTTGTTGCTCCTTTGGTAGTTTGCACTAATTTCTCTTTTAGTTTTGGAAGGGAGAAGAAGACAATTTGCAGAAAAATCAACTCAGGGCATATTAGCCGAAAAATAATGATTTGTGTGTGTTTCTTTTTAAAAACCGGAAACTTAATCATCATATTGAAAAACACGCAGACAATGGCATTCGAAAAGAAGTTTACAAAACTCGCAATGAGCACAAAAATAACTATTAGCAGTTATTAAGAGAAAAAACTACATTCATTAGCTTGCATATTTTTGCTGATGAAGGTTCGCTTGTTTCCATGGGCCAAAGTTTGGGTGTCCTTGACGACGCTCCGTGTGGATCAGTCAATCGTTTTGCAGCTCTCGTTGCAATCTCGTTTGCAGCTTCCGTTGTCACTCACCACGCACGCCCGTTCGCCTTTCGACGCCTGCGGGCCGCGGACACGATAATCGTTCCGAACGTGACTCAAGCGGGAAAACCCATGATCGCGTGGCTGGAACAACAAATCCCCCCCTCGTTTTCACCCAATCGCCACCCCTGGCTCGCTTCGGGACGAAGCCCTCCCCTCCTTCGTAAGCAAGGGGCGCGTTCATTTCACCACCCACAGAGCCGTCCTCTTCCGAACAATGGTTGACAAAGATTCATTTCCTCCAATTTCATTCGCCTCCCTGCAGAGCTGACTGGAAATATAATGACACTTTTTCAGACTTCTGCCAACCACCGAACGAGAAATCCCGTTGCTAATCGAGCTAAGAGGTTGCTCTTTGAACGTGGAAATGATATAATCTATCCCAGTCCTGGAGGATATCATAATCATTCCTCATCCATGCCCAGCTAGTAAGGAGGGCTATTTGAATGTTTGCGTTCGTTTGGTTGTGAGTAACGTAAAACTACATTCTGCAACATTTTTACATTTAGCATGTAAAAAGTCCAGAAACCTTAACAATTTACTAATTAACGATGTCAGGGGTAGAGTTATAGGAAACTAAAATTAGAGCCAAATTTATTTCCTTGATCTAAAAGGCATAAAATAATAAGGCTGTTAAACATTGGGAATATTACAGCAATAAATAGCGGGCATATTCAAGTTTTGAGGCCTATTGAATGTTATATTCTACAAAAACCTTTACTTTTTCAGCAAAAAGTCATTTATACCGTTACATTATTTATTTTATATGCATCCATTGCATAACTCATCGCAATAGGTGGTAACAACATCACTGAAGTTAAACCGCTTAACCTAGATATACATAAATGAAGAACGATTCTCGTCCCTGAAATATACTCTTCAAATATTTACAGAGATATCCTTGCAAAGTAATCAATGGTTACTAATGCCACTTTGATAAGCAATCATGCTCCAGGAATGAGACAGTGGTGAGGAATGCGAGGGGGAGGATGCTCCACAATTCTGCTATGTGGCTCTTCCATTTGTATTAATTTAGGAGCTAAAAATACTGAGCGATTTTATTTATTTCATACTAACAGAGTACACTGGACATAATCACGCTTCTCAAAACTTTCCTGTCTGTCTTAATAAGGCGAATATAATTTTCCTGATGAGAATCACTATGCCACCATTCAAACCTTTATTCGTGCTTGTAACCATCTGTAAACAAATACACCAGACAATTATTAAAAATCAATTTCAAGCCGCTATGTAATAGTTATATAACTATTTTCATAACTGAGTAACATCAGCACATGGATTTCGTTCGTTAGTTTAATTTCCCTCACGTCGCGGTCAAAATTTTCAAAATTAGTAATCGCTCATTATCTTTTCTTATTATATAATTTATCATGGCTTTGTTTCTTCTTTTTCCTTGTACATAAATTGCATGCTAAATAATTAACAGCGAGGGGAAAATTAAGAGCCAAGAACCAAACTCAGAACAAACAAAAAGGTGTTGGAACTTATAAACTGCACAGAAAAGTATTTTTATTTTATTTTTATATTAAATATTTTTATTTGTTCGAACTTAGGTCATAACTACTTCATTAAAACTGCTGAATAGAATTCGCACTACTAATAATATGCAAATTTTCATAGAATGACTAAACTTTATACATCGTGATACTTCATGAGTCGCGTTTGCATGTACATAATAAGGGCCGATATAATATGTATCCATACAAAAAACTGTATTCCTTTCCGGGGTGAAAGACACGCCAAGAAGGCAATGAAAATACATGCTAAATATCGATGATGGACTATTAGGGGCTTTCCGATTTCACAGAAGACAATTCAAAGAAGGAAAAGACCAACCGATTGGTATACTTGAGCTACAATGTTCCACTAGGTACTTCTCCCACCACCAAATAGATAAGTCAGTAAAAATATTTAGAGAGAGTCTGTAAGCAAACAATATTTACATAAATTCCACTCACGGCGCGACGCTAAGTGCCAAGGGAAGCTGCTTACTCAGTCCCAGAGAGGGCGCTTTGCCGCACGCAACTCTCCGAGGGCAGACGGTGGAGCATTAGTGCAAGGGGAGGCTGATGCTGGCTGGCTCTCTTTTACGACGCCGTCACCTTCGCTACACACACAATGGAACCCCTGCCCCCAACCCTTCGCACCCCCCCCCCCTGAACGCAGCTCTCTTTTTTCCCAGCGGACGCCTCCGTCTCCTTCCGCCCTCCCCCCAACAATTCTACAAAACCCGCGAGGTGTTATTTGCACGCCTAATCTCTTTCCATTCCCTTATTCTTTTCCCTCTTCCCGCTGTTTTATTCCCTCCTTCAACTCCCCTTACCCCTCGGCATGAACCCTCCTTCATTCACCCTGCCCACCAGAAATGAGTTCTCCTCCTTCACTCCCTCCAATCTCATACCTGCTCCACGTCCTTATCTTCTCTTTCATAATTTTTCCTTTATCATCTCATCCGCTCACACCCGGAGGTACATTCCAGTTTAATGCCTCGCCTCTTTTCACGACTACTTTACCTCGTTCTAATATCTTATTCCCCATCTCCCGTAAAAACCATTTATTTTTTGTCTTTTATTTTCCTTGTTATCCAAAATAATCATCTCTCCATTCGATATATGTTCTGCTGGGATCCAAAATACTATCTTCCCCATTGCATAAAATTGTGTAATGGTACTTTTAAGAGCAGGCATAAACTATATTTATTTCTATTAAGTTAATGCTGTGAGTAATAATTGAAGTGCACGCAGAAAACATCTCCCTATTCTTTAAAGATAAAAATATGTAAAAATAACGCATCCTATTAATTAAAGAAATTTTTCATGAAAAACTCTTTTGTATAAATTTTATCGGAAAAAGATGCAGCTGACGGAGTTTAATGCTAGTGAGTAATTAGGGTAAGTTAACATTTCCAGCATGAATCAAGTTATCCTGAATACTCTGCCTGAACATTATCGGAGTGCAATTCTGAAGGACAAATGATCGTTTATATTTAAATCCAGCATTTAGAGTACAACGAGAAGTGAAGAACAAGAACACAAGCATGATTAATTGACAGAATGGAAAAGATATTGCTGAAAAATATAAAGATGTTTAAAGCACGAAGTAGGATCTATTCATGAACTTGGCTAAACATTGCTAATTAAATGTGGTTTGTCATGACCATGTACAGTGTACACTCAGAACATACAGTACTAATCAACGAAGAAGTCCTCAGAGTATGCCCTTTTCCACACTAAGCAGTTGATCTCAATGAATCTAATGAATCACACCGTCAAACCTAATGCTCCAGACAAGAGGATTTATATCAGAAGGATGAACTTTGGGGTAAGTAACCTAGGGTCTTGTAACATATGCAAGTGTGCCGCTTGGAAGAGTAGTGTCAGAAACAGACATCCGTCTTGCCAGGTGAAACAGAATGCTTTAAGCCTTGCTTAAGCGCTTTCGGGACCCTATGGTTATAGATTTCTCCTCTCACCAGCAGTAATACACGCAAGACAGGTTTTCTCTATCCAGGGGACTGATAGAGTTAAAGGAAAGGAAATCAGAGTGCCAGAATGCGTAATTAAAGTGGCAGTGTTATATAAATCGAAGCTTCTCCAAATCTGTTGGTAAACCGCCATTAGCGGACCATTCGTTTGCTCATCATTCAAGTATGTATCAAAGGTGCGAGTCCGCAGAAAGTGTCGGCGTGGAAGTATAGAAAAACATAAAAAACAAAGGTCAGTGGCAACAAAATAGCTCTGATACTGAGATGCCAAAAATATATCTCACCAACTGTTGTTTCTACCTTTTTTCACTGCTTTACTTTCCTGGTACCCTCCTGAGCTTCTCAAACACATTTGTTAGACACATAAAGCCAACATTGAATTCGACTTTCTTTTTCTTGACATTTTCTTTCTACTCCGGACTCCATTCTTGACGCTCTATTTTTACTCCGAGCAATCTTTTTTTCCAACCTTTTCAGAAGTTCTGCCCACCTACCTGCCCACCTGCCCACCTAAGAAGAAATTCATTCTGCCCACCTACATTCTTCTCTACTTTCCAAGTTCCAAACCAGGGTCGGACATTGATTTGTTTCTCCCAGTGAAATGGAACCTCCAGATTAGATGTAAGATCTGCACGGGGACCAAATTGTGACTCTGGTCGCTACTTAGTGAAAGTAAATTTTAGAGAACGTCCGGCTGCCTTGGAGGAAGCAAATGACCCTAGAAGACAGAAATAGAACTTCAAAATTTTAAGGGGTCCTGTGCAAGCTGCTAAATACAAAGAAGATATAAGTAGAAAGTTAGCTAGGAATGTGGAGGGAGAGAGAGAGAGAGAGAGAGAGAGAGAGAGAGAGAGAGAGAGAGAGAGAGAGAGGAATATTCTGTTGAAAAGCAATGGATAAGATTTAAAAAAGCTCTCTGGTCAACAGAAAATGATATAATTGGCAAAGTTAAACAAGAAAGGAATGCAAATTGGTTCGATTGGTGAATGTAAAGCTGCAATAGACGACAAAAATGAGAACAGATACATTATTCTTTAAAGGGAGACTAGATTAACGAGAGAAAAATATCGAAAGAGCAGGCAAAAAGCTGATAAAATACTGAAAAGAAAGAAAAAGGTATTTGAAAAATATGATAGAAACTGTAGAGAAGCTCAGCATTGAAAATGAAAGCAAGAAGTTCTATCAAGCTGTAAAACACATGAGCAAAGGATATCACCCAAAACTAAACTCATTTAAGAACAAGAATGGCGAAGTCAAAGGGGAGGAATATCAGATAATAGAAAGATGGGCAGAATAATTTAGCGAACTGCTTAATAAGGAAGTATCCTTAGAGATCAAAGAGCACCCACTACTTCATAGTGCAGAGCAGGATGTACCCATCCCATCTATAGAGGAGGTAACTTAAAGTGTGAAAAGGCAAGAAAATGACAGGGCACCGGGAGAATATGGTATATCAGCAGAATTGATAAAAAAATTGAGGCCCAGAACTAATAGGAGCACTACACCAACTGGCCTGTAGTATTTGGAAATCAGAGGAGCATCCAGAAGAGTGGAGAACTGGATTGATTTGCTCAAGGTTTAAGCAAGATGATAAGTTGGATTGCAATAACTATAGAGACACTATGTTACAGAATGTAGCATATAAAATCTTCACTAGTATTCTCATGAAACAAATAATTATCTATTGAATGAGAAGCAGTAACTTTGTAATTCCACATGTATTTGTCACACACACTTGCCACACATTTGCAACTCAATAATAATTATCTATGCCGAAGACATTCTAGATGAATATCAGTGTGGCTTTAGATGTGGAAGAAGCACCATTGATCAGATATTCGCAGTGAGACAAACAATGGAGAAGTGCTACGAATACAACGTTGATTTTCATATACTCTTCAGCGACTTTCGTCAAGCTTTTGACAGTTTGAATAGAGGAAAATGATCCATACTCTGAAAGGTTATGTTATTCCACAAAAGCTGATTAATTTGGTTGAGATATCACTTATGGAATCCCAATGTAAAGCCTATGTTTTGGGTAGAACAAGCAGCGCTGTTAAAGTGACCGCAGAGGTAAGACAAGGAGATGCTCTCTCAGCTGTGCTATTAAACTTGGTTTAGCAAAAATTAATGAAAGAATTGAAATTAAGGAGAGCAATTATTTATAAATCCAAAGAAGGTTTTGCATATGCTGATTATCTAGCTCTGATAGCAAAAGTGTGAAGGATCTTAAAGAAATATTTGCTATCATTGAAGATATTGGTAAAAGAATGGGCCTCAATGTAAATGAAGATAAGACCAAAAACATGAAAATGTCTTCTTTACAGGACAAACGAGAGCTACAAAACCTAATTATTAGAAATTACGATTTTGAGGGCGTCAGAAAATTTACTTAACTTGAAGTAATAGTAAATAATGAAAATAAGGTTTCTGAGGAGATTTGTCAAAGGGAAATTTGTCAACAGAGAGGTAACAAGGCCTATTTTGCAAAACTACGTCTCCTCTAATCAACTCTTCTGTCCAGGAAAACTAAATTTAAAATTTAAAAAACATGGACAAGACCAGTAATTACATATGGAGCTGATACATGGGTCCTATCCAAACAAGATGAAGAAATACTAAAAAGATTTGAAAGGAAAATAATAATAAGAATCTATGGCCCAGTAAAAGAAGGAGAAACGTGGAGAATAAGAATGAACTATGAAATAAATGAAATATTGGAAGAGAAGGATATAGTTAGGTTCTCGAAGTCATTGCGACTGTCATCGTTAGGTCATGTTGAAAGGCCTGTAGAGTACAGAATGCACAAATTGTTAATAAATAGCAAGATGAAAGGGAGTAGGAGGAGAGGAAGACTACGCAAAAGATGGCTGTAAGATGTTGAAGAGGACCTGAATACAATGGGGATTGGAAGATGGAGTGAAATAGCAAAAAGGAGAGCCGAATGGGGGCATATAACTGAGGAAGCTAAGGTCCACACCGAGCTGTAAAGCTGTGGAAGAAGAAGAAGAAGAATTGAAATGGCTCTAGAAGTAGGAAGAAATGAGTTGAACTGAGAATGAGACGAAGTACCAGGGAGATGAGATGGGAGATAGGGGGTAAGTATGGATAGAACAAAGGAGAGAGAGAGTTGTGGAAAGATAAAACAGTGGAGTGTAAAATGGTGAGGGAAATGTGGAAAGGATGAAGAAGACTCAATGTAGGAGACACTATAAGAAGGGGGAAACGAAGGAAATTCGGATACACAGAGCTGGCCAAAGAGTGAAAAGGGGAGAATCAGTGTGAATTGGACCGAGCATGGTCGGAGTTAGTTGCCAGACTGCAGAGCTTTTAGGGAAAACTGCAAATGTAATTAACCACTGCGTTGTCTTAATAGCAGGGTCATTTTCGCGAAAACGAGAACTAATTTGCTACTCTTCGCCAAAGAACAACCTTGGCGAATCCTTTGGTGAGGAAAACTAGTAAGTACAAAGTAAAAAAGGGGAAAAATCATCATAATATAGAAAGACCACAGAGTGGCTTAAGGGTGGTTCCTTTAGGAATATTCTACCGAACTCCTGTAGTCAGAGTCTTGGATGCAGGCAAAGCTGCTGAATTACTTATTTAAGAAGGCTCCAATTCTGCCAACTTATGCATTGAGATGCAAACCACCCAGAACTCCCGGAAATTATTATTATTATTGTGACTGGTTAGCCATTAATCGGCTTAAGCTAAATCCAAACAAGACTAAGTCGATAATATTTGGCAGTCCTTCTAATCTTCACTTTATCTCTATGAGTGACCTTCCTAAAATATGAGTACAGAATCTCCTTATAAATTATTCGAATACTTTGAAAAGGGAACTTTGAAATAACGATTCATTCTACAGAGAATGGAAAAGGAAGTAAATATCATCTCTCATTTTGACAACTGAGATCAAAGAAGTGAGATAAATTAGCGTAAGATACCTACAAGTAATATTCTAGTATGTTTCAGGAAAGTAATAACTCTTTAATATGTCGACTATTCAGCGCAATATGTGAAATCAGTGGTCATTTTTCTAGTTTGCTTGATTTAAGCCAAGGCAATATCAAATCAGGAAAGTGAGGGAAAGCAGGGATTACGTTCATTGTTTTACATAACAACCGGATGTTCCGTTTCCCTTCACTAATGCTTGTTAATCAGAATCATTACGGCTAATTGATATTTGTAATACTTCCTCCTACAGCAATATCTAGGGCTTAATGAGAACATGGGCTTAATTTGCTCTGCTTTTTTTATTATTCAAAACCCCCACAGTTCAGCCCCACCCCACTCAAGAGCATCGTTTCTTCTTCCATTCCCCCAACTCTTTACGAGTTGGGTCTAACACCCACTTCGCCTCCTTCCTATCTCCGCTTTCTCGTTACAGCGGTGGCTCAACGTATTCGGGCTTTTAGTTCGGCAGGAACAAGGAAAACGCCACACGCGTGAGAGAAAGAGAAAGGCAGAGAGAGAGAGAGGTTGAAGGGTAGGGTGGAGGGAGCAGGAGGGGCGGTTTGGTGTGTGGGTGTGTAGGGAACCGGATCCTGACGGGGTTCTTGGGCGGGGGGGGTGGTTTGCGTCGCTGGGAGTCGGCTTCCGCCTCGAAAGTGTACTCCCGCTGGATGGCGTTGGCGTGGATGGGACAGAATCCGCAAACGTATATTCTTTACATCTGGGATGGGAGAGAGATGGGTGGGTTGGGGGGTAGGGAGGGAATTTTTTATTTCCTTTCCATTGGTGGGTAATTTAATGATGCTGCTCACTTTTTCTGTAAGAAAAAATTGAGAAGGAGGTAGATTCGGCAGCGAACGAGCGGATGGAAAGGAAAGAGAACAACTGAAGGTGAACATCTCAGATAAAATCATGAGTCAAATAACTACAATAACTAACAGTAAAATGAATGCTCCGAAATGGTGAGCTATCAGCATAACTCAAGATACTGAAAGCGCACTGTTGAATATTTACTCATGAAAAATACTCCAAGTAACCTAAACAAATATTTAACAAGAATACAGCAATGGTGGTAAAATATTAACTAAAATTTCTCGAGGTATTTTTTCCCCTCCCAAGTTCTCCCCACTAGCCGCACCCATCCCTCAAGTGCTGCCGAAATTCGCATTCAGGAGCATTTAAGCTTTCCATTAAGCTACAACAAATATTCACGTTAGTTATCATTCAATAATATCGATATGAATGTGCTATTTCTATACGCTAACGGAAGGTACTCATACTGGTTGCGGTGCAGAAAAAACATCAAGTATGTAAACGGTGCCACAAGTAAGGTGGTGTTAAAAATGGAAACACAAAACAAAGGAAACACGAATAACAAGTACCGATATTTCCGTTGCCACTAGCTGCCTTTTCACTGGAAGGAAGGAAAAGGAGTAGATATGTTTCCTTCATTCCTGTGAAAAAGGTTGCTACCGGGTAGATATCGACAAATAAAAGGTAACTTCAGAATCATAAAACTTTACCATAACTCAATATTCCTTCGAGATTTACAGAAGCTTTATATTCATCAGGTGATAAGCGACTTCACTGAGGTAGTTTCACTATTTAAATGATAACATAGCCTCCAAAACGGAATCTGATCCCACTTTTTAAAAATTACCCGCCAGAGATAGCTTCCACTTCGCATCCCACTTCTGCCAGCGTAAGTATCAGTTGTGAATCGAAATAAATAGCAAATGATGACGGAGTCTTGCAATGTGCGCGTTTCACAAGAAGGAGCACCGAGTAGGAAAGCTCGAGTAGCTGCAGTATCAATCAAATGAATTGGTTATCACGGCCCACCCTGCCGCTTTGAATGCTCCACGAATAAGCGAACAAAGGACTCCACACCTGGAAGAAGAAGATGAATGCCCATCTTTGCCGAGTGCGTGCGATGGCGGGCGGAGGCCGGGAGGCAGATACATAGAGATATATTTTATGCGCTCAGTGAGAGAGGATGCGCTTTCCGAGTCGCTCGTTCCCGGCAATTTCATTTCCCCTCCCGCGGGATCACGAGGCGGGCCATGTCTGGTGTGTCTCGGCTGCATCGAATCCGACCGGAATACATTGGCGATGCCGAGGCTTTGCTGTCTGTAGGGAAGGGGTCGCTTCTGAAGGAATGCTACGTGATGCTAAGGAGCAGTCGAGGCGAAGAAGTGACGCCTGAGTGCACTCGTGTGGCGGAGGATCAGAGGAAGAAATGCAACTTCCCATCTCACCCTCTTCTTCACATCCGCATTCGTGCTCTTCTCCACGGCGGCGATGAAAACCGCGAATTCCCCGAGAAGATGCTACGCCGACCCACGGCAAAGGCACAATGCACACATTTCTGAGAAGATTTGGAATATCAAGGAGAGACGCGCTCCGTCTTAAAAAGCCTCCTCTACACTGTTCAATTTTAATCACTTTAAAGAAGAACCCAAGCCTTTCAGTTATCCACATCCCACCCACAAATTTCAGCTTTAATGTTGGAGGTCAACATAAGAATAATTATTTGCATAAATAATATTTCACATAAAATCGTACGTCAAAAATCTCTTTTGGGATACAAATTGAACGTGGTACTAGTTTCAAGTAGTGGTACTTCGCCCCATAAGAAAATGATAAACTGTGTAACCTTTAAAGCATTCTCAAAATATAAAAAAGAATATCCTAATATTTACTGATAGGTAGCGGATAAAAATTAATTATATGATTCCTCTGAGCTTTACATAAATTTGAAAGCTGAAAATGAGAAACGGTCCTCACGAAGTCTTGAATGACTTGATACCGAAGTTCACCTAATAGCATCCTCACTGTGGTAATTGTCGTCACGAAAATCGCGGCAACTAGAACAAAATATTGAATGGAAGAACTGAAGAACACATTTTGGCAACATTATGCTAGGCATTGATATCTGAGAAATCTTGGATGAGAAAGTAACAGAAAATGTAACTTAAAAATGATAAATTCACAGAATAGTATGAATTAATAATGTTCATCCATTTAATAAATCCAAAAAGACATAACAAAGAATCAGGTTTCACTTTAAATATTAGGCTTATTTTTCTTTTCTATAATCAATCCTGTTTCTAAACTACAAAGACTGCCATTCTTTCCAGTGGCACCAGTACTTTTAAATTTGTTCTGACTGTAATGACTACGACTTCTCACTAATAACTGACAACGATTAATGTAGTATACAGATTCTCAATGTGTATCAACAAGCTCACTACAAATTTTTAATTATTCAAAAAGCTATTACATTTATGTGAAAAGAGCCAAAAAGATTTTTCTGTGAAGTAAGTAATTTAACGAAAAACAAAATGAACTAGTTTACGAGCATACGGAAATGTTCCCTGGCCATTAACGGATATCATAAATACATATAAAATATGAAGAAATTTCTGGATTAATGTAGCGTGACTTTATTGGTGTGTTTAACAACTAGTCCAAAAATTTGTTTTCATGGAGCTATTTTGCATTGGCAAATTCTAGTTAAATAAACAATAGTTCAAGAAAATGCATTTAGCTCCGGAAAATAAAAATAAGTTCTAGGATAAAGATTTATTCATTTATCTATTAATTTTTACATATCAAGCAAATAAAATGGCTAGTCGCGAATGCAACATATTTAGGCAATATTTTTACCACTCAGTCATATTTTTTACGAGAAAAGGAAAGCAAATGTTTACAGAAATCTACATCTACATCTACAAAATACCCTGCAAGCCACCTCAGGGGTGTGTGGCAGGGGGTGAGTATTCACCAACATGCATTACACTATACCCTAAAGTTTTGTATGTATTCAGATCTATTTATCTAAATGTATTCAGATCAACAAAAACAGCATTTATATGCAAAATTGTGAGAGGGTTTTGCACAAAGATAAATTCAAATCAATCAAATGAAACCTCACCTAATCAAATGAATATTTCACGGTGAATGTACACATACATTGCAGTTATGAATTTACAAAAAATTTTTTTTGGAGACATGGTCATGAATATGTCGTAATAAAATGTCATTCTGAACCAGCAATTATCAGGCATTCCAGCAACCCAAGCTATAGCAGCTCAAACAAGCACAATGAACACAGAACCACAATCAACTACCAGCAAATATAGAAGAATTATCTATGTTCAAGGATTATCTGAACAACTATCTTAAAGTTTTAAAAAACACTATTTTTAAAATAACATATAAAGCACAAAAAACACAACACCGGGTAGTTTATTCAAATTAAAGAGCCAAACCCCAAACTATTTAAAAAGTAACATTTTTTATTCGATTTCGTGCGAAGAATGTTATAAGACATATATAGGACAATCCTCACAGTATTTCAAAAACAGAATCGCAAATCACAAATCTTCAATCAATACTAATTCCGGAACCTGTGGTTTTGCTACTTATGCACTTACAAATAACCACAGTTTTAATTTCAAAGGCACTAAACCTATACCTAGGTTATGAATTTAAGCGCTGAGAATTTTTTCCACAGGCAGTAAATGGGAAAGAGAAGGAAAAATCAATCCGAAATGTTGCATTAAGTCACAGAAAAAAAACTCTTCAGCGGGGCTTGCAAAGGCGGTCCATCCGTTCGCGCACTTCCTCATGCTCCTCCTCCTCGGCTGATTTGGCCCAAAATACCGCGACAAATAAATCCCTTAAATGGACTCCAAAACGGGAGAGCGGCGTCCTTCGCCTCAACGCCCTATGCCCCCTCCCGCACACACACACAATCCCCGCCGACGACCGACCAATCAGCGAAGAGGTGAAAAGAAACCCACTTCGTGACGCCAATAGACTTTGAATCTACTTTCGGAAGAAAAATAAGTTCCATCTCCTCCCACCTCACCGTTCCATCCCCTCACCATCCTCCTCCCCCATCCTCCCTCCCCCCCCCCCCCCGCTCTCCATCCTGCCTGCAGAGACCAAACTCTAACCCCACCTCCTCTCCTCACCGACCACCTCCATTCCGTCGCTCCTCAGTTCCCATCCGTGAAGCCCTGGGACGTGCATTCGATTCAAATGCATCGCATCAATTCACTTGCGACTCAATTTCCGGCTCAGAATTAGCTTTCGCCGCCGATAGGTGGCTCCGGGAGTGGTAAGGGAGCGGCATGTCAGTTCCTCACCTCCTGCCTCAACTCCTTCCGCCTCTCCTCGCCGCATGATCCCATCTCCGCCACTACATCTCTCTCTCTCTCTCATCATCTCTCTCATATGCTACCTCCCCCCCTCTTTCTCTCTCTCTCTCTCTCTCTCTCTCTCCCACCACACACAGTTAACATATATACCTATCTCTATTCCCTCCTCTCCCTCCCTTTTAACGTCCTTCTCGTTATTTCTCCAGAATTCTGCAAGTCAAATTCGCAGGAAAAACAGCTGAGCATAGGGAATAAAAACGGCCTCTGACCAAAATAAATGCTAAAAAAAATTACCGGCACAAGTTAATCACGAAATAAATTGTTGTCTCATTAATGAAAAAAACATGGAAGAATGAGGACTGTTTAAGACCCGTGTTGAACGCGGGTGAAATAACAATGATATTAGAGTAGACCACAAAATTTAGACTAAAAAAATCATTCCATAAAAATATGAATTAATCTAATAACACACATAAAGTGATGCCGAAAATATGAAGAAAATAAAGTAGAACCTAATGATCTTTGTTTTAGGATACGAGGTACTCAATGATTTAACCATCAACATGCGGAAAGAGTGCTCACAAATTTAGTAATCCTGGTGTGTTTAGCAAAGGTAACGATGCGGAATCAAATAAACGACAAAGAGTAGCACACTGAAAACAAAGCCATACATAAAAACGGCTATTTATAATACTTCCGACAACGCATGCCTAACTGGGAAAAAAGAGTACATTGGATAGTAGGCATTGTAGATGAAAAGAGAAAAATAAAAGCGTGTTTACCATATATATATTAAAAATAAAAATAGTTAAAATTAAAGCTAGGCAGTCGATACATGGACTTCCTCGATACGTGATACATCATCGTGCCTTCAAAGGGGAATGGCGGCGTGATACATCGTAAAATAAATGTTTTTGTTCATTATATACATAAATGACCTATGCTCTCAAATAAGCAGTGAAATACGTTTATTTGCCGACGACGCTGTCATCTATCGCGAAATTAGTCATCACTTTGACTTTGAAACTCTTATCATCGGATATAAACAACGTTCATGTGTGGAACCAAGAGTGGGGACTCGAACTTAATCTGAGCAAATGCACGGCGGTACATTTCTTGCGGAGGTCGTCCAACTATTCCCATGTATATGCTGTGGATGGTGTTAACATAAAGGCGACAGATGAAGTGAAGTATCTCGGAGTTAAGATAACCTCGAATCTATCGTGGGGAACACATATAAGAAATATTTTTGGCAGAGCTCTGAAGAAGCTAGGATTCGTCGAGCGTATTGTGGGAAGATTTTCGGATGAAAAAGTAAAAGAGAGGTACTATTTCGCACTCGTCCGGCCACACCTTAAATATGCAGCGAGCATATGGGATCCGGTGCAGAAAGACTTAGTCCGGGAACTTAATAAAATACAAAGGAAAGCTGCGCGATTCGTCAAAAACTGCTACGGGCGTACAGACAGCGTTACACAGATGCTAAACGAATTAGGTTGGGAGCCGCTAGAGACTCGGAGGCTGCGCACTAGGCTTAGATTACTTGAGCAATTAAGACTAGATATCTTTAAGAGCGACAAGGAGAACATCATATTAGAACCCCACCATCTTTCCAGGTCCGACAGAAACGATACATTAAGAGAGATATTTTGCCGAACGGATAGGTGTGAGAATTCGTTTTTCCCCCGAACAATAAGGGACTTTAATAAATGCTAGGCGTAATTTCATTAGAGCGTTTCCTTTTTATATTTAAACGGCTGGTGTCCTAACACCCCCCGCCACACGCCTATTGAGGCGGCTTGCGGGGTAGTATGTAGATGTAGATAGAAAATATAAGTTCTTTGACGTTGTGGGATTGGTACCTTTTGTAGCGGGTGTCTCTGAACTAAAAGAGATTATCTGTGCAAAATTATCCACTGGAGAATAATATTTTATTTCATACAAAATGGATTTATTTTTTTGCCCTTAAAATTATATGGTAAAATTAATATATTCAAAGGACATTCAAAAATTGGAGTGAATACACATAATCTTTTGAATTCATTATTTAGCATTCAAATCATTTTCCTTAAAACAAAAATGTTTTTTCAGGAAGTAGCACATCTAAACAGAGAGTTATATTAAAGCTTTATTTACGTAACTCATTAAATACGCACGTCTCCTTTCCTGAATTACTTTTCTGCATGATTTGTATGCAGCAGTCAAAAGTGATTTCTATAAAGCATTACCCAAAGTCAATAAATAAGCAAAGTACACAACCAGTGGCTTCGCTTTTACCGTCACGGAAGGATGTAATTTCACATGCGCAGTAATAATTCAATGGTGAATAATTCAGTAAACAAAGCAGGTCGGGATAGCATTAAATAAATGCTAGCAAAGTAGCAGAGCAAACGAGGTCAAAACATGCCTGCGTCCATACTAAAATGGGCTGAAGATTATTTAATACATGCTGAACACTCTTCAAAGAATTTGAATTTCTCTATCTCCCATCCCGCGGAGTAAATTATATTTCACGAGAAGAGTGAAGAGAAAAAATGAGGTAGGTATCAATATTATTGAAACTATTTTATAATAATGTTTCTTCCTCTCTGAAGTATTTCAATTTTATTTTCTAAAACGGATTCATTTCGGACGGATTAAACGGATTTCAATTTTATTTTCAGTTTATCGGATTCTTTGAGCTATATCCCCTTCTGTCTAGATATTATCCAGTTTCTTTCTCCACCGAGGCATAAAACTCGTTTTACAAATTTATATTCTGATTCTTATAATCCAGATCCAGAAAAATTCATATCCATTGCATAGGCAACAAATAACTCATTGTAAAGTGGAATAAGCAATATTATCAACACTTATTTTCTGTGGTTAATTGCGTCCAAGTTAAATACAGGCTCGCGTTTTTGACTCGCTCTTCTTCTTGATGTCTCTTTATGTACTTTTTGTTTTAAAGAGTTTGTTATTTTATAGATCACAGATATAAAGGTTAGCATGCATGAAATTATAATCAAGTGTCTAAAAGGATTCTCCTGTGATGCCATCCATTCGATAGATCTTCCAATCGGGTATGACAACACCACATTTGCGCAGGGGAAAATACGTCCAACCAGACACGAGAAATTCGCTTCGCGAGGCTTACATGCGACATCACTCACTCCTAGAAGCCTAGCCTTCAAGACCAGCTGTCTCGATGTCCCAGTGGTATCGGTCATCCCTTTCTACCCGGTCTAATCTTTAGAATCCCACAAAAGGCCGTCACATCTGCCTCCTCGCCACTCTCTCTCGTCCCATCTCTCCGATACCAACACAATTATTCCGGTTGGATGAAATTCTACGAATTTTCCGTTACGAATGCCAACGTCTCCCTCAGGTAAGGCCACCATCTCTATCAGATAACACGTGCCAAAACACAGTTCCTCTCATTCCCGTCGCTCTCACTTTTCCAGCCTCCATTTCCTTTCCCTCCTCGTCCAGTAAACGCAATAGAAAACATGCTGAAATGCATTATATTTAATCAGTCCCCAGTAATACGATTTCGTTTACTAGGCCTCAGCTAGAAATTTTCGTCTCATTGCTTGATGTCATGTCAAACACGGGAATAAGTATTGATAAGTGTATCCCGCAGCCAGATCTGATTTTTCATCGAATAACCTCAAAAGCAATTCTGACTCTTGATTCCGCATGGTAAAATATGGAGTTTGCCGAAGATAATTCATCAGGGAAGCGACAAAAAAGAGTTGCTTTAACATGAGATAATCCTTCTAATTCCACGCCATTGAAATAAATAAATAGTTCCAAATTTCACGATCCAATGTGTACTCCTAACTCTTCATCGCCAAGTAGCAGCAGTGGTATGACTCGTATAATGCTCCAATGGCTTGGTCATTTTTCAAAACAATACAAATTAGGTGAAAACTACAAATCAATGGGCTTAATGCTATCATCATCCAGACTGATTTAATTTCCAAGTGTATTAATTCTCAGAACAGCGCTTACTTACGTTCATATGACAGAAAAACGGATATCTCTGGTTGGATCAAGTACCTGTCGCATTATTCATTTTTAAAACAATGGGCACCGAAAGCGCACCTAAAGATTAGAAACTCAAAGAGCACATTAAGAACATAAAGCATGAAGTACGATTACACAGTAAAGGCTCACTTAAATTGTTCCCGGAGTATTAGTATCTCCTTTCAAACTTTCATTATAATTAATATGAACCTGACTTAGGTACACGGGAGGTATACCATCATTACTCTGTATCACTACATATTTTGGTATGGATGTTTGATGATGAGCAAACTCGTTAAGAGGAGATACGATTCTTTACCTAAAACCTGTACCTATAGCTACGGTTACAGAAGTTACTTATTGCAATAGCCTAAATTATCATCTGCTTAATGCAATGAAACGCAATAAAACTACAATGCATTAGCGCAATGGTTATTTTCATAAAAAATACGTCGATCCCATCTTAAACAGTTCATAAGTTAAGACGAATATTATAAAATAGGCTAAACCCCGCTTTGTAGGTGAATTTCAACACAAGTTTACTCATGTTATTTTGATACTCTGGGTTCGGCCATCATTGTGTGAGTCAGTAAAACAATGCATAGGGTTTTATGAGTGTGTAGATCAAGAACTTCTTTGGGGCCCCGATCAGATTCAAAGAAATCCGTTTAATAATTACAGGCAGCACCCCAGGGTCTTCCTGTTGAACAACTATGTACTTGAATCAAAGTTAAGAGATTCAGTTGGGGAATATTAATCACGCAAATCACGAGGGTAGAGCCGAAGCCAGAACCTTTATCTCAGTTTTAAAGCCCTAATCAAAGATGTTCCAAAAATATGTAGGTAATTTCATGAGAATCGCCGAGAATACAAGAAGTGGATGAGAAGAGTGCATTTTGTTGATATCCGAGGGGAAGTGAAAAGGCAGAACATAAATCGACGATTAAAGCCTAATTGAAAACGAAAGAGAAAAGATCTCTCTTCTGCGAACGAACAAACACCGATACATTATATAAATCTCTCTCTGCGGCCTAGAATAATGGATTCCTTTATCACGATTCTTCTCTCTCTCCATGCTGCTACTCCTCCTCTCGTCCTGCTACCACCCTTCTCCCAATACAATGTATGCTGGCCCACCACCAATCGATTCCCATTTCTCAATCCCTTCCTTTCACTTCGCCCTGGAAACGCCAGACAGCATTAGGAAGAGGTCCCCCATCCATAAACACTCACCCACACACATGTACACAAGAGAGCCCTCCCTCCACGAAATTCCCACTCCCCCCACCATTCCCAGTCCTCCCCTTTCCTCCCTCTTTTCCTTATATCCCCTCCTCCTTCCCTCTCCCATCCCAAGTCTCATCATCTCGTTCCAAACCTCCATCCCTCTCCTATCAATCCCAATTTTCTCAGTTCCACCGGATATCCACTTCCCTTAATCCTTTCGCTTTCTTCAACACCCCTTTTTCGCTCCTCGCCGAAAGCCCCTCACCTCCCCATCACGAATTCCCTCTCTTCCCCTCCCCCCGATTCAGTCCTTTCCTCTCCAGCCTCCCTCCCCCCCTCCCACCCTACGCCAACACAGCACTCACCCTTTTTCCCACTGTTTTACTCCGAAGCCTCGGCGCTTTATTCAAGTCTCTCTCCATTATCTAATCCCTCCTCCTCCTCCTCTCGCATGCCTTCCTCCTTTCGGAATCCTAAGGCTTTTTATATACAAGCTCGGCTCTGCAATAGCTCTCTCTCTCTCTCCCAAACACACTCGGCCTCTCATTCCCAAAACCCCCGCCTCTTTTTCCGCATTCGCTCCCTGATTCTCCTTTCACCCCTTTTTCTTCTCCATTTGCTTTTCCCTCTCTCGCTCAAATTTTCTTTCATCCCCTCTCACTTTAACCTGCTCCTTCCTCATCGCTCTCGCGGTGGCTTTTCACAACTCTTCGCTCCTCCACTCGTTCCTCTTCCCCTCCATTCTCCCCGTCTTCTGCTGGGGAGAGCTCCCGTTCCATTCCCGCACATCCTCTTCCTTCCACGTTCCGCATATGGTTCCCGCTCCCATTCAACTGTTACCACGAGTCCACCAACGACGCCCACTCCTCTGTGACCTTCTTACAGGGTCTTCGGTGGCAACCATAATTTTTCCCCTCAACGGGCCCCTCCCACTAATTTCCTCCCCGGCTCCCGCGCGTAATATTTCGTCCGCCTTGGTCTCTTCATCTCATCAGCCAGGCGGCGTGGCGGCGGAGGTGGCCACGGAGGTAACTGCCCGGAATGTGCCCGCCCACCCCCCACCCTTTTACTCCCAGCCAACCATCCTTCCTCGGCGACCCCACTGCGCCTGTTACTCCCCCGCCTTCAACCCAATCCCCTCTGCTATCCCTTCTAACCCTCTCCCTCTCTACGAAATTCTCCAGTCCATCTTGCCTCACTTTATTACGAGCGTTCCTTTTACCTCAACGCGTCGTTTGCTTCCTTTCCCAGCTTGTGAGCCGTCCTTTCTCCCAGTGACTTGATTATTTTAAACCTGCTTGCGTCACCTACATCTTTATTTCACTCGTGATTTTTACCAGTGTTCATTCTCGCGTGGTGTTTACTTGATTTGATTTATTTCAATATATTCAAAACCACCCAGCGTCGACCTTTACGTTGAACATTTAAAACATAGAGCCCGCGAAATTGGCAAAAATAAAATACATTAGTAGAAAAATGAATACATTTATGAAAGCAGTCTCATAGAACAGCAGTAAATAAACAAAGTAAAAAAATACGGATAAGGGTGGGGAATCAGGAGGAAAACACTTTACTTTTAAAACACACGTTGCTGTATATCCGAAAGGATAGTTGTAGCAGTGGGTGAATGTTGTGCAGGGTAAGGGCTGGGATATGAAAGAAGAAGTACGGGAGTATTCTTAGTTGTTCGGAACTGACCGTGTAATGCAGGGTAAATAAATGAGTGGTCAGTGATATTCTTACGGGTGGACAGCGGAGTCAAAGAAGGGGCAGACATGATCTCGGCTCGGAAATAATTACGGAAGTGTGGTACGCGGTGGCGGTGAACGTAAATGAAGAAATTAATGGGGCGTTCAAAAATATTCAAGTTGGATGGACAGGCAGTAGAGTAGACAATGGAGCAGTATTCTAGAATGGGGAGAAGAATAGATAAACGTCTTTATTGGGACGAGATTGAGACTTTAAAAACCCCTTCTCCCATCTAACCCATAGTCAGTATATGAATACAGTGATCATGACAAATACTGCAAATTAAAAATCAAAGAAATAATACTTACTCTAGCTGGCACCCTCCTACTTTTATAGCCAACCACGCTTTCTTTGTCCTAGAGAATCTCATTAGTTATTATTTTCTTATGATTTATCTGAATTCCGTTTATCATGCAATAATATTCTAATCCTAACTTTCAATCCATTTCATGATCGACTAAACAACGCCTGGTGTTCCGTGAATCTTACCGACTATATCAACAGGAAACGAGAAATGCGGCGGGCAGATGATTATTTAGAGGTCTTTCTTAACGAAATCAATCAATTTACCTATGATCATGCAGAATCAGCTTTTATTATTATTTTTTCCAACGTACCTTACTACGTGATTTTAAACGCAAAACACTACAGCAAGATAAAAATGATGTTTATTGATGTCTCAATTATCTCTTATAGATCTTGGGAACATAGATTTAGGTGTAAGTGCAAACGTGAGGATTGTGTTGTCGAGAGGCTGACAGGAACGGAAGGGTATATCCTGTATGAAGTACATATGCATTATTTTTCAAGGCTTTACCATCCCAAGTAATTGAATAACTTTCATTGATAGAAAAGCAGCACCTAAATTTGCAAATATTTTCTCTAAAGACTGTAATATTATCGTGACCATGACATTTCCCAAATTTGCGCGTCTGCTCGCCAACAAATTATGATGGACTTGAGCGAAATGAAAATGCATTGCTGTTTTTCTATCGTTTATCCAATGTCATACATTTTTTAATCCAGAATGTTAAGAACCACTATTTATTAAAAATAATGTATCAGTGCATTCTTCCTCAGCTGAGTTCCTTTATTGTATTCTGCTTCGCAGCACAGTCACGTGGCCATTTTTCCTACTTTGGATTGGATGGAAATATTAGAACAAGGGACGGGCCAAGTGGAATGAATTCGCAATATAACTTTTTCATACTTTCGGTCGCGCCCCGATAACGCCGACGTTGAGAACCTCGCCTGAAGATACGTAATCGCATGGGGCGAAGTTTTCCGGCGTTCCAGAGCGCGACGTTATGAAGCACGGGCAGTTACGTGATTGCCCTACAGGTTAACTCTCATCTCTTTTCCGGCCTCAGTAGTGGTAAGGTATATTCCTTACCTGCAAACCCCAGGGTATTGGATTTGAATCTTTACCAGGTAGAATTTTCTCGTCACAGGGCATGATTGTGTGTGATTGTTCATTGTTGTTAGTTACAATGCCTGATGTAAAGTGCCCTTGAGGCTGTTTTCAGGATGATTTAAATATGTATCTACATAAAAATAAATATAAATTTCCATCACCGTGAATTAGGTACGCAATAACTTTCAATTCAAAAGTCCCCAAAATCCCTCCATCTCACCTCGCACAGCCCCCATGCATCTATATTTCCCTTCTCCATTTCCTTATGTTTTTTAGTTTCTAGCATTCCAACCCTCATCATTGTCCGAACGTTCCAAGTCCCAATTTTTACCGGTGCTTTACATCCCATTTATTTTTCTTCTTCTACTCCCTCCTATTCCTTGTATCATCTGCTAAAATTGTTGTGCAAGGATTTCCTGTGATGTTGACCGCCAAGGCCTTACCTCCCCCACTGCCAGGTATGGCACCCACCCTAGTGGGCGGCGTCCCGTAGTTGCCAGGATCCAAATCTCCATGAATGATTTTATCATTCTAGGAAACTGATAGTTGGGAGGGTACTCCCAACTATCGGTTACCCCCCACTTCCCAACGGTTATCTCAGCGTGACACCACCACGGAACTAACTGTTGTCTGCTCCAACCCTTCGGCCTATCTGACATGGGTACAGGAGTAATACCAGGAGTAATATTAATTTTTCCTGCCAGTCCAGCTCTAGGGATCATTGGAACGTGCAAGCCCTCCCACCACGTAAAGGTAGTAGTTCAAGGGAAGTAACGCCTTAACAAGACATACTTATTTTAAAATAATCAAATATTCCAAATTTTGGATAAAATACGACTTCAATGAACACACCTCAAAGTTTTTCTAGAACTTTAATATGACCTTCCTGTTATAACCATTTGAATAGTAACTTTTCACGGGAATTATTAATATAAGACCATGTGCTAAGCGTAGGTTTGTGTTTGATGAACCTCCCTCTATATTATAGAAATAAAATTGGTTATTAATACTGTACTTACATTTCGCAAAATATATTCGGGAGATTTAGCTCTACGGGTTGTCCCTCCTGAACAATGGACGTACCTCTCAGGGCATAAAACGCCCAAAAGCTATGGACATAATAGATTCAATCCCTTTCGCTAAAATCCCATTGAATTCTTAGCAATAAATTTTTAAGGTTCCTTTTGATCCTGACATAAAATTACGCTCACCACGGCTGCTGATATCCTATTCTAAAAAAAATTGCAATAAAATAATGAGTGGTCTTCCTCCATTTTTCAATGGAAAACCGTCCGGAGGAATGACCCTTATTCTTGGCCAGCGAAGCAGTGTGAATCCCTATTTATTCTATGAAAAGAACTTTTAGAGAGCAGGTAAAGAGGATTAGAGAGACAATATTAATGAAGGTCTTAATCAATCACCAATAATCAGTTTCAAAAATCATTTTTTCTATGACAGCCTTCAAAACGTCAATGGAATCATCACATACCAGTTGATAGTTTTATCCGCATCGGATATTCAGCTAATTTGATAAAAAATTATAGGTTAATATTTCCCCTTGATGTCTTCCTTTTCTCGGTTCATACACCTTAACCACTAAACGAAACTTCGTCCCTGTATATTGCCCAAAGCCTGATCATAATCACTCGTCCGATGACACGTCTTCCAAATCCAAGGCACTAATATCCTACTCTACAATTCACTGATCACTTGTCTTCATTCATAGGTATGGCTTTCCAACGCTGACAGTTGAGTGTTTGCAAATTAACTCGAAGAAAGTAAAAGTAATAGAGACAGGGGAAAAATGGTGTCTAAGTTGGGAGTGAGTGAGTGGGGAGGGTGGGGGGAGTGATAGAACGAGAGGAAGAAGAGGATATATATATATATATATATATATATATATAGCAGAGCAGCCGGTCAGAGCAGCCGGCGCGAAATCGGAAGGTCCGTGGTTCAATTCCCGGTCTAGACGAATTTTTTTCACTTGGAATCGGCCATCATTCCATCTTCACATCACCATTGTGTCATCACATTTTATGTGTTTCCTATACTCTTTCTTTCACCACCTGTTTGAACGAAATATTTATTATTTACGCCTGTGAGCGGTTTGAGTGAATGAATGAATGGTTATATATATATATATATATATATATATATATATATATATATATATATATATATATATATATATAATGAAATATCGATTGCCTGTCCAACTGATATTGACCAATAGCATGGACTGCTATCGGAAATGTAAATTGGAGGACGTAGAAACAGATGGCAGAGCAATGGGAAGGTTTGGAGAGAGTAAGGACCTGCTTGCCAACACTTCTGTCACTTCAGATAAACTCTTCTGATAATTAATTCATCAATCATTTTCCAGCAGTGAAGATGTTTCCCGCTAAATTTTAAATTAGTTAATTTTCATCAGAATAAATCTTCAATTTACCCTCAGAGTTAAAAGAATGCTTTCGACTTCTTTGCTGGCGTCAAGAATGAAGAATGGCCCTTAAGGAGACGCTAAACGTTGAATAATATTATAAGTAATAATAATGATACTAAAACACGCAGAGAAGCCCAAAGTACTTCTTAAAACATTAAAAATGCCTTTAACTATCTAGGCGATAACCGACAGATGCAAAAGGCATTCCCTAAGGCTTTGTTCTATCAAAAATCTCACTGTACATTCTAACATTTTTCTGAATAAAAATAAAACTAACAAGACAAGCAAGAAAAACAGCAAGATGTCATGAAAAAATCAACAAAATTTAGTTTGGGGTATGATTAAGGTCACAAATGTTTTCATTTTGTATTAGTAAATAATTCATACAAAATAATGGATTGCCAGGGGGAATTAAATTATATACAACAAATCAACATTATGATTTGAAAAAAATTTCACTTTGTAAAAGTTAAGAATACTTTTTATATTTTCTGACCCCAGGTATTGACTCTTCACTGTCATTTTCAAAGTAAAGACTGTGTAAAGTTGAAACCTGGGTCGGAATAAACAAAACGTATTGCGGAATGTTTACATAGTGAAATTATTTTCCAAACGTGATGTGGGTCCACCAATTCAAGTCTTATAATTTGATATATAATGAACATTAAGATGAACAAATAAGTGATGCAAAATCCGGCGGAGAAATTCAGCACATTTTAATAACTAATAGCAGCGGAAGGATGCTGTGGAAACTACTGAAAGGCCAAATAATTCTTGGAAGCTGTTTTAAACAAAGGGAATCCTTTTTATTACTGCTTCCTGATTTAACGTTCATTAAACATGCTTACCCTGTGATGAAATCGAAAATCGAAAAAAATTAACTCAATTTTATTTGGTAAATTAATGGATAAAAGTCGAATCATTTGCATATAGCTAACGTGATTGGGGTTCGCTTTCAAAGAAAATGACGCAGTCAACGACCAGAAAATTAGGCAACATGAATACATTTCCTGACCTTATCCTGACAATTTAAAAGCCATTGATGACTTAAATGAAAGTAATTGGAAGAAAAAAAAACATCCAAATGGCGTATTGTATTCTAGTTATTAATCATACTAATATATAAAAATTGAATGGTGTATGTCTTTCTATCTGTTGCTCAATCACGCAAAAACTACTATACCGATTGAGCTTAAATTTGGTATTTAGAGATAAATGTATATGGGTGTAACATAGGCTATATTAAAAAGTCCTCAGGGCCCCCGAGGGGCCCCCATGGTGGTCCATGCTATGCATTGGGTTCGGTTTAATGGTTCCATTTTTGTTTTTAAAAAGTACTTTCACTGAAGATATCGGGCTGGGTTTTTTTAATCAGATGGCTGAATAAATGAAGTTTCTAATTCTTTCAATCGATTTTCTTTTACGCTTCGAATTTCTATGAAAATCTTTTTTTTTTCTGAAAAATCTCACATTTTTCCCTGAAATCAACAATAACATTTTTCCTTGACAACCATAGATTTGATTTTCAAAGGATATTCACGCCTATGGCATTTAACTTTTCCTGCAGGCCCATGATAGCACTTAGAATTAAAATATGTATAAGTAGGGCCCAAAGTCCCAAAGGCCCCATGATTGATTGCTTCGGGGGGTAATCCATAAATTCAATGCATATTTAAAATAAGTATACTTTTCAATATCCATTCTCAAAGTAGTTCTCATAGGGGCACTGCATGTATATGAGGGAATACATACGTAGTAAACGATTCACATAAAGGAATTAAGTGTGCAGCGCATAGTAATGGTAATAATGCCTCTGTTGCTATAACAAACACGGCGTTGTTCATTATCGTTTAATACTCAGATCTATTACGCGTAGTGGAACCGTCTGCCTCTCATTACGACTGTGAACTGTTTTTTAGACCAATTCCCACATCATAAACGATACGAGTTATTTGTATATGTTTAAAATTGTCAAAGTGCAGTAAACTTACAATCACTCAATCATCGAGTTGTCTATTCAAGACTTTCACTTGCCACAAAGTGGACTTAAACATATATCCATCAACATGCCTAATATCAAAAAGAGTAACCTTTCGAATCAATCTTCTAAAGCAAGAGGAATGTCTTCTTTTGTGAGAAAATGAGCCCTTGCAATTAAAACGATAAAGGTTAGATGGATGCTCAAGGACATACTCACCAGCGGTCTCATGAGAATCTCCCTGTGATGTTTCTCGGGTTACGCTAAGAACCGTACAAATTTCATCCTAACCCAACCTACAGACGGGTAACCAGATATAAATCTTTTTCAAATGTAGACCCATCTGCTTCAATACTTCTGTTTTAAGATGGTGGAAAATATAATGAAGTTACTACATCTACATACTACCCCGCAAGCCGCCTCAATAGGCGTGCGGCGGGGGGTGTTAGGACACGAGCTGTTTACATATAAAAAGGAAACGCTCTAATGAAATTACGCCTTGCATTTATTAGAGTCCCTTATTGTTCGGGGGAAAAACGAATTCCCATACCTATCCGTTCGGCAAAATATCTCTCTCAATTTATCGTTTCTGTCGGACCTGGAAATAAAATGGGGATCTAATATGATGTTCTCCGTGTCGCTTTTGAAGATATCTATTCTCAATTGCTCTAGCAATCTAAGCCTAGCGCGCAGCCTCCGAGTCTCTAACGGCTTCCAGCCTAATTCGTTTAACATCAGCGTAACGCTGTCTGTACGCCCGTAGCAGTTTTTCACGATTCGCGCAGCTTTCCTTTGTATTTTATTAAGTTCCCGGATTAAGTCTTTCTGCACCGGATCCCATATGCTTGCTGCATATTCAAGGTGTGGCCGGACGAGTGCGAAATAGCACCTCTCTTTTACTTTTTCATCTGAGAATCTTCCCGAAATGTTTCTTACCCGAAAGAAGAACGGAAATTCAACACAATGAACGACGTCCGTGCATGAAAATCGACAAGTGCACTAAGAATCACCATAGATTTTTTTATTTAGCAACGGAAACCAGTGATTTTCGCTATCCTTTATGCTGAAGGCGCAGTCCGGGTGATGGAGGATTCATATGACAAATAAACATGGCTGCTGCTGCAAATAATCCTTATGACGTTATCAACCGCTGGGTAGTACCCTACTCTTCAATCCTGATTAAGACACTCAACGCTCATATCAACGTTGAATTGCGCAACTAAATTAAGTCATTGAATGCAAATATATTTATGTACATAAGGGAAGCAATCTAGATGTTAACCACTCAGAAGACGGCTCAAGAGAACCGGAGGGACGAGGTGATTATCTATCAACCTGGGTGCTATATAAGTAGTTTTGAGTCTGAGTGGCCCATTTTTGGGTTTACCGTGGATGAAAGAGGACCAACACTCAATCATACCTCCGTCCACCTGAAAAACGGTCAGTGTATCTACTACAACGAACACAAGATACAACATAGGAAACGAACTCCTCAAATGAACACGCTGACACTGTTTCTTCAGGCTTTGTGGTTTTCTTATAAAAAAAAGTTCAATGTTTTTCACACCCGTTGAATTTAAACGGGCACCTTACGCTAAAAAATAATAAAAATTTGTAAATAATTTTGTAAATAATAAAATACCAAATATTAGTACTTACTCACAACTGAAAAGAGACTGTAAGAATTTATTGTTGGATAAGAATTGAAGAAATTGATCGTCATTCTTCATAATGTATGTAAAGGTGTAAAGTGTACAATTTATTATATCGCCACCAATGCTCTGCAATATTTTTTGTACTCACAAGCTCCTCCTGACGAGCCAGAGGCTCAGGAGGACTTATATTGTATTTATATTGTATTTCTGCTGTATTACTGTTTAAGAATCATTAAATATTAAATGTTAAAAAAAAAAAAGCAATTCATTCTACCTTTCCTAGCATTTAAAAACTATCACTCTATATGCGTGATTTTAGTCCCACCAAAATGTCATTTGATCATAGACACATTATAGAGCGTTATTCTAGTCAATATGGTCCTCTGGGCTGAATGTAACTGACTTTCTCAAAAATATTAATAGGCCTAGTGGTAATCCTTTTAAAAATTCCACGTATAAGTCAATACTAATACCAGCACTGCCTTAGAAAATGTAAAGGCATGAATATGATTTATGCTACCGCTTTGTAGCAGTGCAGGATGAGTAATATTTTAAGATCTCAAAGTGGTAAAATTCATTCCTGTGGAATAGCCCAACTTTTTCAACGTTTCTATTAATTATCATACAAATTTTGTCATTATAATTAATATTGAATTATAAAATTCCCTCCTTTCATCCCGGTGACAGTTTGTACTAGATAGAAACGCTATAAATATTTATTTTCTGTAAATACTGGCAGATGGCTTTCTGAATTCAATTTTTTGGCATTTTAATTGATGGAGTGTCGTCCATCCACACGCCGGTCGCGTCAGAGGTTCCTCAAGGTAGCGTCCTGGGTCCCTTTCTGTTATTTGTTGAAGATGTCGTGGACTGCGTTCTACCACTGGGATGTAACATTTTACTGTATTCAGATGATTGAAAAATATTCAGGAGGGTTGATGGCCCCTCCGATTTCAGTTCCCTACAATCCACCCTCTCCTCCGTCCACGCCTGTTGCTCCATCTGGCAGCTTCATATTAACGCCTTGAAGTCAGCTTTACAGACCTTTTCACTGAAGCGCAAACCTCTGAAGTATTCCTACACCCTCTCACAAAATCCTATCCCATGTGTCAATGCCCACTGTGACTTAGGTGTAGTCTTCAACTCTCAACTTAACTTTCGCAATCACATAATTAAGACTGCCAGGAAGGCGATGTCAGTTGTCGGCCTTCTGTACCACCACACGGACATTCATGACCCTTTTGCTCTCCGGACAGTATTTTTTGGTTGTGTCCTTCCCATTTTATAATACTGTGCCCCAATTTGGTCGACCGCTTTCCCCACAGCTTTGAATACGCTCAATAGCTCTATTAACAACTTTCTCGCCATTGCCCGCCATCGAATCCCTTCCCTCAGAAACTTATCAAAAGAATACATCCTTTATTCCCTTTCAATCCCAAACCTCTCTCACCGTCATGTACTAAGCGACATAGCAATTGGAGTAGCTCCCTCCGTACCAACTGCCTTCTTCCTCTCTTTCCTCTTCATGTTCCTCCGCGTTCCCTACGCATTAACTCCCTTCTTGACATTCCCAGATTCAGACTCTCAATATCCTAGCGCTCCTTATTCTACCGTATCCCAAAAACATTCAACTCCCTAGCCTCGCAATTACCCTCCCTTGATCTCTCCTCTCCATCCTCCGTTTTCAAATCAGTCCTCAGAAATATTGCCGCGTTGACTCCCTCTATCCCATCACCTTGTCCATAAATCCAAACACCAAGCTTTCTGTCCTACGTATTTTTCTGTCATGTTTTACATTTTTAGGGTATATTTTGGAACAATTTATATTTATTTGTTTGCTTGTCGACCAATATCATAAGCCTTTGTGCCGTTTTTGGGGAATTTTCAAATAAATAAATAAATAAATTATTTTGCCGTTATCTAGGCAAACATTGTTTGACTCCATTTGTAGTAGCTGCTACGAGAAAATTGTGAAAAATATTAGCTTAAAAAAGTAGGCATTGTATTCGTTTTATATACGAAAAAATCCATGCACTTCTGCTAAAAAGCACTTACTGGCTAATGTGAAACAAAATTATTTCCCTTGAGGCGATGGAAAAGTTTTCATCATCCTAGCAGCGAGAGAAAAAAAATAGACGGCGTATAGGTTCGGGACTCAATACGCCAGAACGCAACTTTTTACTTCTTAACTTATCATGCAACTTAAAGCCTGGTGCCATTCTTTCCTTAAAAGTTTTTTCGTAATTATATTTTATAATATAATTATGTCTGGCACAGCACTATGGGGAATCAGTACCTTTACCAGCCACTACAAGGAAGGTTTAGGGTAGAGTCCCCGAGTGATGCTTTCATCAGCACTATTTCCAATCTTCCAATCCCATCTACTTCCTTCATAACCTGTCTGAAGAACATATTAGTTCTCAAAGGGCTATGCAGAGGAATATGCTCTTCCTTATGAGAACTAAGGAATAGCATCGGCCCTATAAGCGGGTTAAGGACCTCCGAACGACCTGCCGTTTCCACCCTTGCTTACCTCAAATTATTGTCTCGCAGGCATAAAGATCCAGCAAGGTTTCAACATGTTCCAGCATGTGGTTTATCGTTAGTATAATTATTTGAAAATTCAGATAAATTCACTCCTGTTTTTAGGAAAAAAAAGTAGTGGCTTGATTTCCATTGTTTTAGCATAAATAGAAAAGTAATGCTTCTTAAGGTATTTTTTCATAAACACAGGGGGAAATATTTATCATTTATCTAATTCGATTATCCATTTATTCAGTTATAGTCCAAGATGGGGATTTTTATTCATATCCATCTTTATTGCTCTGTAAAAAAAAAACGTTTTTGGTGTTCACTCAATATTTTTTTCTGCAAATGCCCATTTTATATCAATAATTCGGTATACTAATCCAAAATTTGAGATAAATTCAACAAATTTGTTTATATACCATGGCTGCGTCATAGTGGTGATGTTGGAAAGATGTACCAAAGATTTAGTTATAAACGTCAGAATTTGATTTACCATATTTTTAAAATATTTAGTCTCCATTTTAGACCTCAACAGCTACTGTATTGCAATCAATGAAGTACAGCAAAAATTGCACTGAATGGAAATGTTGGCCCTTCAATTCACAGGAAATTGCTATCCTTTATCAGTAACCTAGCTATTATTACTTTTTCCCAGTAATGAATTATCATTTCATATTTAGCTTGAACTATCTTCTGGATTTAAAAAAATATAAGACTGTGAGCTGTAAGAAGAATGAGTTCATTATCTCCACTGAACTTCCTCTGTCAAACACAACTGAACTGAACTTACTTTCCTTCTAGTACTTCATAAGTGTGCTCCCAAGAATAGGAAATGGGCAGAGGGCAACCTAACTGGGGAACAAGAGCTTTCTTCTAAATGCAATAATATTTGTTGTCTCAGAATTTGTTTTAAAGTTTAAAAAGGCTGAGCAATTGTTTGACCAAAAATATCATTCAACAACACCAAATAAAGACTCTGTTGAATTCAACCACGTTGTATAAATCCCCGAATACATCAACATGGGCAAAAAGGACAGCTGTCCAATGCATTTCATCTAACGTTGCATATGATAGTGAAAATACAATCCTAAAAATAATATGGCGTAGGTAAAGGCATTTTAGCAAGAGTTTGTTGAAATCAAAGTTGGAGCTCCACTGGAGGAGAAGCATTTTGTATTATTAGGAGCTTTGGCATGTCAGCCATTCCGTGAAATGGACGAACCAAATGAGCATAGTTGTTGGGTGCAATTTAAAAGAAATAATTTGACTGACACTCATAGATCGATCGATCCTGCTTCCTTGTCGTGGGACCAAAGGCTGATTACACTCGGAAAATCTCGTCCAATGAAGATTAAGGATTTATGTGAAGCATTGTGCACTTACCACACCTAGTTTAATTCTCATGGGTGATGGTGTCACCCCTCAAGTCACCGTGACTTCACCAAGATCGATCTAAAACACGTCAAAGACATCTTGTCCTTTTCGTCAGTGGAAGAACGAGGGGTGAAGGGGTGGAGTAATTGAGGGAAGACGTGGAGGCAGGTGGGGGTTGGGGGAATGGGGGAGGAGTAGGGGTTTCCAAGTCACCACTTTCCTTCTTCGGCGGAAGCAGCCTTGAGGCGGTGGGCCCCATGCGAGTCGCCGGATTAAGAGATCCACTATCGTTCGGCGAGTGATCACGCGAGGCACAAGGGCCGCCCTCGGGGCAAGTGAGGCGCATGGGGACTCCCCAGGGCCAGGGAGTGAGGAGGCGGTCTGGTCGGGGTAAAGGGTACGCGAGGGAAAAAGCCATGTGGAGAAGGGAAATGGGGAGCGGCGGATTCTCCTCATGACCTCGTCCTCTCATGACCAGAGAGACGTACGGAACAGAAATGAAAGCCAGAGAGCTTGGACGTGCAAAGGAGAGGCCAGCAATTAAAGCCCTTCCAAAATATCAGGGTTGCAGTAGGATAATCTGACTCTCATTTACCTTTAATTTTATACGGGCGTTATCACATTCAATGCGGACCCGATTTTCATGGACGTCGTCAAAATCGGCTTAAAAAATTTAAAGGGCTTCGGAATGGAACGACCACGTCAATTGACGTGCTCCGTCAGTCGGAGTAGACAGGAGTACGTCAATTGACGTGCTTCGCATTGAATGTGTTTTCCCTGCAAGTTAAACGGGTGAGTGAGGAATGGTATTCCATTTCGTACAGTATAAGGGCAACGGCCCACCACGATAGAAACACCGGTTCTCGATCAGTCACCGAAGTTAAGCATCGTTGGGCTCGGCTCGAGTTTGGATGGGTGATCCTCCGATTCGTCCGAATGCTGTGTCCCCTGTCTGCACGTGGCAGACAGTAAGTGCGAAATGACCTTAGCCGTCGAAGCACGTAAAACTAAAATACTACTACTACTCGTACAGTATTGCTAGCTTTAGCTCAGGACAACTAGCAGCAGCACAATTTCGCTGATGGCTGTATTCGTCGAATGACACGAAAAAGCTACAGTGTTTATTTTATTTTAAACTAGTGCAATGCATTTGTAACCAAAGCTGTGCCATTCTCTCATTAATTACCTTGACTTCATGGCAGTTCGGCTGTTCAGTATTAGGATTTAGGAGGTCAAAATTCAACAGTAAATGAGTCGGATCAATTATTTTACATGCGTATTAAGGATATTGATAAAATTTATCCAACAATTAAGTATCAATATGTGGTCCAAGTGATGTTTCAAGTTTATTTTCTCATTAACTGGCGGAGATCCACTCTGCCATTCCAGTTCTAAAAATAACTTTAAATACATTTGTACGGTAGTCAGTGCCATCGGAGAACTGATTCCAGATCCAATGGAGCCAAAACTTCCTGCGATCACAATGTGAATACATTTACACGAATTCAAAAAACGAATGCGACTTGAATGAATAATAACTTCAATCTGCAATTTATTCTTTTAACGCAAATCATGCTATGGAGCTCTCACCGTCTACCCCAAAGTAACAAATTTGTATGCCAGACGGTCGGTGCTTGTGTTGCATATCACTGCGTCGATTCCAAATGGGATTTAAGGGGTTAAACGACCTCATCCGTTGCAGCGAACTGCTCCGGCATATTGCTACGACGGATCTATTGCTAGCCGACTGGAACCGCACTTTGGAACAGCGAATACAAGAGATTGATGAGGGTTGTGCATTAAGCGTACTCACAGGTTTATGAGGTCTTTTGAACCCCCATAACCTCAGGCAGATACATGGAGGTGTACGCCATTATTTCTAGTATCTTACGTCTCTAAGAGTAAAAAATATTCAACTTAAAAATTTACAGTACAAAAGTTGCGGAAATATAAAATATCACCAATGAATGAATATGCGATAAAATAACAAATTGCGATCTCCATTTTGAATTAAAAACTTTGTACTTCACCACACCTTGCCTGAAAAATCCGTAATCAGGACCGATAACTTATTAAAAACGTAGCGTTCAATAGTGCATATTTTTCAATGACTTTTTATAAACATTTTTCACCAATTACGTTAAAATATGATCAGTAAGTAATATTTCATGAAAAACTGCTACCGTGAAAATAAGTTAAATAAATATGGTTGGCAGTAGATATATTTATTCGCTTTGATAAAATATTCTTGCAGTGGATATCGCAACGGTCGAAGAATTAACTGAGTTGATTATTAGCTTATAAGTTAATTTATGAAATGAATAACTACCAGAACCAGATGCTCAAAGAACCAGAAAGTAATTCTTTTTCTTCGCCATCCTATACACAAAACCCTTTACAACTAATGCGGCCACCGATTCGCTCGCTCATTAAATTCCCAGCCGTGCGAGTCTAAAAGGGATTATATTACGGGAAAATAAGTAGGTGAAAACTTATTCCTACAATGGCGAATATATCATCTGAAACAGCTAAAAAGTTTTATACGATTGCCTGTTGGAATACCTTAATTTCACGGTACAACCAAGCGGGTCGAAATTACGGCTCCACAAAAGAATTCTAGCATCAAACGGCTACAAAGCCGGGGTGCGACAGTGCGAGCTGCTTGGAATAAGGATAAATGAGAAACGAAAAAATTCGCATTGGAACTGCTTGGAGATGAAATAATAATTTTAAAAAAATTGAGGCGCAAACGATTCAAAGAGACGAAGGAGGAGTGCACATGATTAGTGCGACGGAGCAGGAAAGGTGAGGTGCAAGGAATCGGATCAAGAGAGGCAACGGTGCAGGAGTCGGCTTTTGAGGCACCCTAGAGGTCGTTCATCCGCGACTGGGGCCCAGGGAAAAGGGATTCGGTCGAGTTAGGGGCAGGGAATGCGGGGGCAGGGAGAAACTCGATGGAAGAGAGACCCCTCTCGCGGACACTGTCGAAGTCATCGACCTAACCGACGCGTCGGTGGCGCCCCCAGCAGCTGAGAGGGAGAAGTTCTCCCGGCGACAGATGTGAGGAGAATCGGCGCTTGTGTGTGCTTCTGTCTGTGTGTGAGTGGGTGGGGCGATCAGGGACAAGCGTGCATCGTGATTTCCCAGGGTGATAAACCGAGCACGCGTGCATCACCGCCGCTTCGTCGCCTTGCATGATTCACATCACCGAGCTCGGCCGCTTGTCCCCGCCCCTCAGCCCCCCTCCCACCCCCCCCCCCCCTCGCTCATGTACTACACTGTGTTAAGCGTTGACCTCGCGAACATCTCGACTCTCCATCATCGGGTGGAAGAAGGAAGGGATTCATTGTAGTTCACCGCATTCCACGAAGTAAAAAGTTATACCTACATCCCTCATGCCGCCGGGCACAAACATTTCTCCGTTCATCAGATGCGGATGGGGAAATTTTTAAAAGAGAATATGCCAAAATAAATAACTTTTAATGTGCGTTCTTTCCGGGTAGTCAAATATGAATTACAAATGGTATGCGAAATATTCAATTTTAAAAATATGTAGGAGGAAATCAAGTTTCCACTCATTCTATCAGATAGAAAAATAACAATTTATAGCAGCTAAATTAATAATAACGTTCATGGTTTCCTTCTAAAAAATTATAGAAAAGGTGAAAACAAAACAATCTAAATTCGAGATAAAGCAACAGCAAATATTGTACACATGATCATGACTTTTTTGCTTGTGTAGCAACTCAAAATGAACAAAAGAACTCGCATTTTTAATTTGGATCGTGCTTTTAATATTATACAGATAGTGCAATGTTTAAATTTTAACAGCTCACGAATATGCATACAGTTTTTATTTTTATAAAAATATGCATGTAATATGCATGAATATATGCACCTATGCACTTTTAATTTTTATAAAAATTGCTACCACGAATATACTGCAATCATTCATTCATTCATTCCGAATCCATCTTTATTCATCTTCTCTTCGTCAGTCCAGCATGTAAAACCTGACTCCAATTCCTGCTGAATTAATAAAATCAACTGCAATGGACACCTAGCTCATTTGAACAGAGTTTACCAATTCATTGCTCAGAGTTCACGCTTGGCGGTGTCTTGAAAAATCAATTTACTCAAAAAATTAGGATACGAAATTAATTGATAGTGATTAACCTTCATCGATAATCTGTGAATGTCTTCTTTGTTGCACCAATCTCTAAGCAAACCTTCTAGGTTCTTCAAAATGAAGTGAGCAGTGGACTAAGCAGGAAGGATTGAAAATACTAATCAACTTTTCGCTTTTCAAGTAGGTACCGATCCAGGCTTGAAAGGAAAATTGGGTGGAAGGCACTAGCCAAAAATTAAAACGTTGTGTTTGCATGAAATGCATATCTACAAATTCATCTAAGCAACGAGAGCTCAAATACCAAGTCATCTAATTCCTAAGCACATACAATTTCTACCAGAACATAAGGGAAAAGTTCTTTAATAATTCAGGAAAAAAATTTAGTGGCCAACAATTTGGATATATATAAAATGTTTTGGAAACGTTATTCCTAATTATGGCCATTTTTTTCCTGAAAGAACACACAAAACTGATTAAAAATATTTTATCAATCAACCAACCACTATTTTCAGCATTGAAAGTGCATGAATATCAGCTTCAACTCTACAAACGTTCCATCTATTTAATAATAAATCCAAAACATAATCATCCAATATTCAATAGGTAAAAATTAGCTTTCCTTTTACGGAATTCTTTACGTGAATTAAAATAATGAGTTTCACACTCAAAAATGTAGTCTATTATAATTGTAAAACGTCTTATTAGCAAATTCTACAGCCTTAGGCGTATTATTAGGATTATTCATAACCTAGTCTACACGCAAATACGAATGAATACCCTGGGGCTACTCTTTGCTCCAAAATAAATATTGCATCACTACTGTGCCACGACACACCCTGAAGCTGCAAATATCTTAAATGCAATCATGAGGATATCACATATATATTAGGATCTGATGCTCCAGGGAATATAACCCAATCGCGGTAAGTAAATGGACGGCTGTCTTAGACAAAATAAGTCAATTTGAGGCCCCGTTTGGTCAATCAGTCTTTGTGAATTTTCATGACAGTTGGTTCCTCATTACTGATTTGTTACATGTATTATCCTCCCATTTTTATATAAAAATAAACAAATCATACGGTTTCTCGTTAATAACTCTTTTTACTTCTCTACTCTTCAGTTCATGATTGTAAATCTATCATGTGTAGTTGATACACGGTTTATCCAAAAAATGATGAAGGACTATAATAGAATATTTACACGTTTTTCTTATCATTAGATAAGGATAGATGATTGGCAAATTGCAACGGTCCACTTCATCTCACGAACGACATGTCGTTAACTAGCGCTACGCTATGGTCGGAAGTTACGTTAATGAAACGGGTTCACGACCACTATGCAAGGTTAACTGGTAGTTGCAGGTAATGGGCCACATGCGCCCGTTACACTCAAAGAGGAAAATATGACAGAAGCGATCATTTGATCTGCCAAAAAATAGGTAAAAAATCCGATTCATTCACCAATAGAACACTGCTAATTATACCTCATATTGGCATTCGATATTGTTTCAAACATTGCCTTGCCGCCATTGGTAAATGGTTTCAATTCATTTTTTACCATCAGCGATGAAGATGTTGAAGAATAGTGAGACAAAAAGTATTTTTATCGCTGTGAATCCGATGTATGACAAAAAATGTCTCCCTATATCTTTATTCCGCCTAATCTTAAACATTAATGCTCGGGCTTTAATCCGTCGTCCTTCGGTAACCAATAATTCGTCACAAGCGATTCGAAAATATCAGCTCAGGAGATAATTTACCACAAAAAATTGCAAAGATATGAAAACAATGTATTTGCATTTCCAAAACGAAAATCTTATTTGATTCTCAGTTAGCGAAAAAGACAATTTTCATTAAATCATGAACTTGAGTAAAGTCCTGGGGCACTACGAGCGACGCGTGCATTCTTCCAGGTTTTGCCATTTATTACAAAAGTACTCATGGGAGTAATGCCCCCAGCTTAAAATATTTTGCCTCCTGCTCCCTTAATTTTCGCTTCCATGAGAGTTTCGGAGGAGCAGGGAAGCACTAGCAGAGCAAAAAGGCAGTAGTATTCTTTCTTAAATTAACCCATGAATTTTTTTTACCACCACTCAGTACTTTGGTTTGGTCAAAAACAAAGGTGAGACGCGATTATATAGATTATGGAAAGAAGAACTTAAATTATTCTTATGAGTATTTGGACTAAAACCGAATAGAGATAAAACATTTTTCCATTTGTTTCATAATTTAAATCACTATTTGGAGTCACTGGGTCATTTCAGGGGATAAAAACCGATATAGAATAGAATAGAATAGAATAGAATAGAATAGAATAGAAATGAAATTTATTATTCCGGGACAAAATGTCCCTTAGGAACATACAATGTTTACATAATTTGGAGTCAGACCCTCAATTTCAAGGAATATATAATTGAATACATAGGTGATTAACAAAATTAATAATACACATTTGGCATTATTGCCATAGAATACTAAATACAAGAAAAAGAAAAAGCAGTGAAAAAAAAACCTCATAGGTGTTGCAAAAAACAATATTCAATTGAATTGGGACTGAGTTTTGTTACAATATTACAATACAATTGGAATGCAATAAGCAGAACATCAAGAAAGAAAAAAAAACACTATAAATAATACATTGTAGGTGTTACACGAAGTAGCACATCCATTAACGCATATTAAGCAACATTTTATAATATTCATTTTTAAATCTGTTAGCATTCTTACATTTTTTAATATCTTCGGGTAAGTGGTTCCATATATCACAAGAGGTGACATAGAAAGAATTTCCAAAGACAGATGAACGGTATTGGGGTACATAGAGTTCTTCCATGTGGCGCGTTGGGCGTTTATTTGTCGCAGCATTGTATAATACATTTTGATACAAGTATGTGGGGAATTTTGTTGTTATTATTTTGTATATAAAAGTTGTCTTATTGAGTAAGCGCCTGTTTTGTATTTT
This sequence comes from Pyrrhosoma nymphula, assembly GCA_963573305.1. Taxonomy (NCBI): domain Eukaryota; kingdom Metazoa; phylum Arthropoda; class Insecta; order Odonata; family Coenagrionidae; genus Pyrrhosoma; species Pyrrhosoma nymphula. Next base: position 17,551,891 of record OY754327.1, read on the forward strand.
TAACCACCCGAGTTTTTCAAAATATGGTGTCACGTGTTCATAATATTTGATATCAAAGACATACCTCACGCAGGAGTTCTGAATCCTCTGAAGTTTTAAATTCAGTTCTTTTGTAAGGTCGGAGTATACCACACAGCAGTAATCGATATGCGGGAAAACAAGACTGTCTACTAATTTCTGGCGAAGGGAAGTCGGAATAAGGTGTCTAAATTGTTTTAACTGATATACAGTCTTGAATACCTTATGTGAAATGGCTTTTATATGTTCGTTCCATGATAGGGTTTTATTTATAGTAATTCCTAGATTCCTTACACTCTCAGAAAATTCAATTTGGACACCTTTTACAGTTATTTTTGGCAAATTATCAGATATAATTCTATTAACATAAATATTACTGCCAATAATAATACTTTTCGTCTTGTTAGGATTGAGCCGCAGACAATTTTCCATTGACCATTTACATATGTTTTCAATGTCATCATTAACCTTGGAAATGGTATCAATAACTTCTGTGGGGTTACAGTCGATATAGATCTGAAGATCATCTGCATACATGTGGTATTTGCAGTTAGAGATGACTTTAGAAAGGTCATTAATATATATTGAAAACAGGAGCGGCCCAAGAATCGACCCCTGTGGTACTCCTTTGTTAACTTCAGAGTAATTTGATAGTTCACCTTTAGGTCCTCTAACTGCCTGTTTTCTATCTGAAAGGTATGACTTGAACCAGAGCATGGCTGAAGTAGATAGTCCGAGGTCATTCAAACGCTTTAGTAGGATCTTATGATTCACCGAATCGAAGGCTTTGCTAAAGTCTAATAGAACCAACAAAGTTAACTTCTTTTGCTCAATTGAATATCTAATATCGTCTGTGACTTTTAAAAGGGCAGACTGGGTACTATATCCTTTTCTGAATCCTGACTGATATTGATCTAAAAGATTATTTTTTGAGAGGTGTTCCAAGGTGGCATCGTGAACAAATCGTTCAAGTGGTTTTGACAGCGTACTAAGAAGGGAAATAGGTCGGAAATCAGACATTTCTTTAGGATGGGCTACTTTTGAAATAGGCTGTATGTGTGCAGTCTTCCAGAGAGTTGGAAAAGTGGAATTATTTAATGAACAGTTGAAGATATCTAGTATCACAGGCAAAGCAACTGGGAGTAAAATTTGAAGAACTTTGTTATTAATCCCATCAGCACCAGTGGAATTCGTTTTGTTTCTTTTAAAATTTCGAAGCAGTGCTTCTGGCGTATAATGCGGCAAGTAAAATCTATCGCAGTTGAAATCATTTAATGATGTGTATTCTAGTTTATTATTATAGGAACTAGTATCTTCTAGCGTTATGGCAAAAGGCGCATTTTCTACATCCTGATCTTCTACGACGGGAGAAATGTTCAAGAAAAATGTATTGAGCTCGTCAAGGTGCAAATTCACACTGCAAATATTTTTCCGATTTTTCCCAAGACCCAGGCGTCTTAGTTCTTGCCAGGTTGACCGAGCATCCCATTTATCTTTAAAACATTCATAATAATATTTTTGTTTTGCATTTCGTAGCAGCTGTTTTACCCTATTTCTAAGTGATTTGTACTGTGCGTGAAGGTCAGGAAGACGGGTTCTATGGAATTTTCGCCGTAAGCTATCTCTTTGCGTCATCAAGAGTCTAATATTTTCAGTTATCCAGGGAGCCGGGGGTCTTTTATATTTCCGCTTACGCAGTGGGGCATGAAGATCGAGTATTTGTTTCACGTTATCATTAAAAATTTCAACTTTGGTATCAACATGATTGGAATTAAAAAATTCAGCCCAGTTCAATTTTAAGAAATCTTCTTTGAATTTACAGTGATCAATATGCATGATATCACGAGAAAACAACTCGATAGGAATATAAGAATTCAGCTTGAACTGGTACTTAATGTATATCAAGTCATGTTCGGAAAGAAAGGACACTGGATATTGACCATATTCTAATACATTATAAATATCGTCCACAATAAACAGATCAATAAATGTACTGCTATTTGCTAAATTATGAGTAGGTTTAAAAGGAACCAGCGACAGATTACAGGAAAAAATCAAATCATTCATATAAGCACTGTCATAAGATTTATTTAGCATATCACAGTTAAAATCTCCGCACACTATGACATGTGTGTAAATTGGTAAGAAGGTCAGCAGAGCTACCTCAAAGCCTTCACTTAGATGACCACACTTCGGAGGGCGATAGACTACCCCGAGCAGAAACTTTCCATACTCACTCACAAGCTCAGCAAACATGTATTCGGGTTTGAGTGGAACACTTTCGGGGGCATTTAGTATTCGACAGGTAAGGGAGTTCAGGACGTAAGCACAAACACCACCACCTACTCTTCCAGTTCGATCATTGCGTATCAATGAATATCCATCCAATTCTACTGCGACAGAGGGTATTTTATCACTCAGCCAAGTTTCGGAGACGGCAATTACATGGTATTGCTTATTTGAGAAATGCTCTCTAAATTCATCAATGTGGCAGAATAACGATTGAGCGTTCAAGTGACAGACCTTTAACAATGCACTTTGATTAGAGCTCATTTCGAGAATGTAGAGAGATCTTCTGGACAAGTAATTGTTAAGCGTTCTTCTCCATCGCCTTTTCGGATATATATTCTGCCACCTCTTATCCAAAGATATTTAAATTTGTTTACCCTCTTTAGTTCCCTTGCCTGAGCATAAAGTTTTCTGTAGAATTGAGTGAGAGACTCGTTGACGTAAATTGGACGATGAGTTTCATTAGATAGTCCCAGGTTCCTTGTTGTAAAGTTGTCCCGCTTTACTCTTCTGCCATTCACGATGTCTTTTGCAACGCATTGTCTTACGAAGCGTACAATTATCGTGGGAGTCTGCGAGGTGTCGCTACGCGAGGGAATAGCATAAACATAATCAATGTCTGCACAGTTCACCGTGACACCAAGCGCCACACCAATTTGACAGATAAGGGCAGTGAGTGATTCACTATTTGTTCGAGGAGCACCGTGGATCTCCACTACGTTTCTTAGTGAGTCTTGCTCAATCTGGTGTAGACGTGATTCTAGCTGACTCACCCGAGAATTAACGCGGACAACATCACCCGTTAGACTATCTATACGCTCATTTATGATTTGAATGGCAGCTTGCAGTTCCTTAACTGCCTTGGTGTTTTCCTCGACCGATTATTTGCACCACAACAATGTTTTTTTTACCTCGCCCTGCTCATCCTGGATTTCTTTCACTCGTGCTAACAGCTCCCTCAGTAGCGAATCAGTGCCCTCCTTTTGGGCCTCCGGGTTGTAGAACGAAGGTCTCACTGGGGATATACTGGGGATATACTGATTCATCAATGTGAATAATAAATAAAAGAGGCGCGGTTCTCAGTTAAATTACGATGAATTCTTCCATAAGTGCGCCATTAAAACTCTACAAGTATACGCTGTGAATACATGTGAAAGCCATAATAATTTGGTTTGGTTCTAATTCTATGAGTATAGGAAAATTTAAAGAAGAAATTTTACATCACTTTCATTTGAGTTTACAAAAAAACTTTTTTCTGTGTTTCAGTGTGGAGTTAACCTTCACAGTCAACGCGAAACACTTCGTCAAGTTGAATTAATTTCCCTATTTTAAACTACATGCTACTGGAACATTTTTGACACTCTTCGAGAAATTAGGTTACTTGGACTTTTAGCGCGTTGCTATTCATTCAGTTAGTGGTTTTCTCCAGGATACCGACTTATTTTATGCAGCAAAGTAAACATTTTTAGAGCACAGTTCACTAATGAATGAATAGTTAATGACTTACAGTCCGTCCAAGATAATAGCACAGTTGACATAAATGCAGACAATCAGAAATCTCGTCCAATGCCGTTTTGGGAAGGGAATCACATGATTGAAGAATCCATTATGTTGGCCATTGTTTAAATCATATGGTTATGAAATAATTGTTCACTTTTCGTTTCTTTATAAGCCAAATAATTATATTTCAAATTCCCTATTATCTTGGACGGACTCCAATATCTCCTAAAAAACAGTAAATATCCTCTAGAAATAGTGATAGCCGAAATTTCCAATTAATCACTTGAGAGATAGGAAAATTCCTTGCAAAGTAGATGTGCCAGCTCCAACTTCATCAATTTCCTATTTCCCAAAGTTAGCAAAGAAGGAGTGTTAGCAAAGTGATCCATTGGTGAAGGGTGAGAAGTTCGTCGCCATCTTAGACCAGTAGATATTAAATCATTACGGAGAGATGCCAATAGAAAGATGCAGAATGAATCCCCACTGTATGCGAACATGACGTTAGAGAGAATAAACACTCAACAAATATCTTACTTTAGCAATCAGCGAAATTGCATAGAATGAAGGAACACTCTCCTAGCTCGGCAAATTAGGGGAAACCGCGGCATTTTCTAAACTAGTACAAAGATTCTACCTAAAACTTTTTAAGTTAAAAAGAACCTTCTTATATATCGTACGCAGTAGCTGCTGCCTAATCGAAAGAAAGCATCTCGAAAAGGACTTTCGCACGACCCGCTTCAATGCAAGCGAAAAAATCAAGACAAAAGAAAACGTATTTTTGCGCGAATCCTGGGGCGGAAGTTCATTTGCGTGTGATGAATAACGGCTGCTCCCTGGCGCTAAACACGCAAAGCTCTTACCGCCGACGAAACAACCCTCGCCGAAGGGCTGCCTTCAGCCCTTCAGCCCGAGTCCCCCGCGCCAGCCTCTTCCCTCCTACCAAACCCTCCCTTTCAGGGCCGCCTCATCCACCCTCACAACCCTCTCCCACCTCCCGTGGATGAGGAAACTCTCTCCGATGGAGGAAGGTTCGTTTGAGGAGTTCCCCTTCCCATCCCTCGTTACCACTCGACGTCACCTCCATTATTCCCCCACGGCTCTGCAAACTGCCAAAGCTCCTTCTCCGCCCATCATTCATCGCCTGGCGCACTACGCCCAGATGTCCCGAACGCGCTCACTCACAGCCAAGGGATCGAGGATAGGATGAAAGGGCAAAGGAAAGACGAGTGGGAGCAGAAGGAGGAGAGCACGTTTGATGGAAGCATCGTCGCCGGTCGAGTCACAAACCCAACCCCCGCCTGCACTCGCTCCTCCAAAATGACCCAACAAGCCCTCCCAAGCGACTTACTGATTACTACATCACTACTACCCCCGTAAGAAAACAGTCACTCTAACCAACATCGTGCTTTTGGTGGCTATCCGTCATTTCATTAACACCTCTCGTTCACATACTGATGCAACGCATCTGTCTAGGTGTTTGTCTGAATTATAAGAAATGGCACACTATGATCTCCTTCATTCATTTCGGTTTCAAAGACATGAAATACTAACTTGTTTAAGCCTTGAACATTGATCTAAATTCTGAGTGCCAGTCCAATATACGTATAGTTGTTTGCTTAAGTGCCGACAACGATATATCTTTTTTTGTTTGACTCGTGGAGCAAAGATTTTACTTGACAACGATATTAAATGATAAAATAAATATAGCCAAAATAAATGTGAATCTAATGGGACTAATTTAACCGGAACATTTACAACTGGCTGATGAACAGTTTTAGCATAACCCTTTATCGATATCTATACTAACGCATGTCATCCAGCTGAAACACGAGATTAAAAGGTATAACAAGAGCATCCTTTTCTTATTCCGCATGAATATGGAATTTTTTGTTTTATTCTAATGACACTTGAATAGGATAATTGTGTATTCAATGAAGTAACATGATGGTTTCAATAAAAGAATTATCTCCACTCATAACCAGCTGATTTTATTTTCTGAACCTTTGTGGGCTGGCCCACCACTTTTAACTTAGAATTTAAGTTTTAATGGCAGCTAGATAGACATTTTGTACGCTAAGTTTTCAAAGAGCAAACATCGCGACGACCCTTTGCTAAAGGAATGGAAAAATCATGTCATACCACTGCTAAGTAATTTTATTAAATGTTAAGAGATTTCAAAATCCACATTAAAGTTTTAACTAGAAAGCAAACTTAAATACGTAATAAACTCATTGCCGTTCTGTTACTCAGATATTCAAATAAGATCCATCGTTTTCTGGCAATAAATCTATGACTGACTAAATTGCAATTAATATTAATAACCAGCCCACGTTCTTAAAACTTGGGAAAGAGTGTGTTTTACTGAAACTTTATAGTCGATTACTTTCATAAAAAACCGACGAGAATCTTAGTGTATAAATACCCGAATCAATTAAATAAGTTATTTTTTTAAGTGCACCAAAAGATTTTTCCGAGAAATGCCCAAAGCTATTTTTTATATTGTTAAATCTCACTGAAATACAGAAGAAAAGCACACGCAAAAGCTTGATCAAAACATTAGGGTAAAATAATTTGCCCGTTCATGACTTCTTAGAATCGGAAATTAACGCCCGTATGCTTGTATTGTTATTTCGGTATACGCTTCATTACATAAATAAATTATGAAACAGAAGAAGCGGAATCATGTGTAATGGCCATATTTACATGTCCAATGCCGATTCCGGGAATTTTTCCGTTGAATATTGAAACCTGTACCCTGTAGTGATTGGATTATATAGCTCGACTCTCAGCCCCTCAATTACAATTGAGGGGCTGAGAGTCGAAGTAATACAAGTAACAAACATCGTCCAGTGTCACTTGTATCACTTTACATCGGTAAGAAATGACAAAAAGCAAAGCAGCTTAAGTGTTCGGCGGCCAGATCTCAGCACCATACGTTCGAACACTTGTATTCCTTTTCCTATAGCTACCTGACGGTACCAACTCAGTACATATGCACTTATATCGTTTTTCGTGTTTATGTTACTTGTATTACTTTGACTCTCAGGCCCTCAATTTTAATAGCAATATCACCTTACAACTCAAAATTTATGCCTTTAAGTAGATTTTGCTTTAAATTCTACATGATGGAAGGTATCCACCAAATTATTTCATTGGTGTCAAGTGGTGAACGTATTAAAAAAATAAAAACGAAAAAATTAACAATAAAAAACAAATAAATATATTTGTATACGTACGTTCAAAAAAGAAAAAAAAATGCAAGATATGAGAGGAATAAAAGAACAAAAGAAGACACTGGTGAAGTGGAAGATGGTACAGCCGAGAAATCAGAGGGTAAAAATGTGCCGTGACCGGGACTCGAACCCGGAACCTAGCGATTTCGCGCCGAGTGCTCTACCAGTTGAGCTATCAGGACACTTAGATTTCACATGATTTCGGCTGGGGCTTATAACAAAGAATACCCCTTCAAGCTTGAGCCCGTAGCCGTGGCCTCTGGATGGCACACATGGGCAGCTATTCCATCACCAAGAGAGGAGAATTAGACATGGACACAAGAAGAAAGCAAAGATGAGTTCATTCACACAGAGAGTCGGACAGAGATAGGAACATGAACTGAAGAGGAAAATCTAAAATCAGCCGAAATCATGGTAAATCTAAGTGTCCTGATAGCTCAACTGGTAGAGCACTCGGCGCGAAATCGGGAGGTTCCGGGTTCGAGTCCCGGTCACGGCACAGCACATTTTTACCCTCTGATTTCTCGGCTGTACCATATTCCACTTCACCAGTGTCTTCGTCCAATTTTAGTTACATGTTTCCTATCTCTTTCTTTCACCTTCTGTTCAAATTATTATATATTTATTCGCCTAAAAGGCGGTGTGTAAGTGAGTGAACGAAATGTATGACCGAATCGGCTCTTTTCCTCTTCAGTTCATGTTCCTATCTCTGTCCGACTCTCTGTGTGAATGAACTCATCTTTGCTTTCTTCTTGTGTCCATGTCTAATTCTCTTTTTTCAGTTTTAAGAATGCAAATATGTTCAAATTAAAACAGCTTTCATTTTCTTATATATGCATATTTCGGGTAATTTTATTACATGGTTTACCACAAACACATCGGTGGAAGCTATCTCAAAACAAACGCTGACGACCTTATTTCACAGACTTCCGAGGTGCTGGTTCCAAAATACCTAAGGTTGAAAAGAAGAGTATTTTCAATTTTGATATTTTTTCTCACCGTCTACTCGCACAAAAGCGTTGTATCTTAACCCATGAGCGCAATAATGTTAAACCAAGAGCCCATGTTGAAAACAATATGATCCTTTTGAGAGACTGCACGAAAATTTCAACTGAAGATTTCATAATAGCTTTACTATATTTCCATTCATTTTCATATCAAGTTACAAGGGAATAAAGATAAATTAAAACAGCAGAATAGATTTCGCTGTCAAAATTGGGAATTATCTGTAGGACATGAGTATTTATGATCCAGGAATACTGTGACTCACCAATAGGATTCAGAAGATATTAGGGCAGCATTTGCATCATGGTATCTTACCTGAAAGGAGAAAAAAATATCGTTAGCATAACTGAGATATCATTTTCTGCAGAAACTAAAATTTCCAAACGAGGGTTAAGTTTAATTTGAAACTGTTTTTCGGGTTCTAAAGGATTCAACTGTGTGAATGGCTTTAATGAAGACACAACTATTTACTACGGTAATTGGTAAGCCACAAATCAAGAAATCAACATACGATTACCAACAGAATGCATTGCTGAAAAAATACAGTAGGAGACACTCAATATATGTCAATATCTTTAAAATATATACAGAAAGGTAATAAGATAAAAACATTCTTTGCTAACCATACTAAATAATAAACTTTGTAGTTTTCCACAGAATTTCAATAAAATAATTTCTCTGTAAAAGTGCAAAGTTTATTATTTAGTATTGATACTTCAATGAATTGGAGTCTGAAGCTATAAAGTGAATTCTCTACTAGGTTTTTGAAATGATAAAATATCCTGTATAATTAACTATTATTTCAGAAAGGGCCGATAACTCGTGCATTATGGCTGGGAATTTCAACAATATTATGAAGAGAAATGATATTTACCATAATATCACTGCTTTGCAATACCAGACAATTAAATAATGAATAATAGACAAAAAAGTACTAAAAACTTAAAGGCACATGGACCGCATCTCAAAATGTTTATAAAGAAAATGTTTAGTTGTAGCTTTGAACAATAACTGATAAACGTGAATGTGAATATAGCAAAATTTATCCGATATACACAAATATGCAGACTTCTTCATTGCTGATATTTTTCAGTGACAAAAAACCATCTTACGAAATGAAAGCCGCTAAATAATTTTGTTGCTGTTAAAAAGAGGATTTTCCGAATCTAAACTATTTTGAACCCTTAAGCTGCTGCAGCTAGAGCGCATGTCGTCCACCCTGTGCGGGAAATATCTATTCGGATGGAGCCTGTCCATCCTTTCCACGGGCCGAGGCCGGGCAGTTATATGACCCATGTAATCCCCTCCCGACACTTTTCTCAGGATCCCAGGGGGTGGGCACCGGAACTTGTTGAGGGATTAGTGGGACTTTGAACACATTTTGAAAACATTTTTACAGGCGTAAGTGTTCAAAATAAATATGATAATATTTTTTTCTAGCAATTTTCTGTAAAGTTTGATACCAAACACCAAAGAACTCCGTTGATAATTGAGCCGGGCGCGAACATAAGACAATTAACATTTGAGAAAACTATAACCCATTGAGCGAGCAATCGGAAGAAAGGGTCGTACCTCATTGCGGTGGTATGCGATCCCTAAAGAGCGTGGGTAGGGAGTGGTTTGGGTAAAAAGGGTTGATTCCCAAATTTTCACCGCTGGAAAGAAAGAGTTCGGGTCATAAAAATATGAATGGGCTGAGGGAGCAGGTAGACAGAGAGGGTCATACGTACAAGAACGTTTTTCCCGCAGTTGCCGGTACACACGTACATGTACGTTTCCCGCAGTCTAAGGGTTAATATGAAAACAATATAGGGTATTAGATCTTTGGTAGAGGGCTATATACGTTATGTGTAAAGAATACTATCCGCGTTATAGGAGCTTTTAGAAGGAAAATGCACAAAAAGTTACCATTTGCATTTAATGTTTAGAAACACCACGTTCACAACATAACTGCATCAATTTTGAAACACGCTATTTAAACTTAATTATAATACTTTGTCTTAGCTTCATAGTAATTTTCTCTGCTAGATCACCTCAATCCTTATGGCAAACTAAATTTTATTACACGTTAAAGACTATTCCTTTACAAAAGGCAATGGAATGGGCAAATAATAGACTGATGTACTCAAGTTCCATGGTTTGAGGTAATCATATCAATTTTACGGGACTCTTTCGATGTTCTCAGTGTTTTATCGCTTGAACTAGCCAATAAAACACGCTTGACCCCTTATTTTTTCTGGTATTTCCATCACAATGGACAGCCTAAGGACGCTAGTAGCTGTTCGAGAACCAGTCTTGTTGAGTAATGCATGTTCCGGGTTTCTGACAAACACCCCCTTTCTCGAGTCGCCGCGGCCCGCTCACGAGGGCAGGCCGCGACCCTCCGTGAATGAAAAAAAGAAACGGAGGTAGAAGTGCTGCACGTTTTACACGCGTTGCCGAGTGAGCGTGGCTGTGCACGGGCAGAATACCGAGTTGCGAGTGCGTTCTCAAAAAAGGGTCACGAGCGGAGCGGACGAGTACCGAACACCGGCATTGGTCAGCTCTGCGCCATGTACAGCTAGCCAGGCAGAGTAGTAGTACGTACCTGCCCACTTGAGGCGCCGAGCCGAGCGGGTGGAGTTGGAGGGGGTGCGTGGAAAAAATTGCGAATGAAAAACGAACGCTAGGTGGTAGTTTGGGAGGGATAATGAGAGAGGGTGTGTGTTCACGAAAGGGTTGAAGAGGCGTCGGAAAAGAAGAGAAGAAAAAAGAGAGAAGGATTCTAAAGTGAAAGAAAGGGAGCTAGCGAGAGAGAGAGGGAGAGACAAAAGAAAGTCGCCGGCTTTGCCATTCCCTTCCCCTTTCTTCCTTTGTCAAGTGTCAGCAGAAGAGGGAGTCGCGGAAAATGGGAAAATAAATAAATAAGAAACATATCCCTTTATATATATTCCCTACCCCCAAACAGATTATTTTTTAGATGAGTATCTCGCTGAGTTTTTCGAACAAAGGCGTGGCTCTTTTTTTTACCTCTCCTCTGGAGGACTTGGTGTGCCAGTTGATTTTTTTTAAATACTAAACGAGGACAATGACCCGCCTATGTATAAGGTAATGATATTTCTGAGGACCTACGCGTACACTCGAAAACTAACCGCATAGCGAAGGTCCTGAAGGCGCTGGGGTCCGAAGAAGTACCCACTACTAGCCTCTGACGTGAGCACCCCTTAGGAATGAAGGGCTGAATGCCTGTTATCGGCGAATAGAAGGATGATGTGATCCTATAACTGTCTCTATTTCTGAATAAAAAAGCGCCAGACAACGCATAAAGCACACAGTCAAACTCTCATACCCTACCCGAGGTCAATGAAATCCTAAACGATAGTGATAATGCGACTAAACAGAAAGATAACGTAAAATACATTTATATTTTGGATTTGACAAAACAAGAACTATTATTTCAGTACTAGTACGTAATTTCCAAATAGTCATTTGAATATCTTGTTGCTTAAATATTTTTTACGAAAATGATTTGATTCTCAACACTAGATAAAACTAATGGCATTTCATGGAAAAGTTTAAGTCCTAAAAAAGTTGATACAAACGTCTTTGTCAACGACCAACAGTTTAATCTGCACGCAGCATTTAATACCACACTCAATTCTTATAGTTAAATAATCAATGAGGAAGGAGATATTGGCTTCACAATTTGACCAACTCTTAATTATTATGCTAAATTTTATTCATTTATAGTTGGCTGCATTTTGGATTGAATCTAACCAATCTTATGCCTGGATTCGTAATGTGTAAGGTATTGCATATGAATGAATCCTTCAATACCTAGAGTCTTGAAACCATGATTTGGGAGAAAACGAAGATCTTCAGTCAAAATACAGTTAATTATTACGTACGAACGTGAGAGGGAGATAGTTACAATGGATAGAGACAATAGAAGGCTATTGAATATGCAAGGTGAAAAATATAGATGTGTATAGAAACAGAGAAAAGGGTGAAAAGAAAATAGTAGTGGAACTAAAGATAAAGATTAGTAAAATCACTGAAGTTGGAGAAATCAGAGATGAAAGCAAAGGAAGAGCAATAAACAAGAAAGACGAAACCAACATGTCTTAATGTGTTTATAAAAAGAGAGACTATTAAGTAAAGGAGTTACAGCGTGAGAATTTATCAAAATTAGCAAGTCTTTTCCTTCATTACTTATTTCAAAATGAGAAGTCAAAGAATAAATCATCCATTATAATACCTTTTCATTTCTAAAACTCACGTTAAGTAATTTGAAAATAGATCGAGCATGTTCTTAAAACAAAAACTAAATTACATTTAAAATAAGTTCAATTTCAATTTATAACTTTTATATCCCAAATAACATGTGAAGAAGAATATTATGATATCACCCAAATTTTTTCACCCAAACGCAAAATAAATCTAAAAGAACGAGTAAAAATATGTTGCCGTTCAAAATCCCTACGGAAATATAAAGTAAATTGACTGAAAGCAATTATACTGTAGGGATGAAAAACTATTTGTCACGGAACCATGATATATTGTAAAGAGATGTTAGCATTTAGCGAAGAGAAGATATTTTGCCTTGACTAAACAGTGAATTCTATACGAATTATACACTTCTGTTTAATAGCAACACAACATGCAGACGTAAAAACTTGATAGCTCTCTGATAAAATTAAGCCGACATAAAGTATTTCATACCTTCCGAATTATATATTTTTTTAAAGTACGAAATCTACAAAATTATCTATGATTCGTTGGAGTATGCACGCATATTATTTATAAAACACCCAACACCAGCAAATACAATAAATTGAAACTTATGAGCCACACAGCTGACCTTAACCATTATTTTTACGGAAATGAGCTACATATGAAAAAGTTAGTACCATTTTGTTTTCTGAGGACAAGGAAAAAATTACCACGCAATAATTTCCTTGTTTGCATCAACGCGTTGTTTTTACTACACACAGCATGTTTAATTACTTGCATGTTTATACTTTCTTAACGTATCCATCCAAGAAAAAAATATGCTTTGTACCTGTAGTTCTGATTAATATCATTATAAATTCGTATATTGTAACCTTACCTTCCAACAAACCTAGATTCTTGAATGTCTCAATGATGCATTTGTTCCTAATTTTAATAATCGTAATTATTTGGCAAGATAAATGAAATATGGCTGGTGTTGCCGACTGTCAAGTTGAACAAAATATTGGAAGTATTTAGATTTTCTGTTTTCATGAAATGTAGTGCAAATTTAGCTTGCCCACGCTGTCACAAAAAGTATGATAACTGGACATTCAGAATACATAACAACTACTAAATATTTTCGCCACGGAGAGCAACTGAAGAAATAGCTTAGGAGTAATCTTAATACTAAGCCAGAATCAGTCACATTAACGAAAGGCATTCCATAAAATAAATACCAATAAAAACAACGTACCAGAGCTGGTGAGTATTATACAACCAGTTTGATTTGGGGTTTGAAACCAACACCTCTATATAATCGATTTACATACAATCAAGGTTCGTACAGCCTTAGAGCGATCGGCTATTACCTGTCACGACTGAATTTTTACATATTGCCCTTTTAGTCATCTAAAGTGATTTTGGCAAATTTGCACATGCTAGCAATTGTGGAGTTTTTCATATATTTTCCAAATATCATTCAACTGTCTCCACAGTAATTTTACATTTCCACCAGAGTACAAATGCCATAAAAATTAACTTGAGCTAAGCATCGTTGGTAAAAATAAGTCTATTGTTCCCTAAATGATCAATTCTACAGTTATGTTATCAGGAAACAAGCAAGATAAATTAGTAAAGCAATATGTGCAAGTAATGTATAAAACGTTTACCACAATGAGTCAGCGATCGAGCTACGTGCTGCACGTTTTCTCCTATTCCGTAGACTATTTGGGGCCGAATACACAATGCGGCGTTAGTTACGACAACAACCACGATCACATGGAAAAACCTTCCGCAAAACCGTGTTTCTAAGCATTGATAACGTCGTAATCAGGCATGAAATAAATTTAATTAAATATGAATTCCCCTTGGTAAGTTTAATTAACGTTTTTTTCGGACAATAAAAATCTCCGACTACCGGGTAGATAGCTAATTTAGGAGTTTCTACATCATCTTGGATAATCGCAGAAGTTAACAGACGTTCTAGATGCACCCTGGCTGAGGGTTGACAGGGACATGAGAAAGTGATGACAGCAAAAAGGGAATGCGCTGGGGGGTGGGGCAAAGGTCGAAGCAGTGTCACGTATGGGACACAATGGAGGAGGAAGTTTAAACGCTAGAGGGATGGACGGGAGAGTCTAGGACTGCTCCCGTGCTCCTTCCCTCGCTCTCCACCGAAAGGAAAATGCAGTAGCGACCCCAGATGAATGATGGCAAAGAATTAAGGCTCTTCACTCCCGAAGAAAATGTCCAGGGTTCAATCCTCCCCATTATGGCCTCTCTCGCCAGGGCTCATCCACAAATGAGGCCGGTCTCACACAAAAGTGTGTTTAAAGGGCGGGGAAGGACGGCGGGTGCGTTTATTACGAGGGTGGAAGGGGAGTAGAGGTACTGGTAAGGTCAGCGCAGCATGGATACCCCTTAAAAGGTTGGCTAAACCGCAAAAATTAAATAGGCTTCCATCTATGTTAGCTAAAAGTGTATCATATATCTATGCTTATAGGCACTTTTTTCAGCCCCTCGCTTTTACCAAATTTGGGAATTTTCTTATTGTAAGAAGAACTGAGGCTTATTGGTGATGAAATATTTGCAATGAACTACGCTGCACTTTTAATTAGAAAAGGCTTTTTTGCCATAAACAGACATGAACCCGAAGATAATAATAGAATGATGAAGGAACCTACTACCATACACTTAACAATTTAAAATGTTAACCCAGCAGGGATTCACATATCAGATTTTCATTAAGTCGGTTTTAAAGCAATCAAAGAACTAAGTATATCTCAGTACTAAATGAAGCTAATTTCTTGGCAAGCAGCTGGTGGCTTGAGTAGATAGATATCCATGAGATTATAAGAAATATCAAATTAAAATCAAAGTGCAAGTATGACTCTTTTTTGAGACTGAAGAAAATGGTTACAGTCATTTTGTCTCATTTTCGAAATTCAAATTTATTTATCTTAACCTCAAATGCTGACTAGTCTTTGGGAAGAGACCCAAAAATAAGTTTGAAATCAAATTTTAAAAATATATATTTTACAAGATATGAGCGGAATTGGTATTAAGAAACTTTTGAATCACATTGCAGAGTGGTGAATTACAATATAGGTACCCGACCGTTTTCCCGAATCGTTTTTTCCGAAGACCTTTTTCCCGAAAGTATTCTTTCCCGAATTGTGACGTGTCCTCTTTCCCGAAAGCTTCTTTCCCGAAAGTCTTTTCTCCGAAATATTTTTTACCGAATACCTTGTTTCCCGATTGTAAAAAAATGAATTCTTACTTTTCATATCCAAATATATTCACACAAAATACATAATTTTTTCTAGAAAATTATATTGTGCGCGATAGCTCCAGGAAACTCAAGGTAGTTCCTATCGTTCTTGTAATCTTGATATTCTTCTACAACCGCTTTCAGCCTCTCGTGGACGTCGTACCACTTCTTTTTTGGCTTCCCCTTGATACTTTTCCCAACACTTAATTCAATCAAGGCAATCTCTGTGTCATCCTGTTCTTTCTGCACCTCTTTTAGAGCTGAGTACAGATCCGGGTGGTTTTTCCCGACTAGCAACCTAAAGCGGTTATTCCATCCTTCAGATGAATTATTTGTTATCGCATGACCTGCTTTTGTAGCTTCATGTTGATTCCATAGACTAGGTGGATATCGAGGAGGAATAGCGCGTCTTCTGCCAGCTCTTACACCAACAACAACAGTGCCATGGCAACACATTCATAGCAATGGAATCATCGAACAAAACTTTCGACAAAAAATACGTTCGGTAAAATTGACTTCGGGAAAAAGCTTATTCGGGAAAAATGGATTCGGAAAAAACGATTCGGGAAAAGTGTAGGGAATCACAATATAATGTGCTGTATTTCTATCTCGGCAGCCCCGCATCCTTAAGCCTTTCTTTTCTAGCCTTAGACTAGATGCATATAATTCTAATGTCATTTTCAGAATACTGAACATGGTATAAATCTCAAATATCTAAATTGTTTCATCCAACGCTATCTTAGGAAAAGATCGGGAACCCACCATTAATCATGACAAGACGATCTGGGTGGGTATTATTTGATTTTGATTCAATGGGAAGGGCAATTCTGCAATACAAATGACAAAAACAAAGTAGGGTGTGCATAGGACTAAACGCTGGAAGTGAAAACTTCTTTGACCGATTTATATTCCCAAATAAATCTGAATAAAAAAGGAGAATAAGGTACAATAATTTTTTTAAATGAATATTTCATTTACGTAAATTTTATTTTTTGCTGAAAAAATAGGTATTTATCTGAAAAAAAGGTATTGTACATGCATCTGAATACTTTAACACTCATTTATATCTCTTATGTTAATTATATTTCTATTCTAATTAACAATTCTCATCATCATTGTTTACATCTTCAATCACCATTTCCTCATTTTCTCGCATGTTATTTTCATTATTCTCATGAATAATTTGACTTATTGCATTACTATTTCTACATAATTCTAGGAAATAAACTATTGGCTTATGATAACGAAAGTAACTAATAACCTTTGAATTTCAAGATTCGGTAAAGAATACGAACAGGGAAATATGGTACGCGATTTAAACGGTGCACTTTTTCCCGCTTACCGCTTGTCCTACCATCTGGTGGCAGTTATGCGCACTGCTAGGACAGCGGTGCTGCCGTCTGACGACGGTATTGGAACTACGTTGCCGAAGCAAGAAGTGTGGTACGGAACGTGACGCGAGTTTGCTCTTTTTCCCCCATGCCACAAGTGCCCAACGGGCCAAAAGAAGTTATCACTTCAATGATCATGTTCCAGATTAGCTATTGTAGGCAAAAAGTTAATTAACCTCTACTCATTAGTTTTATTGATTGCACTATGCGTCCTACTTTTGTCTTTCGAAGCTCAAAGGCCTGTCAGAAATTTCTCATTTGACGCAGTCAACCCAGCAACTCGAAGTGAAACGCAGCGTTGTATTAGAGCCGGCGCATTCACCTGGCGCCCGAACGATCGACTCAAATGGCTAGTCACACTTCCTCCTCTGGTGGCTCTGATAATTAAGTTTCCCGATCGCTGAATCATTCGTCACGTCACTTCCTCATCCCCGCCGCTCCGTCTTAGCTTCGCGTATGAGAAAATTATTCCTTCCGATTCAAAGTAGCCAAATTCCAGAGGCACAAAGATTTTCATGAGCCTTCCCCACGATAAAATTTGATACTAAGTATTTAATATTATAGCTAAGGAGTAAATTTCATTCGTCTGAAAAAGCTACTACAGTTAAAGAATTAAATCTGACGCGGGAAAGTTTACTTTTCTTCTCTTGATTTTGGCCGAGGGTCACAAGGACCACGTAAAATAATCCAACGCAATCATTTTCGTATCTTATTTCCCTTTTATTTTCTAGCTTTCCAGCATTTTTTTAATATTTCGCCTTATTTCTCCTCCTCTATTCCGTCCAGGTGTTTTCTCTTTTTTATTTTTCCTTCTTCCGGAAACAATTGAAGTTTTTTATCAATCTTCTGCATAAAGTTTTCTCCTACATTTAGTCTTCCGTTATCCTTATGCCTTCCATTACTTTCTTTCTCTCTTGGTTTCACTGGGTTCCATTCCTGCCTTTGTTACCATCATTAAAAATTATTTTTGTGGCTCTACTGTTGTAAATATTTGTATATGAGTTTCATTATTAATATAAATTTCTCATTTATGTTTTTCTGACATTTATTTCACGCCAAACTGGCTCAGTGTGTACCACACAAACCAAATAGTTGAAAAACAATAACATTGAACCACTGCATGTACTAATAAAAATTAATATGATAAAAACAAATAAGGGCGTGTGCTTTAACTCATCGTCTAGATGAGGGCTCTGACCAGCAGATCGAAACAGGATAGAAATTGATTTCCGCGGAAGACCCGTTCGCATTCTCTAGTACAGCCCCGCCGCGCCGCTTCGATAAGGATCATCCACTCACAGTCAGCAGGCACTGCGGTGGTTTAGCAGAATGGGAGCGATGTCAACACACGGAGGGTGCACCCATTTAGATAATGCACTCCTTCCAACCCAAATACGGGCAGTTCACGCGTGTCTTCCATCAAGGTCACTAATGGTGCTTTTGGAGCGGGATAGTGGGGCTAGGGTCACAAGGAAACCTATAAGCAAACAGGTTTGCTTAGATAGGCAAAGGAGTTATCTTCTAGCTCACAGTGTTCGTCTTGAAAGTACTGCATGAAGAGCAAATATAGCCTCTAAATGGATGGATAAGGACAACTCATGAATAGGCGAAACAACTCTCCTGTTATCCAAAATTCAAAATCTCATTATTTTTATTTTCTCTTCATAGCTAACAGTTACCACTGATAACCACACTTCAACAAGGGTTCATACTTGGAACGAGCAAAGAAAAATTATTCATTGACCAATGCGCGTGCGGAGAACTCGATTTCTGAAGCTCGAACTCAATCTGAAAGAATAAATAAATGACTCTGAAAGATTCATAGAAACCTTAAACGCACAGAAGCGAAAAACGTAGACCACAATCATAAAGTATAACCACACATTGTTCGCAATCACTAAATTATTATATACTCTAAAATATTAAATTGGAGATGCAATTTGATTTATAAGAATTGTTTGCCTTTTTTCACAGTTGTGTGTAAAAAATCCATGTTTCATAGAAATATAATATACTAGCGGAAGGTACCCGTTGAAATTCAACGGGTGTGAAAAACATTGAACTTATTTTATAAGAAAACCACAAAGCCTTATAAAAATATGGCAGCGTGGTCATTTGAGGAGTACGCAACCTATCTTGTATGTTGTGTTCCTTGTAGTAGACACTCTGACCGTTATCCAGGTGCACGGAGAGTTGAGTGACTGTTTGTCCTCTTTAATGGACGGGAAACCCAAAAATGAGCCACTCAGACTTATTACTACTTAAATAGCACACAGGTTGATAGATGGTCACCTCGTCCCTCAGGTTCTCTTGCGCTGTCTTCTGAGTGATTAACAGCTTGATCGCTTCCCTTGTGTGCATAAATATATTTGCATTCAATGACTTAATTTATTTGCGCCATTTAATGTCGATATGTGTGTTGAGTATCTTAATCAGGATTGGAGAGTAGGGTACAATCCAGCGGTTGACAACGTCACAAGGAGTATTTGCAGCAGCATACACGTTTATTTGTCCTATGAGTCCTCCATCACCTGGACTGCCTATTAAGCATAAAGGGTAGCCATAATCATTGGTTTCGGTTGCTAAATAAAAAATCTATGATGATTTTTAGTGCACTTGTCGATTTTCATGCACGAATCTCGTTCATTGCGCCGAATTTCCATTCTTCTTTCGGATAAGAAGCATGTAGTGACTTCATTATAATTTATGCCATCTTATAACAGATTGATGTTTTGAAAAGTGTGTGAATACCCAGTAGTGGAGTATCCGTAACATATATCAAGGATTCCTAAATGAAAAAAAAGTTATTTTTCCATAATTATTTTTGAAAGAAGATGTAAAACATTTTACAGCAAAGTACTAAAAACATAACTGAAATTATTGTATTTTAGAATTAGAATGTAACAGATTAAATATCATCAAGTAAAACCCAAGTTTTTTTTGCAATTTTCTAAGCATATTATCACTAATCCTGTGTTAACTGTCAACTTAATAAAAATATCAAAACGGTCACTTAGTAAGTATTTTTAAAAATGAAAATACGTTATTTTTGCAGCAGATACATTCTTGATAAGCTTTATTAACTGATTTCAAAGCCACCAGTTGAGCAACCGTTGGCACTTCTCCAGTTTTTAATCAGATACAACTAATATTTTTTTTTAATATTCATTCAGTAATTATAACAAATTCAATATAAGTAGTTTGATCTGCAGGTTATATTTACAAGTCTGGAATTCCTTCTGTATACAAATGCAAAAAATGTTTCGCTTATATTTGGCCATTTTGATATTAGTTCGCATTACTACAATTCATAAATGGGAAAGAGTATCCAAACTGCTAGGAATGAAAAGAAAGGAGATGTAAGTCCCCTTCTAAGTTACACAGACACTAAACCCCGCATCTCAGCCATGGGGAAGGCAATTTCTTCCCGAGACACCGTCCATTTACACATAAATATGATTCGCAGAACACCTCTTCGAGACTATGAGAATGTAAGCTCCGAACTTCAAGGTTCGCACACCACATTACTACCTGTCCGATATGCTCGTAACATATTAAAAAGGTTTTTCTTCATATAGGGCGATATTGAGAGACTATTGGGTTGCTACGTAGGGAAGATAAGAAGGAAAGAAAATGCTCCGTGAGTGAGACGGAGGAGACAATGACTTCCCGAAAGATTGGATCTGAGATACAGGAGCATAGGAGAATTCTTTACCCACTCTTTTCTTCCTACATCTCGGCCGATCGTGAGGAAGTAAAGGCGAAGTAGCAACGGCGTTTTCGGGGGGGGGGGTAGGAAATAGGAGGCAGGGGGAGAAAATGAGAGGTGGGGGGGGGGGTAAATGGGTTTGGCGTGGGGGTGGGGAAGTAGAATAAAGAGGATGGGAGGGGGTGAAGAGGTGTGAGTCGTTTTGGGGAAAATACGTGCGCGGAATGCATTCCAAAGGCGTCACTTTTATCGACACCGAGTCAGTTCCTTACCACCTCCCGACTTTTTCGGCTTCCTAACCTCCCACCCACCGTACCCCGAAACCATCAACCCCTCCTTCCCACTCCTCAACTACAACGGCGTCAAAGCTCCTGGGCGAACAGAATAAAAAGTAGGGAAGAAGCGAAGGAAACGAAAGGAAATTAAAAGATTATTACGAAACAAATGAATACAGTAAGCTTACACAAAATCAGTGTGATAACTGTGACTAACGTACCCAATAATACATCACTATGAGCTGTTCCACCAGGAATACAACTGCAAAAACATAATTTCATGCCAAAAACTGGCTTTATGTTAGCCTTCCGTGACTCATTTTCCATTGGTTTTTCATTTATACTTACGTTTACTATTTGAGGGAAGCCTATAAGGAATTTGGCAACACTGCACGAAGTTAATTAAGCTCTCGCAGAGTTTTATCGACTACAGACTTCTGGTGGAAATAGAGAAGCCTAAGTAACGAGACGATCAGCGGGAAGCCCCTTGTGGTAAATACGCTCCGCGGATAATCCAGAGGATGGAATTTCACTCCGTGTACGGATACGGCATGGCTTTTCTGGAGGTATATGGAGAGAAATGACCGACGTTGTACTATTAACTAAAAAATTAAGTCTCAAATTTCACCTTCTATAGCACAAATTACTTTTCGGACAATCTCTAATGAGGCAAAATGCGCAATGACATTACAACGCTGGAGAAAATACAATTTGACTTACAAACCAAAAAGGTTCTTCTAAGGTTTTCATTCCTTCTCTTCATGATAATATTACAATTCTAGTGAAAATGTTCACATTAATTAAAAATTATATATTGATAAAATGAAAAAGTAAATAAATTGCATCATATTCTATGGTATCAATTTCCTAACAAACTTCAAGAACCGGTTATGTAAGCATTATGTACTTTAGTGTGGCAAAAAACCTTTCATATTTTTCAAATTTCTACTATTTCAAAATCTTAAGTTAGCGTATTTTCCAGAGCCAACATGGTCTGCCCACAGTGAAACTGAGAGACAATTTGAGGTAAAAATTTCACTTAATTAAATCTGAATACAGAGAATAATTAAACCAGTTACCGAAGAGGACCCAGTTTGATGCTTAAACCTAGTATAATATTCTCCGGAGTCTCATTAAATAATGATTAAACGTACGCAGGCTCAAAAATGCATGGTGCGAATGAAAACATTAACGGCAAGTTAATTCTTTAAGAACCTCTGAATAATTTTTCAACCGCTAAGATACTAGCATTTGCTCTATGGTACTAGTCTACCAATGTATCTATCGGATTTTAACCCCGCTGGTCACTACCAGGATTACAATAATAATTTTCAAAACATATTCTAAACGGTGCGGGTGCAGGCTTATAAACGAAGCCCCGCAGAGGGCCAGAATCTCCTTATGCCCAGGGAGGGAAAATGACCATGAATGATTTGGGAAAACAGAATCCACGATCTTTGATCTGGAAATTCCGTTTTCGAAACATATTTCGGATAAGAAATGTGTTTCGAAAACGGTACCTATGTGATTGCCTTTTCATCACTTCAAATAAATTTCCCCAAAGGAATTCTAGTACCCTGCATTGTAATTCATGCACAACAATATCACTCATGACTTCATTATACGGTATCGATTACATCAAATTAGATAGTAATACAAATTTAATAATTCAGTTTCAACGGCTTATTCTGCACCGGAGATACGTATTGAATAGCTTCTCATTTGGTACATAGCAAACTTTAAAAGAAAGGTTTCAATTTTTCAACAAATTCATTGAACTCAATTTCAGAAATTCTACCAGCGAATTCTTCCATCATCAAGTGAACTTTTGAAAAGATTTGAGGGTGAGTCCAGCGAGATGCTCGAGTAAACCCCAAACTTTTGTGACCAAGCACAATTTTTTAATGTTGTGGTAAGGAAAGCAGCATGATTCTTTAAAAGGTTGGAAGCACATAAAAACAGTAGAGAATCAGTGTACAGAAAGCTTTACATAGCAAAAAAAACAAATATGGGAGGCACTGCTCATTCGACGGGTTGGTAATGCAACAGAATTAATAACCTACTTGAATTACAAACGCACAAGCTAGAGAGTGACTCAAAGGGTAAATGTTCTATTCTCAAATGAGACAAAATAAGAAAGCTAGGAATCGAAAACATAATATGATACATCTTCCCTTACACCCCTTTCTCCTCCTCTCTTCTTTAATTTCGAAATGTTTTTATACTTAATCATTCTCTCCTCGTGACCGTTGAAAAAAATTGCCACAAGCCATTGCTGTGACATGCTGGGTAAAATTTAGCATATAAAGTAAATGAAAACTTTTGCTTTCTTTTTCTCCAAAACCCTCAATTTTGTTTCTATGATTCTCCCTTCTCCACTCACATTAAAAAAATCCCCCGACCGCAACCTCAACATAGCGACAAAAAATGTTTACAACCATCGCGCCAAAACAAATAAAGCAACCAAACATAATAAGCGGACATAAATAAATACGCATGGAAAAATATCATAATGACGTTACGAGATGGATATACCAGGCACCATAGCAGCAAGGTCCCCGACAGAGTAAGCACAGTCTATGCATCCGCATGCAAGACATCGGAACGAGAATGGCGAGGGGAGTGCGGGTGGGAGTGAATTCGCCTGGAATGCCAAGCACACGTGCGCATTGAGAAACTATTGTCGCCGCGCTGCTCCGGGTGCAGCGAATGGCACACAGTGCCGGCGCGGCTGCATTCCCACCAGGGGACCGCATCCCCCTTGTGGCTGCAAGACGGAGGGGGCACGGAGCGGATGGGGAGGGGAGTGAGGAGATGGAGAGGGACACGGAGATGTGCCTCAAGGGAGGACAACATGCGGTGGCACGGTGGTGCAATAAGATGAGGCGTAAGTGGAGTTACGGCTGGCTCCTTTGGCGGCCCCTTTCCAAAGTGAACCCGGTCTGAGGAATTCTCGTCAATGGAGAAGAAAGAGGTAACATAGGTAAAGCAGAGGTTGCAAATCTGGGGCGTGTCCTTGAAAATCAAGAAAAAACCTACACATTGAAAAATGGAATTAAAAGTTTGAGCTCTTATGTTTTTAAATATCAAAACTTGGCAGAATTCTGGTAGTACCTAATGCAAATCAAACGACAATTTAGCTATGAGCGCCTATATCATTTTACCTATACAATCTTCTTAGAGGAAAAAGGCTATGTACTCGAACATGCCATATACATCAGAATAGTGTCTTCGTGTAGTGATAACGCATATTTTAATATTTTATTTTAGCGGTTAAAAGCAACATATATACAGGTTTTTCCCAAAGATAATTAGGTACATAAAAATGCCGAAAAGATAAGAAATTTCCGTACATATAAGAAAAAGAAGAGTGTCAGGTAGGTTACATTAAAAACATTCCCAAATATGCTGGACCAAAAATAAACAAAGGAGATGTTTGACTTTCTGACGACATTTAAATACAAATCTTTCGATTGAGATTAATAGGATATCTATTTGAGCGGAAATCAACATTATCAAGAGCTACAATATTCAATTTAATGCGGCTCGCCAACTCTCCAAACGAGTTTCTTTACGCATGGTTAAGCGTTTTCCCTTCAATTACGACCCTGCCCTCAAAGTAGGAAGCTACTCATACGTTCGCACCAAAAACAGGGAATCAAAGAAAAACAATAGGTACGCTAAAATAACTGTCTACCTGAATTACACTGAAAACTGAATGCCCAAATGAACTTTATAAAGTCAAAGGGGAGTGCAAAGGGATTGATCGGTCAGGAATGGAATAACACCCTCCTTGTGTTGGTAAACATGGCGAGCTGCAAACTTTTCGCCATGAGTGAGAGGGGAATCAATTGAGTAGAAAGAAAAGGTGGTGGTGCGGTGGATGGACCGGGGAAAGTTGCGGGAGAGGAGAAAGGGCGCGAGGTGGGAGTCGCTAAAGGTGGCCGGGTCTCTTCTGCTCGACGGCGGATTCGGAGCAAAGGGCGAACTGCGGTGAAAGGATGGGAAACGTGTGCACCTATGTGTGTGGAGGGAAGGGACGAAGGATAGACTGGGAAAAGGGCGGAGACGGCGAAGGGGTGGCTGCAGGTGGAGGGGTGGTGGCGACGCCTCCCTCTGCCGTGGATTCGCCGAAGTCAAAGGGCATCATCACCCCACACCCCTTCGGCAGGAATTCCCGGCACACGGCGAAGAGGAGCACACTGAGAATTAATGCGAAGAATGCCGTAAATCGGTGCGAAAGAGAGATGTTAGCCTCTTTCCATCTCTCTACACTACCTATATCATGTCCCTAGGCACATTCCCAGCTCAAAGTGCACCTCTTTGAGCGCATGACATCCTTCAACACAGCCTTTTGAAGTTCCATGAAACTGGTGAAGAACCCCAAGAATTTCAATCGATAGATCCTGTCGTGTTCTGTAAATCCTTTCACGAAAACTCAGCACTTTGGCATTTTAAAATAATTAAAGTTACATTTAACAGCTATTCACTCTAGCAGCTCATCATCGGATATGATCAAGGTGACTCAAGTGATGAAAGTACCTCGCAACCCCTCAGAATTAGTTCGATCCCACAAAACATTCAAATATATCCCTAAGTTTGAGCACGATAGGACTTGATAGCTCTTGATTTATAATTCAACGACAGAATAAGGGAGTGTACTCGAGAAAGTGCTTGCAAGATCATGTGAAGACCCTACTAAGTGGATGCGTTTTATTCCTTCTGTAATATGGGCATCCAAGAGCTGTTATAACTTTAACTAAATGGGGAGTATATCTGCGGCTTTTCCTATAGTTAGTGATGGAGGTGACAGGATATGGCATTAAATAAAAAAAGAAATAGGTAGCAAATAAAAATGTATGAGCATTTATAAAAAATACGAGTAAAATCTTCCAAAAAATTGAAGAAGATTCTAGCTTACGGCATTATTACCGGGGAGAGCCAAATATCGCAAATTACCACGTGTGGGTAAATATCCGCAGGAGTAATTCTAAAGTGATTATAAAGTGCCCCTTGAAGAAGGACAGGGAATATCGTAGTTAACGATATGGAGGGTAAAATAAAGGAACCATACACACATTGAGATTGCCTTCTACAGACACTTAGCAAAAATTTAAATAAACATGGTGATGACGTAAACATTTTATGAAGCTTTGAAAGTATTAATAGGAAACATGGTTTTACAATCAACTATCGGAAAACATGAAGTATGGATGAAGACAATACGAAATTTACCTTTTCATGAAAGAAATTTAGCACCAGATATCTTAGCAATAAAATTCACGAGTATTAACACAAATACATAAGATAATAAAGTGGTGAGCACGAGAGGAAAAAAGTCATCAAAACCTTTTTTGTTCATGAGTGATTTTTTTCTCATATGCATGCAGAACCAAAGGAAAATGAAATTGAAGGAGCATATGTGGCACTGCGAGTCGGTGAAAACAAATTAACGTCTCACCTGAATCGATGGCAAATAATGAAAGACAGAGAGAACACGCCTTGGGATACGAGCTTATAAGCAGGAATAATTCCAATTTGAGGATCAAAATGAAATTGAGAAACTCCACGCAAAATAAAATAATGAATACATACGAATTTCAAAATCGTTTGATCAAAAAGAGTCAAACACATTTTTCAAATCTGTAAACATACTAATCTTCAGAAAAAAGCAATTATAATATATTTATCAATAAATATTGAATTAAGAGAAAATATAAATCTCAAGAAAAATATTTGTAGTACCATGCAGTTGAACTTGACCAGGGGACTCCACAGCGGTGTGAATAATCAGTGAAAATGACTTTCATGAGTTAAAATCAAAAAGTGATAACTCGAGTGAAATACGGGAAGATTTGGAGCAATGGAGAATTGGTTAGGAGCAGCGTGAGATTACAATGCCCTTAGACGTTAATGTTATAATGATTTACTTAAAATGTTTAAAACAAATGCTTATTGAATTAATTATTATGTTGCCTTAGGTAAATAAGAGAACGAATTATTGCCTTGAATGGAATATATTGTCAGTCAATGCGCTTGCTAGTAACACAGTTTCAGTGTAGTGCACAGTATCCAATGAAAATCAAGTTGAACTAAGAACAATCATAACGTATTCAGTTAATTTTAAACTCCTTATATTATTTATTGGGATTCATAGCAGACAAGGTAGTAAAAGATAAGCTTGGTGCTTCAGCCCCGGAGTAAAAATAAAGCAGAAAATATCTTATCTGCAAAAAGAAAGTTCTTGGGATTAATTCATTTTTTTAGCAGATGCTTTTAAAATATTTTTCGGAGTTCCTTTTTTTCTAAGAGAGGCAATATTTGACCCTTATGCATCGAGCATACGGCACTTTGAAAAAGTCGAGCGATACCAAAGTTGGAGTGAGAGAGGGAAAGGCGGAGGAGCCGTTGTGAAAAGCTGAGGAAGTATAGGGGGGGGGGAGAGAATTCAATTTCACAAAGGGTGTACGCGGGTCCGCTCTCGCAAAAGAGCATCGGGAAGAGACGAAGAACTGATTCCCTTTCTTCTTCTCACTCGAAATTACGCCCTAACTTCTCTCCTTTCAGAGCTAAGCGATCGGAGGGCGAGGGGAGTTGGGAGGGGAGGAAAAGGAGGTAAGACGTGGGTGACGAGGGAGGAAATGGGGTGGGGTTTGTCGCGGCGACTGAGGGTGGGAAGAGGGTTGGGAGGAGGCCCTGGAGGTGCAGGGGAGAGTGGGAGTGGCGCTTCGGGGGGGGGGGGATGGAGGGAGGGGATACTTTGATTGAACAAGAGCGACACTTCTCCGGAAACTTCGTAAAAAGGTTTCAAGCAAGAGCGAGATAAAAGAAGAAATCGAATTACTCTCAACCGATATCGATCTATGGAAGCGGTAGCGATTTATGACTCAGCCCCGGCTCTTTTTGGGAAAAAGGTTAAGGTAAAAACACCTAGAAATCCCATTTCCTTGGTGGATTAAAAGGTGAATACAAACTACGCCAGTAATGATTACTCAAGAAACCCCTTAACTGCATTCTGATTGCAAATAAATCGAAAAGCGGTAATAAATACCTGGAATTCAGTTGCAGTGGCTGCAAAAAGGAGGGATTTTCACAGGGATTAAATACCTCAACGAGAATATTATGAAAATGCTAACTCGTTGGGAACCCCGAGAAGAAGTTCCAGATTTATTCCTCCCTAAAATATCGATTATACGCTCTGATGCCAAATGCTCTTAGAGTCGATCGGTAGCCTACCTATCTACCAAATGTCATGCATTACCGTGTGTAGGTATTTGGTTAGTAATCTTTCAGAAGCCGACATTACGCCAGAAATAATACCATACGTAGGTCATTCAGCTCTCGTTCAGTTTCTGAGATCTCAAAAGTGGCAATGATCACTGCCTTTCAACATAGGATCCCACAAAACTTCTTCAGCAATAATTCAAGCTTTAGCAATAGTCCGTTTTCATTATTTCCCTACATATTTTGTTTTATTTCCAAATACCATAAAGCATTTTTCACTTATCTTCTTCCTTTTTGTCTAATACTAAAATAATACTGCTGACACCCTTTGAACTAATTACTAAATTTAAGGTTACACTCCCGATTAGTCTATTAGCTTGTTTTAAGCTTTACTGTATGATATTTCAGGGTATTTTCCTACAATTAATCTCCTTGGTACCTCATCTTTTCCCTCATTCTCATATCTCACTTTATTTGCTTTTACACGGCTCTAGTAGTTATTTTAAAACTTTTACTTCACAAAATGTGTTCTTTTCCCGGTAAATATTTCCTCTCTTAATTAATTTCATTAGTAGGCCCTTTACTCTGAGGCATTATGTGTCCTTATACTACCTACCGTGTTGACATTGAATCATAGGACTCAGTTTCTGGAAGAGCACACTCCGGTATGTCTAGTCCCGGAAGGAGTAAAAAGATGAGTTTATCGCTTCCGATTTCCATTTTAACTATTTAAATAGAAGCCGCAACGTAAAAAAAGTAAGAATGTTTGGTAAAAATACGATGTGCTTCTCGTACATAAAAATGTCTAAATAAAAAGTGCAACAATACTGGATTAGAGAAACTTCTTAGGGAATTTCTCTACACACTCCATTCCGAGCAAAGGTCGTGAGTACCGTGAGCGTTTCAACCAGCGCAGGAAGGGGGAGGGAACCTAATAAAAAGAGAGTAAGGAACGCTTTTCTCGGCAAACGCCTCCACCTGAGACACACCTTGTAATCGAGTAACAATGCGAGGGAGTGCCGAAGGGAGTGGGAAGAAATACGGAGACGATTCTCGAGGGATTGGAGATGTGTGTGTTGCACGGTGGAAACATGGAGGGCCTCCGTTAAGGTGAAGGGTGGGGGAAAGCAGCGACCAGGTGAGGAAAGGGAAGCATAAATACATAAAAGGGGAGAAGGCTTGGGAGAAACAAGTGGCGAAAGCGAGGGAAACCAAAGTCGAGAGGGACCGGTCGGGTGAAGTGGGCTCTGTGTGGAGCGAGGGAGGGAGATGCAGGGCTGGAGAAACAGAGGAATTGAGAGGGATGGAAATGCGGAAAGAAAAAGGAAGTTGAAGACTTGAAGGCGTTCGGCAGCTATCGGAGAGCAGTTGAGGAGTTGGGTTCCGACGAGGGTTCGAGGAGAGAAAGGAAAAGAGACAGGCATTGAGACACCGGAACTCAAGAGAGTGAACGGAGAAACTTGAGCTTGGTTTTCACGAAGAGGAATAGATCTGTCCCATTAGTAGCAAACGTTTACTACAGGCATAAAACAGAGAAAATACTATGGAGCGCAAGTAGTCAAGAGTTAATATAGAAAAGGGTCAACATGGGCCTGAAATATGTGAGTGAAAATAGCTGAGCATCTTTACAAAATAGCGGGCTATAGGATTGAGTTCATGAGACGGGAATTGAGTAGGCGTGGAGTACTGATGAAGATATTCAAGCCTGCCGCAAACACGGCGACGAAATAACGAATTACTTTTTCCTGTGGAAATGTCTAGGTAGAATACTGGCTTCCCATCCCGATGGCTATGATTTGGATCCCGGCATCCTTACTTGGGTGCTGTACGGAAAAATACAGTCTCGGTCCTTCAGATAGGACCGAAAACAATTGATTCGAAGGTTTCCGTGGCGTTTGGCATGTCTAGTGTCTGCTGGAGAAACTGCTGCCGTAAAAATATGCAACGCGGAGGAACGCCCAAAAGAAGACAATAGATAAACCTAAAACAGTTGTTCTCATGGAATCTTTCATTCAGAGTAAGAAAATGACGACGACATGTTTCTCTTTACCCTTCCTCGTCCCCCAAAAATCCTTCCCGAGCCTAACTGCCCATCTGGCCTTAAAGGTGCTAGTGAAATTAGCTGTTGTCACCTCCCCAAATAATAAACCAATTTACAAGACTAGGGATACAGTTTTAGCCTCGTAGGGATATTAGTCATCTAATAAATTCGACAGTGTCGGGCGATATGTGGTGGAACAGCATTTTAAATAAAAACTACAGTAATTGTACTGTCCACTTAAATTTAATGTGAATTACACAACACGTGTTTCAACGCTCCTTAGGGCGTCATCACTGCACCCTGATGCTGCAGACCTGATTATGACACCCTAAGGAGCGTTGAAACACGTGTTGTGTAATTCACATTAAATTTAAGTGGACAGTACAATTACTGTAGTTTTTATTTAGTCATCTAATACATTTCAATTTTCTTTACTGATAGTAAAAAATCGAAACCTACTCAGCTTTAAAAAGTAAAGAAGATATTAAATTATACTAGTTCCAAAAAAAGCAGCTTGGGATAGGAGAGTGATTTAGAAATATATACATACAGTTATATCGAATGGTAATGAGAATTAAGTGAAATAAACCGAAAATATGCACAGATACGGCAACGATAAACGAAAATACGTTATAGTGAGTAGCAAAGAGGCTAGGGGATGTGTCTAAAAAAGGCTAGGGGATAATGAAAAAACTTCATTTGATAGTCGATACCAAATAAATATACATTCTGAAGACTAAATGTTTTCAGCCTTTTTGAGAGGCAGAGTTGAGAAGGGGACCCGAAATTAAAGCAAAATATTTATGAGTCAAAAATAAAACTTTGTAGAGCAGATTTTGAAATTTTATTACTATGGAAAAAAAGATAGAAATAACTTCAAGGTCCTAAATGAGAACGTATAAATTTTGACGAGAAATGATGCAATCTGTAATAATATATAAGTACGCTACGCTGCAGATTTAAAATAAAATAAGTTTTAAATACTCTCAACTCAAAAGTATCTTTTCGAATTTCCTCCTTTTTCCAAGAATATTTAAAAGCCCCGGTCTGCTTTAGAGTAATCAAAAGTAAACCTAAAAAGACAAAAACAAAATATTTCTCATCCAGTGATTCTTAAACTGACAGTTCTCAAGAACACATATGAATTTAGACTAAAATGGCACTTGCTTTAAGGTGTATGTTTGACCTGGTTCCTGATACCTGAGGCAAATAAATGTTATATTCTACGTAATATACTGTCGTACCCCGAATATGGCTACGATGGATTACGCATTTGGGCTTTTTCCACTATAGCGTAAATTCCTTCTTAACTGACAAACAACTCGACGAACTGTAATTCTGGGATTTTTCCATAAGCATTGTCATTTCCTATACACGACAAACACTACGTCAAGCACTGGTTTTTTTCACTTCCTTTTGACGTCAAGACGTACAGCGTTAACAACAGGAAGGGAGTCGGGGTGGGGACCCCTTCCCCTCCAACCCAATAAAAGACCCACGACCGCGGCTTCGTGTCGCTCTTGTGTTCAAACATCAGACGGGTCAACGCTGAAGTGCTGTCGCACTTGCCTCAGGACAACGCCCAAGGTGACCTCCTGACCAGAGTTCGTCGCCAGGGATCAGGACAGCTTGCCAACGCCGGTTCGACCCCAGACGACGCCGCCATGTAGCTGTATCTTCGTAATGTAAGCCAGTGTCGATATAAATAAATGCAGTATCTAAGATTTGGGTGTTGTTATTAATCCAACGTCTCCTGCCAGTTGATTTGCGATCCTAAAATGAGTTACGATCCCTTGTGATCCTTTGGAGGACACGACAATATCAGGAAGTCCGTATGGTAATTTCAGAATCAATAGGAGAGAATGACGGACAGGTATGATGGAAAGGAAATAATCACTATACGAAGAAAATGATGCGAAGGTTTTGGGAGAAAAGGAGTGGAAAGGAGAACGGTATGGAGTAGTAAAAAGATGGAAAGAGGTAAAGATTGGTTAACGGCAGGAAAAAGAGTCCAGCGGGAGAACGAAGGGAGAACCGTAGAGAAGGTTCGGAAGCAAGAGGAGAGACGGGGGACGAGGGTTGCCTGGGGAAACGGAATGACGAGGAATGCCGAGGGGTGGTAGCCTGGAATCGAGAGGCGAAGGCAAAGTTCTCGTGAACGCTTTTCAGATAGTGGGAAGGCGAGAATTTTTCAGGGGGCGTCCAGAACGGTGGAAGGGTCTTGAAGGCAGGAGTGAATGACGGGATAAGAGTGACAACGATCTTCCACCAAAATCCGTCCGATTCCCCTCCGACGCCGATTGCAAAAAAAAACACGTTAAGCCCGAAGATGATGAGATGAGTGGCTGGAAGGTGATGGAGAAAGGACTCAATAGATTGCTGGATGACGATCACTGAAGAAGCATGAAAAGAGAACGGTACCTATGCTGGGATAGAGAAAATCCATACGTCACCTCGTAGCGTTCGCTAGTGCAAGCTCGGAAGTCCAAACAATACATCACACCACTGATGGATTGATCAGCATCCATCTCCTTTATCAGACTATCCAATAAGAGCATGTTTATACTTCTGCCTTACTTGAATTTTTCACTGCATCTTCTCTTCATATTTCTTTATGCATTCCACTGCATTTATTACCATTATTAAAACGCACATTGTTGATGTCACACACAGCAGCCTACCACGCCATATTTTGGCCCTCAAGAGTTCATTTAACTGCCATTTAGGAGTATCTTATGCAAAGCTTTCTTTTGCCGAGCTTCGTGTTACCATGAAATTGCGTCATCATCAACTCAATTTTCATTGGAAAGGCGTCCATGATACCACCTCATTTTACAATTCTCTCCATCAAATACCAAACCCGAAAACGGGAAACCGATTTCCCTCAATGTTGGTTCTCTCATTGTGCGATAATATATAAGAACTTGAGATCAATGTAGAGAGCGATATAAATATTTTGAAACAATGAACAAATATAAACAATAATTAAGCGCTGAAAACCATCGGCTACAGTTCGATATCCAAAGTAAAGCTTTCCTTGACTCAATTTTAATTTGGATTGGTAATCGTGTAAGTAAATTCGTGCCGAGGGCGGTAGCGGTGGCAGACAGTGAGAGTGAAATGACCTTGGGTCAGCGGCAGAAAAAGAGTCAAAAGAGGAAGGAATTCAAGAGTTTTCTAATTGCTTTTGATGAGAAAATTCAGCTGAATAATAAAATAACTCATTTAAAAATGACATTCCACAGGTAAATGTGAAAACTTTTAGAATTTGGCGAAGTCGATGGGAGAAAATATGGAACCAAAAACGCCGACGGAAATGAGTTTATCGCTTTGCAGGAAAGGATGACTTTTGACGGGACTAGGAATAAGAGTCGCACGACGGAGATGAGGGATGAGAAGGAGAAATCAATGTTTATAATCCCTGGCACGGTTGCCCCCACAGTTCAAGGGGGCTTACGGTCGATTACATTACGGTCATCATGGAAGCTGCCAAAGGGGGAGAATCCCCCCCATAATTCCGCGCAGTTGCGAAATGGCGGTGTTTCGCAAACATAAGGGACGTCATTTTTCATTACGGGTAATAAAACCTGCACGAGGTTAGAGGAGAAAGTCGTCTCTCTCTTGGAATCGTAATTGAGATTGGGGGGGGGGGGGATTCATTCGGTTGGGACCTTAAGGGGATTGGGGGGAGGGGGGAGGCGAAAGGGGGAATTTGGAAACTTGGAAGGATATGGAAGAGACTTTGGAGGAGGAGGCAATGCATAAAAGAAGAGACAAGGAGAGAGAGGGAGATGAGGGATGAAGGAAGAAATTGAAACGGGATCATTCCAGAAATTGGCTTGCCGATGCGTCTTGGCGGCAGAGTGAAGGGAGACTAGCAAAATTAATTCAAACGCCGGGGAAGCTACAGCGGCAATATTTGTTCTTTGGTTTAATGGCTAACCGTATTCATGAACTGATATCCAGGAACTTCCCAAAGGAAACAGCGAGATTTATTTCTTCATTTTAATCGAGGGATTGAATGGGATGAATAAAAGCCGTGGGATTGGGTAAAACAGCATATAGTCACGAGTAAAACTACAGCATTGATATGAATATTTGAGTTTTTAAGACAACTTTCCGTTTTTCAAGGATAAATCTCTCTTTGGTTTTCTTTTTTGTGAAAGCTTACATAAGATTCCACTCAATTTTGCGTAGTATAAGTAATGTATTTCACACCACAAATCTAAACAAAATCGCTTCTAAAGCATTCAAAAAGATGAATTAAGGGGATTACACTTATTGTATAATGAATATCCCTTTTTTTCTAAATATATAAAGAGCGTAGCGAGATTCTGGCTCTTACCCTAAGTCATAAATTCCACATAACTGCGTAAATTATTTTTATCCTGCAGTGTTGAAACAGAACAAACATTAATTTACTGCCATGAAAGCTCTTAAGACAAAAGTAAAATACTTATAGCCGTCAGGTCACCGTATTAAAGCTACGGCTCTATGGCAGCAACTTCCAACTTTAATTAGATTGCCATACTATAATCATGCACTGGCAGTGACAAAAGCAAAAATATTTTTCTAAAACACCTCATGTAAACATTTGGTATGTTGATTGTTCTCCCTCATATTTAATTGAATGATAATATTAAGAACTTGAGCCATAGCATATGTTTATGATACATATTATTTGCAAAAGGAAGGAGTTCCAACTGGGAGAGAGCTAAAATATACTCAGATCAATCAAATATAAAAAATCTAAAACTGATTATTTCTCAAACTTCCTGTGAATTTGGCGTCTAAGTTCAAATCAAGATATTTCACCATTCACAAATGTTCGATAGAGTCCAAAGCACCTTATGTATCCACAAACCACTTTCTTCGCTTTTGATAAATAATCTCATATTTCCAAGGCCATACTGCCATCAGTTAATCCCTTCGCGGCAATCAAACCATTTTACCACACAGTGCCACTCTTCCTGTTCTTAATTCCAGCGTATAAGTTCACAAGATCGTCAAGGTCTCTCGAGGCAACTGAATTGGCCGCTACTTTTGTGGTAGAAAGGGAAAAACAGGCCTTGGTTCGCAAGAATTGCTCGTACTATCGCATCAATAGCATCAGCGATTTTATCACGATGGCAGGGTAACAGGTGACCTTTTACTGGAATAATTGCGGGGAGTAACGAGAGATGTACTAAACTATGGAAGTCCAGGAGGAGAGAAGGAAGCAGAGACAAGAGATATAGAGGACGTGGAATTTTTTCATTTGAGGTAAGTAAGAAGTGTTTACCGTGGGAGATTCAATTGTTCACAGCAGTTCAAAAACAAGGTGAGATTAGCTGGTTAGAACGAGCAGCAATATTGCGAGTTGGAAATCAAATATGCTGTGTCACCTTCTTCAGGATTTAAAAATAAAATCTCAAATCTTTCTTCAAGAAACTCTATGAAGAGCATCTCTAAATATTTTCCTACTTCGGGGAAATTTACTGAATATTTTGTGACAACAGCATAATTTACTTGGTGTTGAAACATGCACCACCAATGGGGAAAACATTTGGAATGCAGATAGCCTTTCCTGTTCCGTTGCCTGACTCCTTTCCTGTTCCGTTTTTCAGCAGACAGATCCTTTACTGCAGGAGAAAATTATGCTGAATTTTTTAAGGAATCTAAAACAAATCCCATCCTAGGCTTAGTAATGAGTTTTCAAAGGTATAACCTAGGATAATACGTAATACCCCTTTTTCAGTAGAACAAGGCGCTTTAGGTCGGACTTCTAAACCTTTTTACACTGATTCCAAAATCAAAATAACGGCAATACTATGATTAACTTTAGCAGTGTCTTTTAATTATGATTAAGAATAGCAGAGCCAAACAAAATTATGAACAAACGAAGTGTGTGGATCACAACTCTAATTATAACTATTTAAAGAAAAAATTGTTAATCATTTACCCTATTATCTCAGTGCCCAATTCTTGCCATGGCAGTTTTACCCCCACCACTTATTTAGTGCTTGGTAAAATCGAATTACCAAGAAAGGCATATTAAACATACCACATTAAATTTTTAACAGCAAGTTATTTTCTATGGGTTCACACACATAGTAAGAAATACACGTGAGCAAAATACCGACTGCAGAAGCCATTTTTCACATGGAGAGAAGACTCACTATATTACGAGCCCTGTTTAGCCCAGCGTCGGCTATAATTCTTTACCAATAGCTCACGACGACTGCTGCAAGACCGTGGTCCAATTAGCTAAAGAATAAAAAAACCGCAAATCAGCAGGAACGCCCTTTTCGCAGTGATTTAAATCCGCAGATAAGTGCTCGGCGCCTGCGGAGGGAGACGCAAAAACGAACGAGGGGAGGAAATCTAAGGGCACGGGGACCCCTCTTCTAGGGAAGATGGATCTCTGGCTATTAGGGATTCTGGGGTAACCCAAAAACGCTCCAAATCTCGTGAATGCGCGGCCTAAAAAATAAAGCGCTCAGAAAATGATGAAAGGAATGAGAGAGAGAGCTATGGAGCGATAGACGGGTGAACGCCCACACCACGTAGGTGGCGAGGAGCACATATCGTAGGGTAGGTGCATGAGGGTTGAAGGCGGAAAATAAACAGCGGCCGGGGAATGGAAAGAAAGAGAGATGGATAGAGATAGGGAGATAGGGGAGTAGGCAGAGAGAGAGAGAGAGGTAGGGCGATGCGGAGGGAGCATCAGAGCGGGATGGAGAGGGAGGGATGGAGTACCACAAGGTTCCTGCCCGCACCCTCCCCGGTCATACATCTCCTTCCTTGTTGCTATGGGCCCGGAGAGTTAAAGGGGTAGAGAGCTGGGCTGCACGGCAATGGAGGAGTGGTCGAATAACGGCGCATGCGCAGAAAGAGTGGAGGAAAGGAGGGAGAGAGGGAGGAAGAGGTGGGAGTGGAGAGAGAGGCAGAGAACGAAAGGCAAGAGGAAGGAAAGAAGGGAGAATTCAGGAAAAATTGCGAGGCAAGAGGAAATGCTGAAGAGAGGAAGCCATTCTTTATCAACTGTTTTCGTAAAACGCTAGTATAATAAATTTCCAAAGAGTTTAATCATGGCGAATTATTTGAGACATCTGGCTCCGTATCCAATTGTATTGCGTTTTGTTAACGCGTTTGAATGAGGCACTGCATGAATTTATCATACCGTCAGCGCATTTTCCCATTAATAACTTGAAGTAGAAGACATGGCGAAAATCTTTGCCAGCATAAATTTATCTACAAGCACGAATAGTTCCTATGGGGCAATGTTTGAAGTATCTATAATGCAGATCCTGGAATATCATATATGCGAATGAGGAATCGTGCTCTAATTTCCTTCTCATAACTTATATATGTAGAGAAAAATGATTACCAATCACAAAATAAATCATCGGGAGTTTACACTCAATTTATTTGAGATATATTAAAGCAAGATAGGCAACTATTTTTAATGAATAAGTTTTGCAAAATAACTGAGTTTTAAACATTTTTAAGTAAATTTTAATACAAATTTTGAGGAAACTGGGACTAGCCACGGTAGTAACCTTTACGGAGTCACCCGCAAGTGCACATAAGTGCGATATACCACAGAGGAAAAATCATTCGCCTTGGTCAAGGTAAATGATATTTCCTCTGTGGAATATCGCAATAAATTTTAATAGGTCAAAGCAGAATAAATGCGAATTTAATTGATAAATTATTTCCTGAGAAATTAATTCTCTTCTTATTTTGCATTGATTGGAGTATTTACTTCATACCCATGCA
The DNA here is from genome assembly GCA_963573305.1 of Pyrrhosoma nymphula. Taxonomy (NCBI): domain Eukaryota; kingdom Metazoa; phylum Arthropoda; class Insecta; order Odonata; family Coenagrionidae; genus Pyrrhosoma; species Pyrrhosoma nymphula. The sequence goes on from OY754327.1 coordinate 17,589,799, forward strand.
TCCGATGAATTTTTGAGGATTTATTAAGGATAAAAGAAGATTAAGAGACGATTGCAAATCACCCAGTCCGACTGATTTCACGGTAAGGAGGAGCCTTCCAGCAACATTCATCTCAAATGAGAAGGCAGGGATAATGGAAGGCGCTTGAGATATGGATACGTCTTACAAATTGCTATTTTTAAACATTATTAATAAATATCAAATACGATAAAAGATTTCATGAATTCTCGGTGAATATAATGGAATATGTTTTCTTGCTAATACGATCAATTTAATCATTGAGTTCCTGTGTGACAGTTGAAAAAAGTGTTCTTTAGCCAAACACTCATAATGAAAGAGGTCAGAATTAATTCAATACTTAAGTAATAATAAAAAGTTAAAAAAATAACACAAAAAATACAGGTGTAAAGAATATATTTTTATAATTTGCAACGCTAAAATGTTTACGCAAGCAAAGTAAATGCTATTAAATACATCGTAAAGCAATAGGACATGTCCTAGGGACCCGCCTTCTGAAATCAACAACCTCATTCATAAATTATTTCAATTTGAAGATAAAAGTTGGACGACGGACATTAATACCGTAATGATTGGTTAACTGTTTTTCTATTCCACTACGCTTAAGTTTGCAGCTTTCACATGATTTTTTTAAAAAGTAATGTCAGAAAGTTTTAATGGATATTGCAAATTGGAGTAATTGGCCCAAGACCTTCTAAATTTTGCAAGACAGCCGGACAGCAATTAACGACCAATGAGCATTTCAAAAAAATAAAAGGTGTAACAATGGAAGGGAAGGAGAGGAGTCGACAAAAGGGTTAGGGAGAAAAAAAACACTAGGGTTAGGGACGAAGCGATAAAAAGGACGGCGAGGAAGGGGGTGATGAACGCGCTTAAGCATCCCCGTTACACATACAAAGAGGACCTGTAGGACGGAGCGTCGCATCCTCGCTGACGCAAACCATTCCGCCGCTTGATCGTTACACGCTGCCACTCCCGGCTGCCGGCGACGGAGCCGGGGAAAGCCGAGAGAGGGGGCCAAGAGAGGGAGGAAGATAGTGAGTCGGGGACGAGGAAGGCGGCAGCAGCCGTTCAACGGAAAAGATAAACCGATAATAAGAGGGTGGCAGAGGGAAAAATGAGTAAGAAATGGAGAAAGCGGAGGAAAGGAAATGGAGTATGAAATGAATGATGATGTGGGAGACGGTTGCGTGAAAAAGAAAGAAATGGGGTCGAGAAGGAGAAACATGGAGGGAAATGCGGCAATAAGTGATGGCGAGGATATGGAGGGAGAGAGAGGGAGGGAAGAGGAAGAGGAGGAGAGCAAAAAAGCAAACGAGAGAGAGAGCTGGCAAGAGGCGGAAGACTACGCACGTCCGTATGGAAAAGAATGAACCTACTAATTTATACACTAGAGCATGTCGTATGTCCAGGTTGTGAACGAGCAATTTGGTATTTATAACTCAGAATATTTCTGAATTCTTTTTTAGTAACGCATTTTTTAAATTATTATTTACACCATTGTCCATTATTTTAGTTGCTTTTTTGCGGCAAATAGTGATTTAATGTTTTTAAGTTGCCTTCTAAAACAGATTTCGAGAGTTTTCGGGAAGCGTAGAGAACCATATAAACACGCTGGTCAGTTGTCTTTTGGTGACTTGTGGTAGAGATTGATGATTCTTGTTGCAGGAGGAAAACGGTTTGAAGTGTAATAAAGTGACAGAGTAATTATAAATCCTCATCGATGGGCATCGAAAAGCAGCGATTTCATACATCTACTAATTTCCGTACCCCATGGTCATCCACTTGGAAAACGTTTACCAACCCCTTACCACTGGAAAATGTTTGTTCATAGGAATCTTACTACTAATTCAAAGTTTACTTCGGTGTTGTTGGACTTTTTTTTTGCGTTACCCCCAAGCCAAAAAGAACCCCTTTGCGTCGTTCGCAAGTTCGGAAGCGCGAAAATAGATGGCTCACCGACGCTAATGCCAACGTGAAATCGAATTTCGGTTGAGTCACAGATTGAATATTCATCTTCTTCTCATCTGTTTAGCAGGAATAAAGATTTCAAATTATCTGTCAGAAAAAAACAAGATCCTTTTTAGGTCAAATACGAGAAGCAATCAAACAAAAGAATATTTTGGATATTCAATGTCACACTAGAAAAATAATGTCAAAAAGCTACATATAGTTGGTAACTATATCGGAGTTAAGGGTAACTACTTTCCATGTATGAAATGATAATTGATGATGGTAAAGCATTTAGTAAAACTTTCTGAAATGGCCAAAGAGGCTTAGCTACAGAATAAAATTGGTAATCCGAAAGGAAAGCTAGGAGCAAGAGGCAAGACCTCATGTATTTCAGGCAAATAGAACCGTTAATTTGAGGCCTCCATTACAATGGCTAACTCAGTTGGAAGTACATGATTTATAGCAGTTAGATCAAATGAACAGTAAGAACGTCATATTCTAATGAATTAACTAACCTTGCTTGTACGTTACGGTCCAGCCGAAATGGTACAAAAAGCACATAAATATTTAAATCACTTATTTTATTAATTGATTTTAACCCATTCACAAACAACGATTTCTGCCCAGCTGTATTGCATTAAATCTCCAAGTAGAATTTGTTACTTTTTCTGGTTGTGTACTTATGGGTTTCACTGTTTTTACAAGGACATCCTTAAAACAATTACTTCTATTACAGTTCTTGATTGAGACTAAGTTATGTATAAAAAGAAGGCTTCTATAAACTACTTTTTGTTCAATAGATAAGAAACAAAGAGCTTTCAACATGTCATTTCTGTGTGCCCATTTTGGCAGCCTAGAATAATCCTAATACTCCTTGATTGTAACTTTTGCATTTTATTTTTCTATGTTTGTATCAAGAGAATGGTGGCACAGTAATCGAAGTGAGGAGCTATTATTGTTTTGTACACCACAAGCCTTGACCAAATGGATAAAAATTTACTTACTAGATAACATTGCAATTTTTGGCAACTTTTTTACAGACATAATTTATATGGTTTTCAAACTTTAATATTGAATCACCTATCGCCCTAAGATATTTTACTTGATTTTGGTATTCTAATGTTTTATTTTCTATTCCTATTCTTTCAGATTGTTTTTCTAATAAGTCCTTCTACCTTCTGCTCGAATTTGTAATTAGCATTGCTGTAGATTACTAACATTAAAGCTTAGTTTATTTGTTTCATACCATTTATTCAGACCCTTTAGTTTATCATTTAGTGTGTTACGTGATCATGCCAAACCACGAGAGAATTGCCAAAAAGTAACATGGTGACGAGTCAATTTGTGCCGTGATCTTCGCGTGAGCGTGAGCCCTCTTCTGAATTATTAAATAATTCTTGGGGAGGGAACACGGGCCTTACACAGTAAGAACTCAAAACGGTCTAACCTCAGAAATTCCGTGCATGTGGTGTCACAGCCTACGACAAATCACAATTTTTTAATGGTCCTATTTGAAATTTTCAAGACTATGATGTCAAACATTCGTCACTGGCTCAGGACTCAGAAATTCCAACCAAATAAGCACCCAGGGCAGTGTATGTGTGGAGAACGTTTGCCTGCCTCCGCGGAAATTTCCTTGACGGTGATCATGGTGAATGCAACGCTGCCAATGAAAAAGATTACCCAATACTCCGATGTCCATGGCTTCGTTCTTGGCTCAAACGAATGGAATGTCTTAATTACTTGCGTCGGCTCCCCAGTCCCTTCAGCCTCTTGCCTCTCCGTCTGCATCTTTACTCCACTCCGCGTAAACAATCCCCGAGCACTGCGACACCGCAATACCAGCTAGCGCTGACACTCCTTTAGGTACTGCCTTCCTGCCGTACATCGGGCGCTGGTAATTACGCGTATCCAACCTTTGATCTCCAAACCATCGGAATGCCTCTTGACGTTCGTCGTCAAATTACTTCTCGTTTCGACATTCACTTCAACGACAAACAATACCGATCCAAAGGATTTCTGTGAAGGTTCTCATTGAAAGAAGAGACCATTTTTCGCCGTGACTCGCTCTAAGACCTCTAATTAAGGTGGGGAGTGACTTCTGAGCAGAAATCCAAAGCACACATTAGAAACTATACGCATCACATTACCATCAGTACCATACGGGCGCCAAAAAAATCAGAAGTGGGATGCGTATATTTTGCAAGGCTAAAGATAAAACGAACTATGACAAATGTAATGTTGCTCTAAGCCAAATTTACGTTTCATATTTTTCGTGTTTTGGGCTGTTTGTTGACTCACTAATTATATTCAAGCCTTCGTTACATTTTCCACTTCCGTAAATAATGGGTTCAAAACACTCCTGTGAATATTTGGAAGTGAAAAGGGAAAAATAATTTGATAGATGGAAAGTGACGTTATTCAAACATTATAAGTATCTAAGCATTCAAAACAGAAATTTGTTCTTGGAAATCGAACTTAATTATGTTGAGTCCGGAGGGTGAGAATAAAATGATCAAAATATTGGTGATATAAAATTTAATGAATATTTTAAGTATTACTCAGGCATAGTACGCCACATAATACGGCAGGTTAGAGATAAAATGCAGAAAACAAAAATAAAAATCCACGTCTCAGGCCGATCTCGAACCGTAAATGGAAAGCCCCGTGACCACGTTTGCAATTAGAGAGTAGGCTGCAAATAATTGGCGCTTGATAGCCGTAAAGTACTATCGAGTTAGCAAAGGCCTCCGTACCCTTTAAATAAAATGGTAATAATAGGTTTGATCAACTCTTTTTCATTATTTCAAAATAATTTAATGTTTTGAAATATTGACTGTACCATAAAATTGACATGGCTTTGTATATCTACATTTAATTTACTTGAATCAATGGCGTAGCAAGATTAAACACAATAATCGAAGCGTAATTGCTAGAAATAATTATTCTTGAACAAATAAACTACCACACAAATAATTGCCGAGGCTGATTGTATTGATTACTGATGGGATGGCCAATCTAAAGAAGATAGAATTGGAAAGAGAAACTTATGGAATTTAGTGAAAACATATTTCTGCTCCACACATTGATGGATATGCAGCTATCAGTTTGTATTCATACATCTACAATTCGAGCATTCAAAGGAATAAATCACCTTTCAACAAAATAATGGATAAATATCAGCCTAAATAGTTGGTATGATTGATATTTATTCAATCCGTTTTTTAATGAAACAGAGGCATTTAAATAGCAGTTGAATTTGGGATGTCGAAAATTTTAGGCTAACTTCAGCGTCAGAAGAGATGGAAAAAATATTAATCTGCTAATCTTGGTAAATTAGTCTCAGAATGCAAAAGAACTTCAAGACATCTTAAAGCTCCTTTCAAGAGGTGAGTGGAACTTTGAATGCACCCTAGCGAGAAGCTTCATCTCTTTAATATAACAGAAAAATTACGTGTCCCACGAAAAATAAACCCAGCCGAGCGTTTTAATTCAGTGAATTAATTAGTTTATTTTTTTAAATCTAAAATGCCGAAAGCAAACCAATATTCCCTGTATCGTACTCTGTGACTCAAAATAAATAAATATTAAGACTAGAAAGACGAAAGTTTTTCACACAAAAAATTAATTCATACAAGAATTTTAAGGACGTTTTTCCTAGGGAAGTAATGTTCACAAGAGCTTCAGAATTTCGTTTGATTTATTTAAACACCAAAAAAATATAAAACATTATCCAGATTTGAGACGTAAACTACATTCTGCAGTTTACCGAATAATCGTAAGTATGATGCAGTTTTTCTTCTTATTATTTTTTTATTTATTAATAAAATATTATTTTGAATACTTCGTGGTGAATGACTTAATTTTCGTAATAAATTAGCTCTCTCTAATCAGTTGTAAACCAGTATATGCCATTATGAGAGACATAGCAGCATTTCATCATTTCCAATAAATGCTGTACCCATTATCTAGCCCGTGATCTACTAACCACATTAAAATATGCCATAAATGTGTGTTCTTCGCACATATTTTACCACTTTTACCCCTATTTACTCTATCCCCTGTTTTATTACTTCCATTCCTAATACACGTTGTTGTTAATACGGATGTTTTCTTTGCTCCTTGTGCGTCCATGGGATCCCCTCCATCGGAACATATACACACTACAGCGACCGAGACCTGACCCGTGATTTCGTGTTCCATCCGGGGCGTTGTATTCCCTTTGCCCTCTCTCCTCCAGCTGCCCCCCCTAGGGCAACGAAAGGTCAGGGGTCCCAGAATGAGGAGTAATGCCCTTTAGAGGGCACAGTGGATAGGGCGACAAAGAGGAGACAAGGGAGTGTACAGAGTGTCCGCCGCAGATTCATCTTCAGCCCTCGTGCCTTTCGACCGCTGTCCACATGACCTCTACTCGCGCACCTCCTACCTCCCGTGCACGCTTGCTCTCCGCTGAAGCCACTCATTCAAAATTCCTAGGTATCAAACCAAGGATATTACAAAAAACTTCAATGCTAAGAAGGCCACCATTGGAGGGTTTTCCCCCGAGTTGTACAATCTAAGATTAGATTTTTGGCAGAAAATTGAAATACCCAGATAATTCTCTAATACCAGGATACCTCTCTTTCTACATTTCCGATGACTTTTATCCACGCAACGCAGGATTCACAATTTTCTCTCCTTATCAATGCTTCATTTAACCAAATTTTTGTCCACTTTCCTTGTAAACGAATAATCAATCAGGCCTTGAACATTAAGCGGGTGCTGATAGGACTAGTAAACCTATGTAAATGATGAGGAAAGTTCGGTACTTTTCGTAAAACCTCCCAATTTCACGCTGACATTCACGAATTCCCAAGAGGTTTGAAGAGTTATAGACTTCAATATAATTACGTGAAAATACGGTCCTGTTGACACTCAGTAGGAGATGTGGCACCTATTCCAAATTTCAAGAACGTTCTCTGATGAAAGATTTTTGCAGAATCCAATATTGCCAAATTAGAGGCGCCGACAGGTCAATGACCCGAGTTAGTTCAACGAAAATAGTTTCCTCGATGGTCTTACAGCCTGTGTCTAAGTTGGAGATGGGTCTCCGGTTGGGTCGTTCTTCTTCATCTGCCCCTTGGAAGAGTAAGCCAAATGACTCCCGTGGAATTTGCCCTCTGGAAATGGCCTCGCCAGAGATCATTCTGTGTCATAGTAAGGGAAGGTATTTATCGAGTACTGGCAAGTTTGAGTACACTTTTCTTCACAAATAGAGGTACGAAAGAGGAGCACAAAATTCATTCTAATGGTAATCCAGGAGTCAATGAGAAGGTTAACCAAGGTTTTAGTCTTTCGCGGGGCTTCCGCGTGCTTTTTGTCTTTCCATTGCCTAATTAAAAAGAGGCAATGTTCTAAATTATCCTAAACTTCTTTCTTAAACGCCTTGACCATAACACGTCTTAATTTTTTTATATAAATTATGCTGCTCTGGCATAATTTCCTCACATGTAACGCATACGGTAGCACGTCTTTTCCAGGCTACTTACACTACTGCACACCAACTCACTGAAAGGAACCACGCCACTTCCTTCATTCGCTTTTCTTCGATGCTCATTTCTATAGTGGTCTCATTCATCCACCCCCTTCTCTCCTTCTCCCCCGTATTCTCTCTCTCCCTCCTTTGCAATGCCTCTCCTTTCCTACTCTCCTTTCCTTCTCACTCAAAAGGCGAACGCAAACTCACCGAGGAGCGTAAAACCAGGGCCTCTCGAGCCCTTATTCACTCTTGGGATGAAAAACACAGCGCAGATAACTCACTCTATTCCCAAGAGCGGAAGGGGGTGGGATTGGGGCGGCGGCGGGGCGGGGGGGGGGGAGGAGGGGGCGAAAAGGGTTGGGGGCTGATGAGAAAGGGAGAGCGGCAGCACGGCAGCGGTCGGGGAAGGAAACCGACGCCCCCTCCCCCTCTCAGCCCCCCACGTCCACGGAATTCTGCGCGGGGGGGGAGGAGGAAGGGCGAATGGTGGTACGGTGGTTGAGGAGAGAGAAAGACGGAGAGAATTGGTGTTTCCGAGATCACGAGCGACGGATGATGATATTTATTCAAGAACGAATGGAACATCTACGCCATGAATAAAAGAAAAACTTCTTGATCTAAGGGAAATGGCAATCGATGAGAATGGCATTCCTGTTTCACCTGCCGCATAATATCCTAAAAGCTTGATTGGAGGTATAAAAAAAATGAAAACGAATCGATTGGGAATGCGAGTGTTATATGCAAGCACTTGGATTTCAAGGCCACATAATGGCTTAGATCTTGTTATACAATTCATTTATAAGTTTAAAATGTCAAAAAATGATAACACAAGGAATAGCAACACAATATCAAGTAGGATCCCAAACCGCAGCATTGTGGGAACATTCCTTCCACCTGTTCCAGATCAAGTGAAATTTTATCATTAAGATATTAGTAAGGAAATTCTAATATTTTTTATCATTAAGTAACTAAATATATTCAATGGAGTTTTTGCTACAATGAAGGACCCCAAAATGAGTGAAATAATGTTATTAATCTAATTATGACAGTAAATAGAATTAAATTAATCAAACAATCTGATTTTGATATCCGATCACTAGATCCCTGACAAAACACTTCTCCCTGAGTTGAAATCAATAAACAATTTTGCGTTGCGACATTACATCAATGCTTGACAAGAATTCTTATACCATTTTAAGAGAAAAAAGTATTTGCATGCAGTCTCACCACCCCTTCACCGTTTCACATCCTGATTGCGTCGAACATTTAAACCACTGGCGTACAAATCTGATATGATGATCGTATCAGTATAATACGCCATGTAAACTGGGATAGAACGGAGATTGGTGTTCTTCATATGTCTTGCCTTGCACTCTAACATGAAAACATTAGGCAGATAATGTTAACAATTTCACTGGAGAAAAATGAACTAAAAACTATTGCGCGACAGAAAAATGTTAAATATATCATGCAGAATAGTGGTTTCCAAGCGGTGGTATGGAGTACGCGCTTAGTGGTTTAGGATAATCTGCTCAAAAAAAAAGCTGAATGACAGTGGAATAGTTAGAAGCATATCGCCTTTCTGCGAAGGGATCAATTGTCTGGCAAACCAAAGAATAGGCCAAGGGTCGGTAAATGGTCTACCAAGGGGGACGTAAGTCGAAAAGCTTGGGAACCGCTGATCTCGAGAAACGAAGAAAATGAGTTTATTTTATAATATACTAAGAGACTTCCTCCGTTTTCGCTGTTGCAGTTGTACATTTCAACCTTTAGAAAAAAAAAGATTTTTTTTAAGTCTCCTACTTTTGAGAGATACAGGAACTCGCAAAGATATTAACTCGAAGGATTTCGGAAAATATAGCGCGAACTTAGAATACACCACCAACGGAGCCCGAGGTAAATTTGTATGAGAATGACAGAGATAGAAATACGACCGTTGGCAGGCGCGTTCGCACGGTCAGACCTCAAGTACTTTACATCTCCCCCGTCTTCAGCACCAACCTCTTCTGCCTCCACTCCAGCAAGGAGATGGCCCGCGCGCCAGGATTTTGCATCGGCTCGCAATCATCCTCAGCTCCATTCCTCACGTCACCCTCTCGTCCCCTCTCTCCCTATTTCACGGAAATTTTCCGTCTTAATGGGAGCATTGGCATACGAGGAGGCTGGCGACGGGGCGGGGAAAAATTATAAAGGCGAGGGGGGGGGACTTAAAAAGTGAGCGGAGTGTGGAGAGGAGGGGGTGGAGAAAGGGAGGAGGGATTATTAACCGGGCGAGGAGGCTGCAGGTGCACTAAGATTCTCCGAGGCGCGGGCATTAAAAGGGATATGCGTATCCGTGGAGGATGAGGAGCGGAGCAAGTTGGGGGAAGACTGAAAGCTTTTAGGCAAAGGAGGGCTCGCGTATGTGAAGCGAGAAGTTTGTGCGTGAGAGGGAGATGACAGGCGGATGTGCAAGCTGGGAAACGGCCACCACGATGAGAGAAAGGGAGTTTCTGTCACGGGTACGAGAAAAAATAATTCGCTCACGAATATTTCAATCGCGCCATCGATGCTGGACCACAGTACATTGAGGGAGATATTTCCCTAGTCATAATGGATACCTTGTTCGAATTTTATATTTTAACCTAAGCGTCTGTAAGAAGTGTGAGTAAATAGTGTAATATTAAATGGTGCAAAAATATAGAAATGACAAAAATTCTCAGTAATTAGATAAATGCATAATAAGTCTCTAACTTGACTCATTTTTTCACGCTGTACGGCTAAAAAGTTGTCAAAATAGCATGTTTTATTTTGCTATTCTGTGAAAATTACTGCAGTGAGTAATAGATTAGCCTTTATAAATAGTTGAAAAAACATACAAACCTCACACCGTAGGGTTTTTGATGAAATTTAGATGTTATAAATTCTTAATTTTTTCAATATTCTCCCTCTGGAGCACAAAGCCGTAATCTATCCTAAGTAAATCAGCTTATACTTTCAGGCAAATTTCTCTAAAGGTAGTTTAGTAAGGGGTTATTATTTTGATATCTTTGGAAAGATGTGAGAGTTTTCTTTAAAATGAGGTCAAGTTCATAAAATTCTAGGTGAAGTGATTTTTCGCTGAACTACCTCAAGTTGGATATGTTAGACTTACTTGTTTTTAACAACATTCAGACTGAACGTATCCACCCTAAAATACGTGACGGTAAGTTGTTTTCATTTACGTTCTTTAAAGTTCGACGAATAATATTATTAAAAATTACTAATCTACGAAGTTACTTCTGATAACTGGCCATTTAAAATGGACATAATTGAAGTTTTAAAACCTGAAGATGGTGTTAAAAGCGAAACCGGTCGTAATAAATCATATCACAGTGGAAGCTGCTCAATGTTTTAAGAGCAGCTATCTAAAATGGATGTTTTATGTGACAAAATTCATTGATGGCAGGAATATTTATGTGATGAAATGGTTGTTTGGAAAAAAATGAGTACCGCTTGCACTTTTGTGCAAACGTGATCACTCAGGAAAGAAGAAGAAAAATACAAAAAAGAAGAAAATTATTGGAATCAAAAATTTAAATTGCACTTCAGGATACAAACATACCAAATTTTCAGGACAAATATTTATGTATTTACATAAAGTGGTTATAATAAACCATTGGTAAATGAAGGCAAAATAAAATAATATAATGTAAAATTTAAAAAAAATCACAGTATAAAAAACGAGCAAAAAGTATTTGCTAAGACTGTAGTGTTTTAATCTTTAGTTAATATAGTATTACACTGTGCCATATGACCGATAAGAGTGATATGAAGCGTTAGAAAGTAAACAAGACATATTTATAGAATTACAATTATATATATTAGTAATTTGAAATTATACTTAAGAGACTATGCTTGACATCCATAATGAAATATCTCAGTAGAAGGAAAAGATTCTTAAACAATTGTCGATCGACTAGAATCTTAGAAAAATCACGAACTCTGAACTTCCACGGCGTGAAAGGCGTTGGCCCAAAATGACCTAGAACCGTGAACCAAGATATATGAATTGCCTTCTGCATCCTATCTCTGAGGAGCCTAAAAATTAAAATTATTACCTCAATATCAGAATTTAAAAATAGCGCTGTTTGCTCTCAGGTACAGAGCACCAGAGTAAAATGTCAGTGCTGCCTCCGGAACCATATAATTTTATCGACATTATGCATTACACAACTACTTGCTTTAAATCCCTAGCTAAAAATATAGCGCCTACGGATAAAATCAGTTTCCAGCCGTGGGATGTCTCTGGTAATAAGGTCAACCTTAACGTTTCGCAGATAGTAGCACAAACCAAAACTTGATTAATATAAGAGCCTTTACAAAACATCAAGTAAAAATGTCTAACAGGTAGCCTGAATACAGCGAAAAAAGACATCAAGAACGAGAAAATGAAATGAATCATTGAATCAGAACACAGGTGTATTAGCATAAAAGCCACACGCCAGGATACGTAATGCAATACACACCTAGCCTCCTTAGATTTTATTATCACATTTTGAAGATAAATATATATTAATATGATTTTGTTATAAAAGTATGAAGTTCTCTTGAGGAAATGATTCGAAATATACCCTTAATATTTTTACACCTGTCATACGCTTGTGCATATGAATATGTATGCATTGCAATGCGAATGAATAAAAAGCATTGCAAAGGTATAATGATGTGAAAAAAAGATTTAAATTCGTACTGCTTCCAGTATTTTCAGTATCACCCCTGAAGCCGCAAGGTGACGTATCTGACACGAAAACGGATATAGAGTGGGGTGAAGCAGTCTAAGAGGGAAGGAAGGGGTGACGAGAGGGCGGCGGTAAGGGGGTGGGGGAGGGTTAGGGAGAGGGAGTGAGGGCGAGAGGGTGAAAAGATTGATGACCGACGGGTAGAAGCAGTTGACTCGGGCAGGTTCAATTTAATAAGGGAGGGGAGACGGGCGGAATAAGGAAAGAGGGAATAAGAAGATACCAGCGGATATGCCCACAGCAGAGGGAGAGCAAGAGAGATGTGACAATGGTTTGGATGGATACCCAGGGTGGGTTGAAGACGGAAGGAGGGAGTGGGAGGGGTTTGGCTGTTGAAGGAGGAGTAAGGTGGCAAAGCCACAGGAGGAGAAGTATGGTAGGGGGCGGGGGTAGACCAGGCGATATGCTGTGAGGGGAGGTTGAAGCGGGTGGGAAGAGAAGGGAGGGAGGTTTGAGCTTCTGCTCCCGGGTCCCACGACGGAGGTGGAAGAGTTGGCGGGAGGCGAGGCGGTGGGATTAGGGGGAGGTGGGAGAGGAGCGTATGCGAGTGTACGGGAGCGGAAAAAAGTAGAGAGAGGCGGAGAGACGAAATAGAGAAAAAGAGGTGGCACGTAGCGAAAACGTCACGTAAGGGAGATAAATCTTGCGTGAGTGGTAAACTCGTTTTGCGTCCTTCTCCATTTATTACAACAATTTACTTTTCCGACTCCCCTTCCCCTCTCTCCCTCTCTCTCTCACCCTCCGTCCTCCTCAAACATGTTCCTCTCATTCCTGCGGTGCCCCAACTCCCCCACCCCCCTTCACTCCTCCTCCCCTATCCTCCCCCTCATCCCGGACCACCCTAGGCCGTTTCCTCGAGCCGCTGTTGCCATTTTACTGCCCATGAAGGCGCTTGATCTAACCCGGTGTCTTTTATTTCTGCTCACGGCTAAGACGCCATTTCAACTGTGTAAAAATTAATGTTTCTAGCTCAAAAATGAAATATAAAAGTAACTAAACTATGGATGAAACACAAAAGTACAAGGAAAACACTCTAATGAGAATATGTAAGAACTCATCGGATATTAATAACAACATAACGCATTAACTCTCAGCAAACGGCAAGTCCACAGAGTGATGGCTTCGTAAAAATGGATTAGAAAGCAATGATTATTAGTTAATTTATTTTATTCATAGAGAATGTGGGATTACCTCACTAATTGTAATGATATATTTAAATCCAACAATTCCTTCAATTATGAATCGCCTATCAAATAAATGAAGCTATCAGCTCACGTTTCAGTAATTAGAAGTATAATTGAAGTAGCATTTTAATTAAACGTTCTTCGACAGCTAAGGTCACTTCCCACGTACTATCCGCCGCTTTGTAGACAGGGGCAACAGAACTCGGATGAACAGGAAGGATAGAATATATTGTTAAATTTGTATTTTAGTGTAATGCTAACCAGCTTCTTTCAAGAGGTGTGAGAAATTTCATTAATTTCAAAGGAATTTTAATCTGTATGAATTAAGCAAAATTATACCAATTACGTAAAATACAAATATTTACTCATTGAGTTCAGAATAGTGCTCCACGGATGACCATCACCACCAACATTAAGGCTCCTCTGAGCTGGATTAATAAATCTTCTCCCTTAATAGTGCTCTCCAAAGGAGAGATCTGCTTCAATAGCCAGACCCTTTCATGTAGCTAATTAATACTAATACTTTAATAAAAGCAGGAAAGTTCTCTCTTTACCAACTCTTTTTATAACTTCCAGGAATTTGAGTTTTAACATCTATTAGATAAAATATCACCATCCTCATCACCCCCGTCAGCATGTTGTAGTCAGGTAAATTGATATTCTTTTATCTATTATTTTATTTCAAATATGTTCATCCCCTTCTAAATTCCATTTTCATTAGTCCTATCACCCGCCTAGCCCTTATGAAAATCATTTTTGAAATTTCTATTCTCATTCTAATCCCTAACACCACTATCATGGACTTTGGCCAACAAAACAGATATACAACAAAAAACGCCGTTTAGAAATCTACTTTATCTACAATTATGTCTGCAAGTAATATCGCATCCTGATACTTATAGTTTAGTCTCCGAGAGTTCTTCCAAAGTTTGTAACTCTTAACTTCCAAAGTTTGTAACTTAATGTTTGTTTGATAATTTCATTCTTCATGACAACATTTGAACGCTTCAATGTTTTATTAATTTTATGCCTTGTTTACACAACAGCCAGCCAACCAACGTACTCTACGCTTTAGGGCCAAAATACAGTGGAAACGCACGTCCGTACAGCTGTTACGCGTAGTTCCTAACGCTGCCGACCTTACGTTGAGTTGGTTGGCGCAAGGGTTGCGGGAAGGAACCGGAAATATGAAGTGCGATACTCGGAGAAGTTACGCAAAATGGATAATGGCGTGATGTAACTGTATTTGATAAACAGCGAAGAGTATCATTTGCTCTTGAAACCATTACGAATATTGCTAAAGGTAACATGAACGCTGGAATTCTACTTTCGATTGAAATTAACTGTTTGCGTTTCATTTCTTCGTGGCAATTCCTGTAGAGGGCAGCACAGAGTTGTAACGCCAATTTCATGTAAACGCATGGAGGGTTGCTATACCCGTTCGTACGGCTGTTGTGTAAATTATGTTTGCTATTAGTGGTTATATGAAAATACTTCTGTGATGATCCTTGTAATTTTCGACCTTCAGTTATTTATTTTCTTGGGAAATCATAATTATCCGATCATCTAAGAAGTGCATTTTATCAGATTTTGTACAATCCATTTTCATTGATAGCATTCATTTAAAATCCTTCCCCGATTATATCTACGCTTTAAGACATGGCAACACTGTAGCCGGTCATCCGTAGTTTCCCCGCTCTCGCAACATGCAGCACCACGCTCTCCACACCGCCTCAAACCACTCGCGACCAGCACGCACGCAAACAAACCCGCTCCAAGCACGCTCCGTGCAAGCGTGCCGCAACCTGGGCAAGCGGACGAGCGGGCCTCCTCCTCCTCCCCTCCACGCGAATGGAGAACAAGGCGAAGAGTGAAATCCCCAGGCCGCCGCGCTACCAACTCCATCTTGCGCCTTACTTTCTCCTTCCCACTTCGCTTCCCCATCCGAGATTGAATTTATGATTCCGTACCCCACCCAGAGGGATTAACTTTCCATATTGGCACTAACCTGCAGCGCTGCTATTGCGGAAAATGGATGTATTTTTTGCAGTGCAATGAATTTATTTTTAATGCGGCTGAACGCTGTAATTACTTTCTTTAGAAACTTCAAAAGAAATAACTCCCTTGCATTATTACCCTCCCTGCGTTTCCATCCAAATTTTTTGCAAAAGTTAAAAATATATAAGGCAATATCTGACAACGGACCAAATTTCATTGTAAACTTGAAAGTATTTAAATTCCACCTAAAAAACGAATCATGGGTATTTTATTCTAACGTAAAAAGTATTGAATTATATGGCTGTTAAAAAAACAAGAACATTATAGACTACGATTACTATTTCCAGCACATACCCAAGTTTGCTACCCCATAAGCTGCGGTTAGATTAGTTCCGTCGAAATGAGAATGAGCAAGCAGGTTGGAAGGAGATGAAAGAAATACAAATTAATGCCACTAAATAATAGAGGTAGTATCAGTACATAAAATGTACCTAAATCGGTGAAAAACTAATAAAAGGCAAGGTTTTTTTTAGTCGGAGAAAAGGCTCAACTAATTACAATTCCTTACTCTCATTCTGAACATAACTACGTCTTAACTTACACAAATTCAACTTTATGACTATAGTAATACGGTAATCTCAAATAATACAGGGGTGGTCACAAAGGACATTATATTAAACAGGATGTACGATCATGTACGACCTCTCAATCGGAAAGTTTCAAAATAAACAAAAATGATAATTTAGTAATACTTCTACTTCCTGTGATTAGAGCAAGGAAAATAATAGCATCAGCCAGTAGTATCGATCTTTACGATAAGTTCTTTATTTTATTACTTATGATGCAGCTTTATCAGACAAAAAAGGTAGCCTATAGTTATACATGGCAAACAGCATCAGTAAAAGTTTTAGTTATTTTCCAAATTTTCCATAATTGCCACATCATATATGCTCAAAAAAATAAAGTAAACAGCATGATTTGAAATCATTACTTAAGAAGACTTATAGAAAAATAATGAAAATTGGGTTAACAAAATTCCAACAGATCTATTTCATTGATGAGAGACATAAAACAAAGCTTATGTTAAAAGTTAATTATCAAGTTGATTTCTTCTTTTTCTCTTCTCTCTTCTGTTTCTCAAATTAAATTGCAATTTTGGTTACAGAGATACAGCCCACCTTGTCAATCAATCAAGTCAGCCTTGTGAAAAGTCAATTGTCGTCAAGTCTTGAAAAATAGGTACATTGTGAAATACATTACTAGCGTGGGGGATCAGTAAGAGACAAAAATTTTATAGGAAAGCCTAATCAAAGAATAAAGGTGCTCGACAGAAAGGATCGCCAACAGTATGCAACGCCACTTCGGAGTAATAACGAGTGTTCGAAAGATGACAGAAAATATCAATACATTTTAACCGTTCCGATTTCACAACGAATTGGTTTCTCCGAAGCTCAATTTACGTCTGCCGGCGTGAGGAAAATTGGCAAGATATTTTCTACCCGGATGGAGCGGAAAATCTTCCCTTCGCCAATTCGCCCTGTATCATCGAGTGTTATCATCAAACGGACTAGGGTTTCACCGAATCGCATGATTAAAAAAAAAACCTGCAGATTGAAAGAATGCTCGTGATGAGTTTTATTGTTTGGGAGTAAAGATTTTTTTAAGGAATTTAGACGCTTTCATCTAGGCAATCTTTCTTCCCGTCTTTTGTCTCAAAAAGTACTCTACGCTAGCAAAATGAAATTTCTCCATCTTTTGACGACACTTCACGAGAAAGCATACAGTTCAAAATTCCATTTTTAAAACGTTGAAAGCAAAAATTAAATGCACTTTTTTGTAGCGAAATATTTGTTAAGAAAGGATATACAACATCAGCAGCCGTCAGTGCTGCTTTGGACATGTGCATTTTTTTTAAATTAAAGGATTTTGGGGAGTGACAAGAGAAGAAAGACATCCAGCTGCTGGTTTTTTAAAAAACATAGAAGGTCACACGACCGGAATAGGATAAAATTTCCGAGAAATCCAGTAAATTGTGTGAATGTTTTCTTCACATTCTGCTGGCATGAAAGAATAAAAACATCATAAGCTGTTTTATTCACTGTTATTTAATAATTTCGAGGACAAATCTTACAAGTAAGGACTCATGCGTTATAACTGAGGAGTATACGTTACCATGAAAATGTGCATAATAACAACAAGTTGCTATGCAACTATGGGCAGGTTTAAGGCTTTTCCTATGAATCACAACACATTATTACACATGTAGAGTTAACTAAGTACAACCATAACAAATAGGCATAGGTCTATATTGTCCTGCTTCAAAATGGCTACAGACTTTTCTCATCTATTTTTGTTCTTAACAGATTGAATACCTGGATGTTTAGGTGCAAAACTCCTAGTTAAAAACTAAGTTTCAAATTTATCACTAAAATGTTACAAAATGGCTATTATTATCATGCCTATTATTTTTTTAAATGATCTAGAAGAATTTCGAATTTAAGATTTTCAAATGAAAGTTCAATTAAAATAGGTACTCTATTTTAGGTACCCTGCGACACCAGAAGAAAATAAATTGGAATCAAACCTATCCGCCCACCAAAGAAAACTGCTCTATTTTCCAAAGTTAACTGCCCTATATCATGAATTGTGCACTTCTATTAGCAACACTAATATTCTATTCATCATCATCCTCCTAGAACCAAGACTAGGCAGTCAGCGCTGGAAGATGGAACGAAGGAATTGCATTAATGCTCTAAATGTCATTTAACTGAAAATATTCCTTAAAATACGCAAACTTGTCACTATATATTTTATCAAATGTATTGCGAGACTGTTTGTAGAAAGCTGAACTTGATAAGTAATATTTCCTGATACATTTTCACTACAAAAACCAAAATTACCCTTACTCATTTGACCTTCAATATTTTCCCTTACAAATCACATCGTGTCTTATAAAAACCATAATAACTCATAAGGGGAAAACAATCAATCTCAGAAAAATATTTGAGCCAGTAGCCTAAATAATTTTTTGACTGACGCGACTCCTATTGAACAACTCAGGTCCACTAGGTAAGAAGTTTTCACCCAATAACTATCTACCCCTTACGGTTTTAACGCCTTGGTTTTGGCGCCATATCCCCACGTCCCGTAGAACTATGATAAATGACGAAGAAGATAAATGGAAAGAATGAGCAGCATCATCCTCTGTTATAAATAGTGACGCAACACCTAATAAGATTTTTCCTGATACTAGTATAACTCAAGAATTCTTATGGTTCCAGAACAGATAAATGATTATGATGGAAACACGGCGAAAGCAACCCACTCAACACGAAAAAAAAAACAACGGCTGTTACAGCAAAGTACACAGGCAGTCAAATGTATGTCAAGGACGTTAATGTATTGAATCACCACGGCACCCTCCTTTTTTAACTTTTTGTCTATAAACTATGTACAAACTGTCTCTCTTCTAGAGAATGCCAATCATAATTTCCTCTCGGGTTTCACACCGAGTCAGGTCCTCAATCTCCATCGAAGTGAGACTTGCTCATTGCCTACCGATTTTATGATTCATCGTTCAAGAAATTACGTTCAGCTTTTAATTAAATTGACGATGGGAAACAAATTGTTTTTTTTCAGTATCCAACGACGTCTATAAAACAAACACCCGGGATAAATTATATTGCATCAAATTATGTCTACGCCTCTTGATATTTTGTCAAATTGTATTTCAAATTATACGGACTCCACATAAGAACGCTTGCGCCCATAATTGTGTCTATAGGCCTCATTTCAGTAGCTAAAGGAAATATTCACTTTGTAAGTAATCCACACAATTCTTTTTTCTCGACCAATTTCAACATTTACAACGTCACTATGAAGTGGCAAGTAAAGCAAGGAATACTTCTTGTTTTACTTGACTCCGGATAATGACATTGTAAACGTTGAAACCTGCCGAGATAAATAAGTTGTTTGGAAAACATACGAAGTGAATATTTTCCTTTTACTATGGATAATTTCCACAAAGTGTTTTAAAGTGATTTCCACTCGCCAACGATTAATTCAAATTGTTTCAGTATCTCGTCGATAGTTATTTTTTCCATTCTTCGAATCAGCACCATCAAAATCAATTGAAAATATCATTTCCCCAGCACGTGGCGTGGAGAGTGCTTGCGTACATTACGCTCGGGTCGTCAAGGACAGTTGCGGAGGAGCGACCAAGGGTTCCATAGTCCCGTGTACGCGTTTCCAGACGACGCGACGGGCAAACGTGGGAGAGGGGTCGGTGGAGAACTTCGCAGCGTACGTGTCACCGAGCCAACTCAACGCACAAACATCGTGACACGCGGCCGGCGATCAGTCAGCTGCACATAATCACACTAGCTGAGGCGGAAGCGAGGCGCCCCCCCCCCCACCCAACCCATATCCCTTCAACCCCATATCCAACCCCCTAGGGTGGGTGTGCGTCTCAGGGAGGCAGGGCGCGTCCTCATCTTGCCGTCATCGAAGGGAATCACCCGAGGGCGTAGAGATGGGCGTCGGCGTGATGGTGTTATTGTAGGCATGGCCGTGGCCTGATTCCCATCATAACTGCGCACCATATGCTGATTCGACGGATTGTAATCAAATTCAAACCACCAGGGCTCGTAAAGTGGTCAAAATACATTACTCCAAGTTGTGAAGCGGAAGGTAAACACAACGAGGTCCACTAGCATCATTATCATCGTTAGAGGTAATCATCTATTGTCGGGAGGGGTCTTTCGGGCATTCCATTTCCACATTACCCTCAGGTCATCAGGGAAGCTTCATCAATAATACTAAGCGCCTCTTCAGATGTTCCAAATTTCTACCTTTGTGCCTTCAAGCAAGCAAACAATCTCATAATTTAAGGTGTATTTGACGATTCCGACTGACACGTTTGAAAATAAAATATGGCCAATTTTTCAAACATCTAAAATAAGTACCTATTTACCACAAATTAATAATATGAGTATTAGCAAGTATTTGTGGTTGAGCAATTATTATAAAGAGACGGGATGCAATCAACATATTTGAAAAGAAATACATTTTTTTGTTTCACAAATTCAAGTAAAAAATTATTATAAATGAAAGGAACTCAAGCATTTATGTTAAATTTGACTAAGTGTATCGGAAGTAATAATAGTAAAAATTATTTAAAAAATCTATCAAACATTAATTAAATTTTTTTTAATCTGGGAAACAGCTTGCAGCGCAGTACTGTAGCATCATAGGAAGTAGAGGATTCTCAGTCATTTGAGCATCCTAGCACTCACTTGCACATAACCGAATATCTAAACATGGACGTGGGTAGCAAAATGCTTTGATAACTCCAGTAATTCAATAACCACGCCAATTTATTTGCCCAGCTTCTGTTCTTAGAATGGTATATTATGCATTAGTAAATTCAAGGTTGGAATATGGTAATGTGTGTTGGGGAGGAGCATATCTAACTAATTTGCAACATCTTTTGGTAGGTAGGGTTAACCCTGAAGACGATGGCAGACTACGCCATTGAAACGTCGGTGCAGTTTAACACCATTACCCGGCTGGAAACCCGAGAACTATTCATCCTAAGCATTCGACGGGAAAGACTTAAATCCTACATTATTATTATTATTGAATACATTCTGAAAGAACCCTATAATAACTCTCGTCATGTGTAAAGTATGCAATGAATTTGAAATAATCATTAATTTAATTCATTTTCAAACAAAAGAAACAGGTCATATATGATATAACTAGCTCTATTCAAGCAGCGATTCAGCAGATCAGTCATGCATTTCACAAAAAAATTTCAGACGAAAAATAGGACGAAACAATTTATGCAAAACTAATAGACTGTAAGATTCTAATTAGGTTATTGAGTTCATTTACCTGGATGAATGAGAGAAAACCACAGAACCCTAACTGAATCCGAATTCAACTCACCAAGAATCAAAAATATGTATAGCCTCCCTTGAAATGCACTTGCATTTGGGATATGATGGCAAATATGTCTTACAATCATCAATCCCGCGGGAAATCCTCAAAGCCATTGTTTAATAATCTGAGCACGCACGCGATGAAGGATCGATTAATTACCACTCGGACTCTTTCTGCGCGGGACAAAATAAATCCGAGAGGGAGAGAGAGGTGAACTTTTTTACGGGGAAATGTGCAAGCTCAGGTAGGGCCGGGCATTTTTCTTTGCCGTTTTCTGCGATGTGGGGAAGGGGTGTGCAAAAAATACAGAGCGGGCAGGCGCGGCCCGGGGAAATATCCTCAATATATTTCTCTTCTCTCTCTCTTGACTGTTCGCTGAGCAGACGCGAGCAGAAAAATACACACACGAAACCGAGCCAACACACGCATGCGTGCAAACACGATTCGCATTCATGTATCCCTCCTCTCCCACGGTCGGTGGAAAAAGGGTAACATTTTTAGCACGTGTGAAGCGGGGAAGGGACGGAGAAGGGAAGAGTGAGAGGAAACTTAAAGCAAACGGCGCCCATTTGTCGACTCCCTCGCTTTAACCTGCCACCTACCCCCTTCTTCCACCCCTCGCCTTCTCCCTCATATCCACCCACCCTGAGCCACTCCTTTCAACCCCCTCCCTACCCCCCACATCACACCACGCCACCTCGGCATGAATAATCATCGAAGGAAGAGAACGCAAGAGCGGCGGGTTGGGGGAAATAAGTATTCGTCAAGGGAGAGGAGGGGTTAGGGCGATGGGCTTGGGGGCGGGGGGTCGAGACGATCCCCACCTCCTTCCACCCCCTTTGGAGGGAGTGGGCACCAGTTGCGATTCGCTCGCACCCTCCCGTGGACAATGGGACGGGAGAGATTGTTGGGAATAAAACAAAAGGTTCGGTAGGGTTGAATGGAGGGGCGGGACGTCGGGTCTTATTAAACACGGAAAGCACGCGTGCCGTCTACTAGACCGGCGCTATGAGAGGGAGACGCCAGAGGAGGAGAATAAGGGCAATCGGGGATTTCCGAGTGGGAGTGAGCGGGGGCGAGTCACGTGAAGCACGCACGTGCATTCATTGCTGGGACTGAATATTCGGGGGCTATGGCACGCTGCTGTTGTAAGATATTGAAGTTTGAGAGGGTTGGCCAAAAGGGTGGAATACATCGTTGCGCTGGGAGACGTGATGATTGATTGGAAATGTGGGAGGAGCTAGAAAGAGGGCACAGGGCAGAAGGAATGCGAACAATAAGAGACCTGAACAGCTGCCAATGAAACTTTTAATTAGGTTTATCAATAGGTAGTGTAGCTAGTTAGTAAATTTACTCCCTAATATTAGTATGCTTATCTGCTTCCTAGTACTAACAGCACGCCGTGCATACTTCCAGTATAATTCTTGTATCCCTGTCCATACATGTAATTGCTAAACACTAACGATCCCTTCAACAATGGTAGGATACCTATATTGTAGTGCATGCTTGTGAGGCCTCGCCTCCTGAAAAGCGTTAGAGATTTATGCTAATGCATCAATAGTCGTGGTAACACTAACTTTAATAGGGTATAGTGTAATGCATCTACATCTACATATTACCCCGCAAGCCGCCTCAATAGGCGTGTGGCGGGGGGTGTTAGGACACCAGCCGCTTAAAGATAAAAAGGAAACGCTCTAATGAAATTACGCCTAGCATTTATTGAAGTCCCTTATTGTTCGGGGGAAAAACGAATTCCTATACCTATCCGTTCGGCAAAATATCTCTCTTAATTTATCGTTTCTATCGGACCTGGAAATATAGTGGGGTTCTAATATGATGTTCTCCGTGTCGCTCTGAAAGATGTCTATTCTCAATTGTTCAAGCAATCTAAGCCTAGCGCGCAGCCTCCGAGTCTCTAGCGGTTCCCAGCCTAATTCGTTTAACATCTGTGTAACGCTGTCAGTACGCCCGTAGCTGTTTTTGACGAATCGCGCAGCTTTCCTTTGTATTTTATTAAGTTCCCGGACTAAGTCTTTCTGCACCGGATCCCATATGCTCGCTGCATATTCAAGGTGTGGCCGGACGAGTGCGAAATAGCACCTCTCTTTTACTTTTTCATCCGAAAATCTTCCCACAATACGCTTGACGAATCCTAGCTTCTTCAGAGCTCTGCCACAAATATTTCTTATATGTGCTCCCCACGATAGGTCCGAAGTTATCGCAACTCTAACTGCATGCTGGTGACTACTCACCCCCTGCCACAAACCCTTGAGGTGGCTTGCAGGATAATTTGTAGATGTAGCTGAAGAGGGGGAGGTGCAGAAAAAGATGAAGAGAGGACTAGGGTGCCGGGATAAAAGGATTCATTGCCTTGCGCCTACAGAGTATATGCGTGTATATAAGTTAGCACTGTTCCAAATGTGTCAATACTGCACATAAATGGGTGAAATTCAAGGCTTTCCTTGATGGTATTTTGACGTCTCATACGAAATACTAATTTTCCTCGCGGGAGATGGAACATTTCTATAGTACAAATTGCGATCAACTAGCTAACAAGCAAAAGATTTAATGAATGTTAGAGCTAATTTGCGTGAGGCCAACTAGTATGATAATATTGTACTACATCATTTAAGAAAACAAGTGTAAATAAAACATATTTACATGATAAATAGTGTCTAAGACAAGACAAACAAACCTATTATTTGGAAGAGACTTTCGTCTGGAACCAGACGGTGGAGTGACAGTATGATTAGCATTTTATTCTGTGAATTACTAATGGATATTCAAATCAAATAATGGTAAATTGTAAATATCTTGGGAAAAAGAGTTTAAGAGTGCATTTCAGCAATGAGGTATAGCACTGGAAAGGGCAATCATAACTTAATTTTTCGAAGGTTATTTATCGTAAACCACCATTTATAGCGTTTTAATAAAAAAATGAACTCAAATAAGAAGAGGACAATGTTCAGGAATAATAAATGAAAAACATTATCCATGACGTCAGCGTAATAATTAAAGAATGCTGAATTTTAAGGAGAAAAAAGTTAAAGCACAGGTACAGCTGGAGTCAGTAGCGGACAGGTGCAAGTGTACGAGGCGGAGAACAAGAGAGAGAAGCAAGAGAAAGAGGAAAGGAAGAATGAATGAGAGAGGGAGAAAAAGATGGAAAGAGAGAGAGAGGGAGATTCAGAATGGTGGTAGGTAACCCCATCTGGTTCACCTTCCGTGCCCGAGCCTCGCGTTCCCATGGCAACAGGCTTGAGGTAGGAGGCGGTTGAGAGTTGCGGGGGGGGGGGGGGGGTAGAGATGGAGTGAGGTGATTGGGGAAATGGAAATTGTGCCGCTCTGCAATGTGGGCGTCCGGGTGGGAGGGAGGGGGGGGGGAGCCGTGGTGGGTGGGGGTGGGAGACGGAATCGGAGGGAAATTCCTGCGTCCGTAGCGTAGGAGGTTGCGATGTGTGTGAGCGTGTGCTGGAAGGATAGGAGAGTTGCGGAAGAGGGGTTCGGTGATGAGGGAAAGAGAGGCGATGGCTATGAAATCGGGATGAATCTGCAGGAGCCATGTCGAATCTCGGGGGGCCGGCGAGGTGGGGGCAGAGGAATGGATTGGGGGTGGGGGGTGGTGGATGGGAACGTTCTCTCCTTCCGAGGCTGCGGCGAGAGAAAGTGAGGAGGAAGGGGGAGGGACCCTCCTCCCCCCCCTTTCCTGCCCCCAACCTCCCCTTTTACACCCCAGGGGGCGTATTTGCGAGATTCCTCGGGGCTCGCTCTTCCGTCTCTATCTTGCACTCAAAACTCTCTCTCTCTTTCTTTTTTATCGCGCCCCTCTTCTCGGGATTCCTCGGAATATGATGGCGGAAGCTAGACTCGAAATGCTAAAAGGGAAATGCGGTTCTATAAATTTGATGGACCGACGATAAAATGTAGTCGGGTGCGCTTTTGAGGATCGAAAAGAGGAAAAGGTGAGCTTGTAAGGAAGAGACGAGCATAGTAAGGGATGGGCATTTGCAGAAAACACGTAAAATATGACTTTCCTTGATAAAATAGAGCAGATTTGTAAACTCGCAGCCCTCGTGCTTTAGATTCTTTTGCCCCACTTCAGTAATGGCGGAGTCCCTTTATTTTTTTCCATAACGCGAGCGTTTTCTAGCAAAGAGTCCGCTAACATATTTCTTTAGAGAATTAATATTGCGGGAAACGTACATTTAATTGAATTTCTGCTGAAGTTTCGTGAAAATTGCACAAAAAACGTTTAACTAGGCACGTTATTTACTATAAACAAACGAAGTTTCAAAGCTAAATATGCGACTTAAGACACTTTGGCAAAGATCTTAAATGAAGCCATTTCTGACGAACGCTACCTAAATTACATACAATTAATGATGCTTTCTTACCATTCCATCGTTTTAAAACGCTTTCACGGCTGATATAAAGGAAGTATTCCTTCGTTTCAGACGGTAGACTTGTGGGACGCTCACTTTGATCTATTTACAAGATTGAGAGAAATTCCTACTTGTCAATGTGTATTCCTTTCCCCCTATCAACCACTACGATGACTCTTCCCTATAACTCTGGTAATTCCACAACTTTATCGTAAAATAAGCCTCCGCCTGGGATACAAGGAATTTTGGATGAATTTTCGATCAAATAATAAATGATAAATTTTGCTCTTAAATTATAGATATTTTGTTTCCACAGAAACTTAAAACTCGGCAACCACATTTCGTGAATGATGAGGGAGCAGTATATGAATTTACCTAAGAAAAGAGATACTTGTTCCTTAGTTTCGTGATTCGGTTAATTATTCCCCTTGGAAGTGCTCCCCGAGCAATGACCGTGAGGTAAAGAGGGGAAAACATTGTATTTTCAGACCCTATACAGGTCTTATTTAAAAAATACAGTTATAGGCCCTACGTACACTTAAGATTTTGATTCATCTCACTCTGATGTGAGGCAAGATTATTCGAGGCACTGCTTGTAAATAATCGATCCATTCATCCTAGGAATATTTTTAACACCACTTGATTTGCTTAAATGTTGTTAATTAGAAGTTCTCATACATAAGAGTCAAAGTATACTACGCCCAATGATCAGTTCATTTCCCAGAATTTTGTTTCTGGGAGGCTCCAAAGTTGAATGTGTATGGCATAATAAAGCAAACAGATGCCTTGCTCTTCCAAATGAATGTAATATCCCTCTATATTATAAAATTATTCTGTTTTGAAATAGCAACAGTTATCATAAAGAAAAATATTACCATTTTTCTTTGGTGCATTCGAATATTTCCAAATCAACTATTGTGTAGTCATCACCGACTATAGTAATATTTCATTAAATTTGCTTCTAATCCCACTGAAAATAAAGCTGCCATTACATTCTTATTTCAAGTCATAAATATTATTTCTACGTTTAAATGTGAACGGATGTTTATAATGATTCCCGATACGTGGTAAAACAGTGATGATGAGAAAACAAAAATAAATTACTAAGAGTTAGCTGTGGATATTCCGCAATCATGAAGTGATTTCATCTGTCAACTTTTGAAGACTTTTTTTGAAGAAGAGGTTTACTTTTGTAAAGGCAGAAACATCGTCTGCGCATTCAAATACCCTGGCGATTTTCTCAACGCTTTTCAAGGTGTTTAAAAGACGTTTGGATGTGCTCATAAGGCGTTTCTAGGCGTTCTCACGGCGCTGGAAAGGTGCTCTGTTACGCTGTCCATAGACAGCGCTCCGTAGCACCCCCGAAGTACCTTGTAAACACCATTGGCCAGACATTTCCAAGGTGATCGCAAGGTGTTGATTCATACTTTCGGGCGGAGGCGCTCCGAACCACCCCCGAAGCGCGTTGACATCACCGTTCTCAAGACTCTTCGCTTCGCATACAAGGTGTTGTAGTGCACTGTGAGCAGAGGCGTTCCGGAGAGCTATTGCAGCGAATTTGGACTACACCTTAGGAGGTGTTGTGCTTCAGTTCAAAGGCACTTCAGATCGCCCTCACGAAGAGAGCGATTCAAACCGTCATTTGGGTTACAATGACGGTTTGAATCAATGACGGTTTGGGTTGGGTTACAACGCCTTCGAACATTGTTACAATGTTCGAAGGCGTTGCTACACGATCTCTGAGAGGGGCGCTACAGCGCAGAGATAGGCGCTAGAGCCATTATATTTCTTGTATTACACATTCGGTGGAATAGTAAGGAAAAATGTGTCTAAATTCCACAAATTTGTCGATCGAAGAGATTTCTTTGCAACCAGATGAGACATGCGTTTTGGTACTGTTTTTATTCAAGTGATCGGAAGAATTTCACCATGAATAATACAAGCTGTAACTTTCTAGTCACCATCGCATCGTTGAGGTATTTTACTCACAAACATGCCTGTAGTTGTGTCCATCAAAATACACTGCCCGCGTATGACTTCAGGCTGCATAATTTCTAAGCCATCGATATTCTCTACTTTTTGAATCTGATGAATGATAACACCTCCAGTTGAAAGAACGGCATCTGAGAGCACATTATTTTCAACCAGAAATTGCACACGATAGGCTGCAGACAAACAAATAGCTAATACCAGCACTATTTTGCCAAAATCAGAATACACAATTGAATCATCATTTCTATTGACCGTAGAATAGTGAGAAGTTGTTATTCTTATACCCTTGAATAGCATGCGGTGATAAAAAAAGACACCTTGATGGTCCGACTTAGTTCACAAATCTGACTTGCACCTAGCAAAGGACAGTTATCAGAGCGCTAAAATGTAATTTCTTTGGCCCAAAACATCTTGGAATTGGAAAGGGAATTGGAAAAATCTTGTTCATTCTCAGTAATATTGCATTTATATTCATACTATGTGGCAATATAGGTTTCAATCAATTGATGCTGAATAACTGTTATCGCGATGTGATGGTATTTCCTCAAACTATCACAGAATAGATATTTTATAATTAGTTCTCGAAGTCACATTAACGCACGGAAGTGGCCGTATATATATAACTTTCTAGGTGTTGAAATATCGATTTCGTGTGTAACAATATGCACGTAGAGCCGTACAATGTAGATAGGTTGAAACTAGGTAGGATATCTTAATAAACTTTAGTATGATATCACGTATAAGTACATTCATAATAATTAACTGTAAATTATCATTTTTTTATTTTGAGAGAGCAGGGAACCCTGCAAGGCGCTCCAAGGTGTTGCGACAGCGCTGTAGGCATCCGTTCAAGGTCAGCGCGGCACCTTCAGGAGCGCTGCGCAACGCTGTGGACGGTGCTTTTCAGCACTCTCAGAGCGCCGCACAACGCCTCATAAGGTGCTTCCTAAAACCCCTTTAGCGTTCACAACTTCACCATCGAAGCGCCTTCACAGGCGTTACGAGGGAGCTTGCGAGACGCTCCGAAACGCTCTACGACGGTGTTCTGAAGGCATACTTCAAAGGAGTGGAAAAAAACGCCAGGGCAATTCATTGGAAATAAAAGGGTACAAAATAATGTCTGAGGAAGACTTGAACATAGCACGGTAAACCAAATCACTTTGTTTATTGAGCTCTCGCAATTAGTACATGGAGCTGAAATATTTTAAACAATACCAAGGATTTGTTTATAACTTTTCTGAATGACACGATATTATTATTTAGATAATTAAAGAATATCCCGCCATTAACACAGTAGCTACATGAATTAGATTTTTAGTTAGCTACAAAGTTTTAACCCATGATTGCCGCTTCTTACAGTAGGTATAATAGGCATTAACTAAAAAGGGGCTTCATTCAAGTATTTTACGAGAAAAATGAGACCTCTAAGTATATCATAGATTACTCATATTACTGAAGAGTTGTTTTTTAAATATGCAAAGCCATATCATCTAACC
The DNA here is from genome assembly GCA_963573305.1 of Pyrrhosoma nymphula. Taxonomy (NCBI): domain Eukaryota; kingdom Metazoa; phylum Arthropoda; class Insecta; order Odonata; family Coenagrionidae; genus Pyrrhosoma; species Pyrrhosoma nymphula. The sequence goes on from OY754327.1 coordinate 17,619,043, forward strand.
ATTCGCAATCAAACGTGGCGTCGTCCTCACATATTATATTTCACTAAGTTCAAGGACTAAGGTGGATGACGGCTCTTTAAAGTTCATTCTATTTAGACTTACAAGGAATTGTGATTGATACCACAATAATAAACAATGACTGATGATTTTTTGAACATAGGTTCTCTCTATCAATTTAAACAAATCAAAGCCCCGGAGTGCCTTACATCTATGAGGAAATAAACATGCACACCCTTCGAGATAAATTTCAAATTCTGGGGGCTTGGCAGCGCCCAGGTCTCTATCCCGCGTGGCCGACTGATGGCCGACGGAGAATATATTTTACATCAACTTTTATTAAATTTAAATATCATCACAGCATATTTATTTCTCCAGCCAATTATTTAATGCATCCGTCACGAAAAAAGGGGATTTTAATCAAGCGCTCCGACCGGCTAAACCCAGGTGATTTATTTGATAATGGAATTCGGGCAGGTATCGACTGCAGCAGTCGGACGTATTTTGGCGTGGCCTTTGTTTGTTTGGGATTGGGAAATTAGCCAGTGTTCGGGACATCGAGAGATGTTGGCTGTGGAGAATAGGGGGTGAGGGGGGGATATGGGGGTGCGGGTTGGCTGTGGGGCTGCCTGGGCTGCTGCTAATCTGCTTGGGCTGCCGCCGTTCGCTGCGAGGCAGCGTGCAGTGGGAGGGTTTCCGCGATCAATACGGGACTGTGAGTGATGGATGCGTGCGTGCATCGAGGGATTTTGAGATGGATGCTTGGATGAGAGGTGGAGCGATCGGGGGAGGGGATGGGGGTGGCGAAGAGTGAGTAGATAATGCCTGCGGCCGGGGGGCTGCCTACCGGAGATGAAATTTGCAGTGCGACTGTCGGTTTTGCGTTCAACTGTACATCCCACAGCTACAGTGAAATTGATGATCTCTTCTTCGAAATGCTTTGACGCACGCCTATGATTATTCGCAACATTTAACGTTTAACGTCGAATGTTCGGCGTTGCTGAGCTTAAAAGTCAGCAAGCAATGAAATGCCATAATTAAATGCTTTATTCTCCAAGAAAAGAGCTGCGAAAGATTTTAAAATTAACAATAAACTTCTTTAATTAAGATTTATTGTTAGTGTGGGACTGATAAAATTTTTAAACACACAGATTTGTTAGCGAAATCCCCCGAAGAGTTAGGGAGAAGAGTTTAACTAAAACACAGTTAAGTAAAAGGAGCAAACTTCTATTTCACTATTAAATGCCTATATAAAAGCCTCTTAATAATTATTATTGTAGAAATAATAGGGGGAAAATTGTGGAAGATAACAGAGTGAGCGGGGGTTATTGGGGGGGGGGGGGCGTTAAAAAAGAAATTATCACAGAATTATACCTACAGTAGATGAAGAGGAAAACGGAGTGGACAGTTACATCAAAACAATTTTCTGATTGATGACCACTGATTATGACAGTTTTGATGCATCCGTACAAGTTCATCTCTCTTCTCCTTTTCAGGATCAGAGGTGTGCAATAATTGGTAAATTCCACCGCTTTGTTACCCTTACATCTCTTCCACTATCAGCCTTTACCACTTTGTCTGACTCATATCGCATCTTCGGCAAATTTAATTAATCTACTTTCATTCATTCAACCTATGATGTTTATGTCCTTCTAAAGATCCTTTATCCTTTGAGTTAAGGTGTTTTCAACATTTCAATCAAAACTCACTAATTAATCTGGGCATTAAAAGGTCACATGTCTTCGACTTCGGCTACAAACTTTTCTCACTTTCTAGTATATCGGAGATTTTAGTCATGCACGAAAATATATTTTTTCTATTTATAAGCTAATTAATTTATAAAAAGTAAGCATTCCAGGACAGTCTAGTCATGGAAGTATGAACAGAACACACAGTTGAGGACAGCAACGAAGTGTGCGGACATATTATCATTTTTCCTTTGTCACATGGGGCCTTGCACCATTCAGCGTATGATATAACACGCCATAGTGCTTATTTTTAATAATATTTTATAATTCCTAAAAAAAACATCACCACAGCCCTTGGAATTTTCATTTTCTAGAGGCCTTTTTCCTGTGTCTACCTCTTTTTACATAATAAAATTAGCTATTTTCGTGTTTCTTTTAGCTATTATCCTTTATGATTTTAATCAAGTGATTTTTCAATCAAGCCCAACATTCATTTAACCTCGCTATGCGATCACTCACTCAAATGGACACTTGAACTCAATTCAATCGAACATAACACAGTTTTTCTTAAAACGAAATGACCTGATGAAATACATAACTGGTCAATATCTTCAATATCCAATACATATATGCTGTATGCCCTGGATAATGTGCAGATGTGTCATCACGTATCTACTTGCGACATGATACTTCTGCCAAGAACGTATGGAATATTCGTTTTTCAAAAATGGAAGGCAGTCTCTCTCCTGTGCCGGAGACGCCATTTCAAGTTATTGAAACATCAATCCGAATTTTCCAAATTTGATTTTTCTCAGCATTTTTTCCTTCCTTTTCTCACTACGCTTATATTTACGCTAAAAATGTTTTGATTGGCCTTCCCAGATGAACAATATATTTCGCGTCAGTAGCTTGCTCCAAACGGGGGGATTAAGGCGTTCGAGTTACAGGAAGGTAAGAGTAGACACAGATGGGATAGCAGAGGAGGGACTACAGCAAACTAATTATCTCATGAGTGCAGGGACAGCGGCTTCGAAGGCCATCCCACGAGCTTACAGAAGAGACTGACCCCGCATAAACAATGACTGATCGTTCAATGACTGATCGCCCATGCAAACAGTAGGTATTCTTGCCACCAGTGGAGTAGCTGGGGGGGGGGGGGAGCGGGGGCGGGGGCGACCCGCACCGGGTACCATCCGATTGGGGGTGACACCCGACCGTGAAAAAAAACTTACGAAAATTCCAGTTGGTAGAATATTGCCACAAAAATGTTTAGCACATAAACACTGTCTGTTGTTTATATTTTGGTAGCTCTATGGCCCGGTTGGTCTGGGATTCCCCCAAAATTCTGTTGTTTAGTTTTCATTCTTAGGGTGACACCACATTATCCACACCGGATGCCACCCATGCTAGCTACGCCACTGCTTGCCACGCTTTATCAGGAGTGGATCATAAATTGCAATACTACACAGAATTGTATAGCACCATGCAATATTTTTGTCGTCATTAAACTTATTGAAAAAGAGTTTTGAATATTAAAACGCACAAAAACTGAAAACACAAAAAAATTAATAAAAAGCAATCGTAGAAAAAAAAGAATCAGAGGCAATTTCGAAAAAGAATGGGTCAAAATGACTTTGCCAACACTAGAGTAGTATTTTCGTTTATTGATCGATCTCTTCATCCGCGTGTGAACTCTACGTTCAATTATTTCTATCAAATTAAAATCAAATTATTTCAAGCTGTTCTAAGCAAAAATTGTATGCTTATGTAGGTATACAAGAAGTAGCTATTAAAATTTTAGTTTCATCATAAACAAATTTCATCCCATCAGAGTTCATTCAGAGTCAATCTATTTCTAAAAGATGTGTAGTTTAAGCTTTAGTTCAGGTATTTTTTTAATATCCTACTCAATCACGATGGCAACACTTTTTTATTCCCGTTTTATGATCATAAATTATTTTAGATAAAAATTTTTATAAGAGTCTATTATTATAATAACCTGCTGAATCGTGTAACACACTTTAGATTTCAAATAAAATTGAATGAAAAATAGCAAGTATGAAGATAAATGGGAGTGCACACACAAATCACTAAAGTGAGTTCATAATGTTTTCCCCCAATTTTCCTTCCACAGAGCCGAAAGGATTCAGGGTGCGCATGGGGGGAATGAAGGAATTGAAGGGGTTTCAGGATGAGATGCAACGGTGGAGTGCCTTCTTTCATTGCGTTTGCTCGTGGGATTTTCGAGAAGAATTGGTTCTTACACCATCTGGCTCGTAATGAGCCCATGGTTACCCCCATCTCTTCTTACATGCAAGCGGTATGCACACTACATATATATTTTTTCACAAGTGCATACTGCTTATGAAATGCATACCAACCCAAAGTTAGTATATAAATATGGATTTCCTTTTTGACTGCACGGTATTGCATGCGCATTTGAAGAATATTTGAGGTAGATGATACTTGAGGCTATTTGAGATGGATAGAAAAACGTGCGATGAACACAGTGAGGGACAAATTGCATGCAGTGCCTTGTGAGTGTTAGAAGCGCACGCGACGGCTTGACATAGCCTGCAGCTGCTGTGCCTCAAGTAGGAGATGGGGATGGGGGAGGGGGGGGGGGCGTTCGGATCGGGGCGATATGCAAACGGGAAAGTGCATGACGGGAATCGGGTTGAGGGGCGGGGGAGGGGCGCGGCCACTTGAAACAGAGTCATCTGGAACGGGGGGGATAAGAGGGGAATGATGAATCCGAGTGAGGTGCTTGAAGCAGATGAAGGAATGAAAGACACGTTGGAAAAGGACTGAGGAATAAAAAAGCAGCCGAAGCAGTTTCAAACTTCGCAAGACCGCGAGAAGGAGAAGGAACGTAGAAGAAATCAAGACAAGAAAAGAAAAGGAAGAGAGAAGAGAAGAAAAGAAAAAAGATGTGTAAGGAATGGTGAGAAGGAGTAAGAAGACAACTTTGTGATAGAAATACTAAGAAGAAAATAACAATTGTAAAGCAAGCAAAGAAAATTGCAAGACACCCGATGAAGAAATCAAAGGAGAAAAACAAATAAAATTATTTTTTTAAATAATAATACAATTTGTAAAATTAAATGTAATGAAAAGAACATTGAAACTTGAAGTACACTAGAAAAATATGAACCAATTGTTAAAAAAAGAAAAATTGAGATAATTGGGGGTTTAATAAGAGTATTGTATATATTATTATTATTGTTGTATTGTAATATTATTGTAATTTATATTATTATTGTAATTTAAACAATAAAGAGGAATTCCGCTCTACCCTTTCAAGGGAAGACGGAGTGTTCCGATTCTCTCCCTTTTAATTAAATTTAATTAAATTAAAATTAATTAAGACACGAGGGGGGTGTGGAGGGCGGAAGGAAAAGGAACGGGAACCACCTTCGTGGAGCAGGGATGCTGCGAAAAGGGGACTTAAAAATGGTTGCAGACACGGAGGGAAGGAGTTGCCATATGAGGGAGGAGATTCAACGAGCGGTAGGTGCCGGCAAAACAGAGGAGCTTGAGGTACATGACGAGACAGGGGTTATTGTGCACGGAAGTGAAAAATGGGAGGAGTGAAGAGGAAGCCAGCTGCCGGGAAAATGAAATGTGCGCAATATTTTTTTTATCGAAACGAATGCACTGGTAAACGAAGAGCCTCCATTCGTGAGTGAAGGAAAAACTGAACACTCAATAGGGTGCACGGCATTTTGAAAAATGGTTGGCAATCTTACAAGGGTAATTAAAAATCTCAAGTGTAAATTCTTCCACTGGATACTCGTCCGAGAGAATTTTAGATATGGTTCTTATTCAAAGAAACGTTTTTCATTAATTATATCACTCAGACGTCATTACTTTTTGAATATTGCAGAAAAATGCGAATAAACGTTTTTAGTTTGCGATGTGATGAAAAAAATTGCTAATACATACTTCGTTTTCACAGAATTGATAAGGTCTGAATATTATCTTCCGGTAAAGAATTCTCCAAATGTAAACCCAGTTCATTAATCTAGCTAGAAAAATCATTGGCGTGTTTCAATTTCTTATGACTCAATGTTTGATTTTCCACACAGTTAATTTTCATGTACTTAATGTACAGCCTCTAATCCACTAAAAAAATCATCATTGATGAGAATTTGAAGTTAATACGAACCACTTCTTCAACCTGTAGTCAGAAATTTAGATAGCTGCAATGCTGACCCTTTGAACATTAAACTGAAAAGTCATGATCGTTTTATTAAGTTTTGATGCCAACAACATTACATAGTCCGGAAGTTTTTTTGTCGAAGGCGATAATAAAGTGCATAACTACCAACCAAAGTATCTTTTTTCTTTCGATAGGCAACTAATATCTTTTAAATTACTTCAACAGTTTTAATGCGGACGTAGAAAATATCACAATTATTATGGTTGATTATGTCAAAACCAAATTGACCGTAAATACATTTCTATATAAGGGTAAGAAAATTATCAAAATCTCACATTGATCACATGTTCGGTTCTACTTGATATGAGGGAAACCCACGTGTGCTCAGAAATGAAAACCAATGGTATTTTTACTAAACTAATGGTATTTACCACCATGTTGGTATAATTCTATATAAAATCGTTCATTTGTATATGTCACTGTAGAGTGCTAGACGAATATCTAATAAAGCCAATTGATGAAATTTCGAAATGGATGCAGTAGATTATATCTTGAATTATACATAAGGAAAACGTTCACACAAAAACGGCACGTACTCTGTGGGACGAGAGTACAGCGCGTGGATGTGTGCGAGCGATGTCTGTGGTTGCGAGATAGGTTCTTGGACGAGAGCAATGGTAATGGGTGACCGTGTGTCATGGATCCTTAATGACTGTGCTGAAGATTCATAATGAATGAGGTCCTTCTGGAATCAAGAACTGAGCACTATCCACTCTTCAATTTCTTTCAAGCCAAGTTGCTCCCAGTTTCATCTTGTGTAAGCATAGTTATTGTTATACAGTAGGCTTAATTAGACATAATTTATTTCCAATAGCCGAGACCATAATAAATAATAATACAAGTGTAACTATGCGACAAAGGAGTGGCATGCTTAAAAAAAATAGTGAAAAGTCGAGATTTAACCACCTACAGCCATAATTTACTTAGCAAGAACATTACGTTTTTCATAATATTACTTATGCTTTGGTATTTTTTGGCAAAGTAAAAACGAGTTAAATAATTTTTCCATTGTTATGATTCCGCAACTGGGGAAGTTTGTCCATTTGGTAACACAGTCGGGTAAACAAGATATATTAGCTATTGAGACATAGCGGCTGAATTTATTTACGTGGGCAGTAGAAGGTACACAGTGGAAAATTAGCAGACATTAAACTAGGTAGGTACCGTCTAAGCTTCATTTCAACAAGTAGAAAATTATCATTCCGATACATAAAATATGATTACTGTCAACAACTAATTATGTCTCAGGAACTTATAAAAAAATAAGAAGCTACTATGATTAAAATTGAACCCTTTTATAGTCTAAATAGCCATTCAGAAGTCGCCGAAAGATAGAAGAGGAATGAAAACAATTTTTAAAATTAACTGCAAATGTATAACCATGAAAAAGTATGCTTTTGTCAGCGTAAAGGCCTTTAAACGTAAACGAAATATGTGATAAAGAAAGGAGCAATGGAATAAAACGCGGAAAACTCAAAATTCGTATGTGGTCAAAATTATTTTTTTAGCCAAATATTTTCCATTAGTTTAAACTTAACAAAACAATTCCAGATATAACGTCTGTAGTGGGTCTTATAATACTGACAAAAATATTATTCCTCGAAGCCAAAAAAAAATCCATAACTTCAATGGATGAGGGTTACAGTCATAAATAATCGGTTTAAACTCAGCTCGGTTGAAAAAATAAGCATTCGGCGGCGATGCATTTTGGTCTCCGTTTTTCCTGAGCGTTCGCGACATAAACAGCCACCGTTCACCTCGCTTCCTCAACGGAGAGCAACTATGTACGTACGCCGCTTGGACCCGGTGGCTGACCCATTATTTAAGGGACAGGATGTGAGGGCGGTGGAGAATGCTTTCCTGGCACGGCGGTGCATGCACAGAGCACGGATATAGGACAACGGATTTCCGAGGCACCCCGCAGTGGAGGCGTCGCGGAAAAGCCTTCCCAGGTATCCGGAGGTAATGTAATATGAGTGCACGGTGGCTTACCGTAATAGGCGAGCAAACCGCACCGCGGAGAACTAGATGAGCAAGGTCAAAGAGAGAGGGCGTAGAGGAAGATAGGCGACAGATTAATTGGAGAAGAATTTATGGTGGAGAAATAGGGGGAACTAAAGCGAAGTAATACCGCAGTCAACCATTCTCTGGTAGCCACGTAAACGAGTGCTCATCTTTATGTAAAGATCAAAATGCATACATTTTAAAATAAAAAATGGCTTTAGAATCTAATTAATCTCCGTAATACGTAAATTACAACGTATGATTCATCAACGCCGTATGCCCAAATAAAAAAATATGATGACACGACGAACCTAATAAAAATGGTGCTATTTAAGGATTTCGTTCATTAAATAATCCCTTCATAAATAATGTAACTAAACAGAAGAACCGCATTTACATGCAGCAGATTTTTATAAAGAGTCTAGCGAAAAGGAGTCAGCGAAAAAATTGCTGCATCTGTAATTTGAAAATGTTTTTTCAGCAGCAGAAGATTATTTTTCAAAGCAAACGTCAGATGGCAGTCTCAAATAAAAATATTTAAATAGTCATTGAGTCAGAGTTATACTCACAACCAAGATATTGGCTACAGGAGGGAAAACGTACCTGAAAAGACAAATTAAGAATAAATTAATAGTGAGAAAAATAATTTGAATGGCATAGTTAAGTCACAAATCCGTTAAAATACTGTATCAAATGCGCATATCAATATTCTATTCATAGTTAATATATACGAATTAATTTTGCATGAGATTGAGATAAGTTGAAAAATTAACATGTGTTTGTACATACATACATCAATCGTTGCAAGGAAAATCAATGCATCATTGTGTTCCAAAATAATTAGTTAAAATGTTTTAAACGTTATGACCGTGAAACACCTGGTGGTGAATACACAAGGTTCCACGAATTTTCGCATGGAATGGATCATTCATCCTACCAGTTATGTAAATGAGTGTATATATACCTCACTCACATTCAACCCGGAATATTTCTATTTTGCAATCACGAAAAACGGAAAGCGCTTTCTGCCATATTAATTTGGCCAGTCACTTATATATTTTTTAAAATTAGTTTTAAAAAATTTTTAAAAACAAAACTCGCTTATTTATTAAAGACGCGAATTCGCGTCCTTAGCTTTCTTGGCAAAGTCGTAAAGGTCAGTAAGTAACAGACGCGAATGCGCGTCCTTCGGTATCTTGGCAACGCACATCGGACGCGCATTCGCGTCCCTCGGGTTGAACGTGAACGTATCAATTGAAACCATATATAATGATTATTAGATACTGGTAACCTTGCTATGCACGCAGAATTAAAAATTTATAGGCCTCCCGCGCTTAAGAAAATTGCGGTAGGCAGAGTTTGTCCTTAATCGTAAATAAGAACTTAAGCGTAAACTTGTCAAGAAATATTTGAAAAACTACATATCATTCATAAAAATCATGTTATCTAATTCCCCGAGTAACTAAAGAGGGAAAGTTCACCAAAATAGGTTGAGAAATGAATAATTATGATACTAAATAATGGCCATAAACCCAAGTAATTAAATTGTTCTAATTACTCCAGCTCTCCTACTTCTACGAGCAACCTCTCTTTCATTGTCCAAGAGAATCTCATTACTTTTGTTTTCTTATGATATATCTTTATTTCGTTTTTCCCGCACTGATTTTCCAATGAAGCTATTAAAGCTTGCAATCCCATCTATGATCGACTGACCAACGCCTGGTCGTCCGCGAATCTAACCCACTTTATAAGCTGGCCTCCTACTTTGGCTCTCAGATCTAGCCCTTCCCATGACTCTATAACCATTTCCTCAGCATAGACGTTAAAAAGCAAAGGAGGCAACGGACACCCTTGCCTTACCCCGCGACCTATAACTGCCCACCCTGATTCATCATCAGCTGCCCTCACCTGATCTCTTTGGTCCATGTTTAAGTTTCGGATAATTCTCCTATCACACCGATCTATTCATATATTTCCCAGTATCTGCATTAGTATCTCCCAGTTTACTCCATACTCTCGAAATCCACAATGGAAGCAAAACATCCTGATTACACTCTACGTTTATATCTTTTAAGTGTCCTTATTACCGCAATCGCGTCTCTGGTTGCCCTCCCCTTCCTGAACCCAAATTGGCCATCGCCTAAACAGCAGTTTGCTCTGCTCTCCAACTTTCTATTTAGTATTCTTAACATAACTTTTACCGCGTGCGAAATTAAACTGATTGTTCTATACTCCTCACATTCTGACGCTTTCTTCATCTTCGGGATAGGTATTTATACTGTTTTCATGAAATCCTCTGGCCATGCTCCTTCCTCGTAGATCCTACGAATAAGTTCGTAGACGGATTGTCTCACCTTACTACCTAGATTCTTCAGTAACTCCGAAGGTAGGTTATCAGCTCCCAAGGCTTTTCTACCCTTCATCTACCTTAATTCCCTCTCTATTTCGCTGTCAAGTAACTCCGGTCCGAGGTTATCCTCATCTATTGTTCTTTAATGCTCTGTATCTAGGTTCACAGGTCTATCCTTGCTGTCTTATAGCTCCTCTACGTATTCTCTCCACCTATCCTGGATATCTTCTTGTTTGATTAAAATCTTCCCTGTTTTGTCCTTAACCTTAGGTATCGTTTGCCCTCTCTTACCACCCGATAGTATTTTCTCTTCGCCATACAAAGCACCCAGTTCTCCCTCTTCCTTCAGATTTTTCATTTCCTCATATTGTCTCTTCCACCAAATAATTTCCAATTGGTCACTCGCCGGAGTTAATTATTTAATCCCTTGTACTTCCTCCTGCCTAGGTCGGTATTGACGTTTTTCCACATTCTTCTAGCCCCCATTTTCTTAATCATTTCTTCCGTAACTCACTGCTTCTAAACCCTCCTCTTTTCCACTATTCCTTTCCACTATTCTCTGCCGCTCCTATTATGCCTGTTTTTATAATATCTCAAATCCCCTCAATTGTTCCCATTTGCTTTGCTTCACCTATTTTCTTTTCCACTAGCTCTTGGCACTCTCTCCTTTTCAACCCTTTCAATGATTCAAGGTTCTACCTCTTTACCTTCCTACCTTTACCAAGTCTTTTGAATCTTACTTCACAGTTCATCATAACCAAGTTATGATCTGAGTCCACATCCGCCCCTGGATAGCTTCGCGAGTTCTTTACTTTGTTCCTAAATCTCTGCCTTACTATAATGTAATCAATTTGGTATCACCCTGCATTTTCCATGTGCAACTAAGCGTGGGGTGATGTTAAAACCAAGTGTTTGTCTCTACTAATTTATTTCTTCTACAAAATTCAACTGTCTTCTCATCGCGATCGTTTCTTGCCCCTAGCCCATAAATTCAAATCCTTCCATTCCCCCACCACTGCATTCCAGTCGGCCATCACTATCAGGTTTTTTTCCCGGGTCTTTTCTAATTATTTCTTATTTTTGCTGGCACACATCTTCCCCCTCTTCCTCTCTATGGTTGCTTGTAGCCATGTTTACCTGGACCAGTACGAAATTCGTCGGGTGTGCCTTTATTTATACCACTAGTATCCTGTCGCTCAGCATTTCAATTGTAATTACCCTCGAATACGGAATAAAATTAGAACTTTGAACATGTAGCTGATTCGAACCTTAGGACACAGTCCATGATTTACTATACACACATTTCTGGACTAACTAATAAAGCTGAATGCACATTAAATAAAAATAATTAATCAGCATTACAATCTGTATTTGCTCTAGAGGGTTAAAAACATAATGCGTCAGATAAATTGAGTCATCAAGAGAAAAATGAATGTTCTAATCATGAAAGATATTATATTCTTAGCAAAAATATTTAAAATCCCAGGAATCATAACAGCTCACAGTTAAAATATTTGCGAAACATGTTGAAGGTACCCGCGCTGGGAAGAAGGAAAGGCAAAGTTACCCCTACTGATTATGCATCATCTTACGGTATAAGTAAAAGTGGTTGCCTATATTCAGGGAGAATCAGTTTATGTTGTTCCACTAGAATTGGCAACTGCCAACAGAAGCAGGTTCACAAAAACTGCTACCTACTATTTCAGATGATAGCATGCATGTTGACCTACATCAATATAATGCATGACACAGTGAAAATTTCAGCTGGCGAGACTATCAAATAGGATTACTGTACAGGGCTCATATTGATCCATTCTGTAGGAATATTTCTTCATAAAAGTGCCTTAAGAAAACATTCTCAACCCATCGCAATATAAAACTTTAAAAGCCAACTTTACTAAGAGGAATCGGTGACAGCCACACTAAAAAGTACGAACTTTGTGGCATGACGTGACGAAGCAGAGGAACTGCAAACAAAGATGGAAATAGATTACCCATCCATACATTTTGTTTCCCAATGCGATGAAAAACGTAAACGCGGGAAGAGACTTGAACGAAAAAGTTACTTCCAACGACTGCACACTGAAATCAGAACACGAGGATTCTATGAGCGTGTCGAGCTGGAAACAATGACGGGTAAATAAAATGGCGCATAAAAGTCAAAGCTGCGGAGGACGACCGCACGGCAGCAAATAGGATCGAGGAATCTCTCTCAAGTCGGGCGACGTAAAAAAAAAAGAGGGAGAAGCAGTCAAAAGTGTTACGGCTACAGCCGTCGTAAACAGGGGAGGCAAACACGCGACCCGCAAGTATTCGCGCTGTGGCATTTTGAGGACAAAGGAGGGTTGCGGAATGCATCGGAAGGGCGTAATAAGGAAAAATGCGGTGACAAGTAAATGCAAGGCAAAGAAATAGAGATGGAGGGACTGACTACGGGATAAAATTTTAATGACACTCATTCCTCGATCAACGCTCATTCCCAATCAAATCCAAGGGAAAACAATATTGTGAAACCATGTGTTTAAATAACTCAAAAATGTAACAATAAGTTAATGCAAAATATATATTTAAGAAGACAAAGTTTTTAACAGAAAAACTATTTAACTCCAACTCGGGTACAATTACTTTTACAAGTATGGGCATTAAAATCGAAGGGTACCGATGTGATTAAGTATCATTCTTGACCTTAATCTGGCACTAAAGTCATAGAACTTAGGTTTTACCGTAACCTACGAAACAGTGCTCCTAGATTTACCTCCGGAATCAATAACCATTGCTGAGCTTATTTTACGTCACAGATAAAGCTCTCAAATCCGGGCTATGCTCTTAAAAGGAAATTCTTGTATTCCCTTGAAGGTATTCTAGCTAAAACTCGGAAAAGCAAATTTCTCAACAAATTCAATATAACTCATTTGTATTACGCAGAGGTTATAGAGGACGGTTCTTAATCAAAAGTGACTAATTTAACATGCAAAAAAACCTCTGCGGAATGCGTTTTCATTGAGAATCAATTTTGAATGCCGAGCGATTAATAAATAAAATGAAACACATGTTAAGCGGCTAATTCAGCAGACAGCCATAGTTGCTGCCATTAAAATGATGAACACTGGTGATGTTGGTCACAAAAAAATATAGATATACAAAAAAAAGAGTTATTTCCTAAGAAATAAAAATGAAATACGTCAAATACAGAGCAAGATTTCATAAAACTGCAATTTTCAAAATTAATTTCAATAAAAATGCATGTGTTGATTAGTTTCGATTCGAAATGACACTCGCTTTAATGTGGCGAATATAAAGTCAATTCTGGATTAATAAATATTAATATTTTTAAGCAATAAGCACAACAAAAAATTGATACATTTCTCCAGAAAAAGTCTTCTACTTTTTTATTTTTATGCTAGAAAACACTATAGAATAAACTTAATACCTTGAAACTAAATTTCTGAGGAGAACTAGAAAGCCAGAAGGAAAATCAACCCTAAAGAAGTCACCTTGTCAAAAATAAAGAAGAAACTGGTGGTGGCCCGGTATACCGATGAAGGGATTTGTGTTTTTAAGTGGAATGACAAGAGGGACGCTACAATTATCTCCTCTGAATTTAGGTGTAACTTTGTGGACGTCTTCAGCACACGAGGACCAAAGAAAAAGCCTGAGGCAGTAGCTAAGTAAAATATTTGCATGATGGGGATTGATCATTGTGACCACCTCTTGTCCTACTACCCTGTTGAACACGAATCCCTGAGGTACAAGAAATTGGCCTAATATATTTATTAGATGATAAATGTGAATAGTTTTGTGTTATTCAATAGATTTAGTGGAACGAAAAAAAGTTATATGAATTTCGGCTACAATTAATTGAGTCGCTAATTCAAACTGGCACAAGACATGCCCCTGCCAAGACCATTACGTAATCCCATTTCCCAGCGTACACGGAATCCGGGAAGAAGCACAAGCAGCAGAAAAAATGCCGGGTGTGCCATGATAAAGGCATCAGAAAGGAAGTGACAACCATTTGTCCTGACTGTGAGGGTGAGCCTAGGTTGTGTCTTCGTCCATGTTTCCAAATATATCATGAACATTTAAAAATGGAAGATATTATAAGAAAATATATGTCTCTTGAAATTTAAATACCATTTTTATGTAAACAGGAATTGTTAGTAAAGTTATTTTTTGGAAATTGTAAATTAAATTGTTAGTAAGTAATTAGCATTTTTTAAGAGATTATTTTCGACTGTTTATTGAGCATCATACGAGAATTTTGCATTTTGTAATATACTTTTCTCCTTTTAATTTTAACTGTAAAGCTTATATTGATTAAATATAAAGTAAGCAAAATTGAATCACTTTTAGCTGTACCCTTACCCCAACAAAATATTTGTTCAACTGGAAGTGATAATTATCCCGTAAGTTTTCCCAATCGTTTGAAAAAAAAATATGATCGTTACTTCACCCCACCGTTACACCCCATCGTTACTAGGAGGAAACCAATAATTAAATTATTCTATACTTCGTATAAGCTTTTGAATTAAAGAAAGAAAAATACCTAGCAGTTATTTAATTAATATTTTACTAAATATTATATATGAACTATTCGCTATCACTCCCATTGTTCGAATAAAAGGAATAAAAAAGATTAGACTAAATGTTTCCAAAATTGTAGTTTTATTTCGTATGAAAATAATCCTTGGCGTATACTACTTTGGTATATCAGGTTTAAGTTAAATATTTGACATGAAAATACTTTATTTAATCCCAAAAAAAATTAAATATATATAAAATAACCTTACCTGTGCGTCAAGAATAAGAAAGCGTGTTGCGGGTTGCATGTTGTTTTTAAAATTACGGGTGCCGGATGACATACATATATGTCATTATTGTTATGTTTTGTTTAAATGTAAACAAGATACCTTAAGGTGTTTTTTTGGTATATCATTCAGACATTAGTAATTTAAAACGTGAATGACTTCTCCGTCATATGCAATAGTTGTGAAAATTTCATCCGCATTGGAGGTCTTAAAATTAAATCAATTATATAATTTATTTCAGACAGACATGGTTGTGTTACTAATTTTTAAATGATGCAATAATGTATGTTTGAAGTTGTTGGAGGCAGTAAATTTTGGATGAGAATTTACTACATCGGTAGACCATTTCTAAAAAAATCTTAATTTCTTTTTTTATTGTTTTTATTATGGCATTCAGACATAAAAACGTATTACAGTAAGCGGGAGGCCAAGGATGTTTTTATGGGAATCGGTAACTCACTAAAAGGCCTTAAAACACGTACAGAAACAGGAATGAGTAAGATTACATATACAGTCGTCCGAGAAGAACTAGCTTTCCAATTATTTCCAATGTGACGCACGTGCGCACATTCGTATACTGGAGCCGCTTCCTCCCATTCCGGAATCGTTCAACCGCCTTGCGTCCAGAGGTTAGTCGATTTCCGTTGCTGGCGAGGGATCGTCACGGGTGAAGAAGGACGAGAGTGCGATGGAGTGAGCTGGAGGACGAACAGTCGAAAAGCGGCGAGTCGCTCATGTGGAGGAGGAGACACGCGGGAATGAAGAGAGAATGAGGGCGGGAAGGAATGTGAATGCGGGCAGATCGCCCCCCGAACTGAAATCCGGCGCGCACGATTCATCAAAACGTCCCGTGCGGTGGGTGAAGGGATGAGGCCGCGATATTTCACGCTCTTCTCCCTCTTCCTCCGCTCTCCTCCCCACCCCACGTATTGCCTCCAAGTTTCCCCGAACCCCACTCCACCACCCCAACTATACCCCTTACAACACATCCTCTTCATTCCTACCGGCCCTTTTACCTCCGCGGTGAGTCCATACAGCAGCTCCCAGAGGCCCTGCTCACTCAGCTCCCAGACCACCATCCCTCCCTCGCAGCTTTTCCAAGGGAGAACGCGGAGGGACGTAAAATTCCTCCACCTCTTCTAAACCCGTCTTCCTCTCTCCGTCGAGGGGTATACTCCTTTCCCATACTCTACCGCCACCTCTGCCTCGCCGATATACGCGAGAGAGACGTGTAAGGGTGGGCAGGACATGCATTCGCTCACCGCCGCCTCGGCCCTACCTCCCACCGCGCCGTGGTGGGAGAGCAAGGTTTTTTACCTGATGGGCACTTCCGCGAAATAAAATTCGATAAGGTCCGATATCCCTCGACTTACTCCTGGCGTAAGCTAGTGCGTGCTCGGGATCCCTTCGGAGTAACGGGCCTCATAATTTCCAACAAATAGCCACTCTTGATTCCAAAAACTATTCGGCTTCGGGAAGAGGCACTCAGAATGTAAGATGCGTTCTCCCAGGATGCCATTCCACCATGAGTAGGCAATCACATATAGCCTACACTATTGGAGTATCTCAGTAAATATAAAACTAGCAGATCTGCTTTGCAGGGAGTCTCTGTCTGGTGTGCTCTTGAATCGAACTTGGTGTTTTTACTTTTTTTTGCACTACTCAAGTGAAAGCAGTGGGAAATGTGGCTAAATGAGTGTATATGTTTCCCAAAAATGAAAAAAAAAACATTCAGAATAATTTTTCTTCCCCAAAACAGCAGTTGCATTGTTTTAAGCCTTCCGATCCCATGCAAACTTGACAGAGAAATAAGGTGGCGCGAACTTGAGGCGCGATCGCCGGCGGGCCCCGGCATGCGTTGCAATGCCTCTTTTTAAGTACGCACACATATACAAAGCAGACACATTTACATGTCCAACATTAATGAAAGTGAATGATACTTTGTGTAATAAAATAGAGTTGAAACTTTTATTCGAGTGCTTTCGGATATACAATATGTTTGGCCCTACCACCCTCTGCAAAAACAAATTATTTTTTCGGCTGTCCCACTCATGAGCATGCAACATACAATTGACCTTGTGAAAAGAACGGATTTTCCAGAATTAAACCACACACTTGAAGCTATTTACTTTGTGCATTGTTGATTGTCATTGAGAATGCAAGGCGATTGGGGACCTGTAGTTGTTTGAAATCAAATGGCATGTCGGTGGGAATGATGGGAATACGTGGAATAAGCACATCTCCTTTTGAATTGCCATTCAGAATTGTCACTTCGATGACGTTTGGTATCAGTGGTTTGACAGTGAGCCTGGTTCAATTGTACATTCGTGGTGCATTAATGTTGCGCAAAAGAATTATAGGTGCGCCGAGTTTGAGTGACAAATTGTGCGGTGGTACACCAGAAAGATCCAACGAATTTAAAAACTCAATTGGATAATTAAAAATCTCGTCCGCATTCATGACGCTGTCAATCGATTTGTAGGTGACAGACTCACCCGAAATTCGTTCATGGATGGCGTAGTTGATTGCATTGACGTCGGTGTTTTTTGCTACCAAAATAGCGCGTTCGCAAAGCCATCGGTGATTTTTGTAATTGGTGGCTACTTGTGGAAAAACTTTCTGAAATGATTGTTCGTTCGATGGAACAATGATATAAAAGTTCAACGGAATTGAAATATTTTTATGTCGCATCTAATGGCACTTTTCCATTACCGATGTCCAACAGGTGTTTTGAAAATATGGTTAACACATTGCGCTGATTTACGCGCATATTGGTCGTGAACGTGAGTTTCTGTACGTGAGTCTCCAAAGATGCGAAGGTTTGAGGCAAGCGTTGTGATCATCATCTTGGCGTTGAATTTTGCATTACTGATCGGTCCCACTCGTGAGCATGCAACATATACTTGACCACGAGAAAAGCATGGAATTTCCAGATTCAATCCACGCACTTGAAGCGATAGACCCTTGTTGATGATTTTAGAAGACAAAGCGAAAGGGAAACTGTAGTCGTACAACTATCAAATTAGTCACTAAACCTGTCCTTAAAAGGCTGCAGGAGTGGATAGCAATTCATAAAATTACTATTAAATGGGTACTATTCGAGCCCGGTTGCCAATAAAATATCTATTGTTGAAAAGGAAGTAAATAGATGAATTTCGAGATAAAAACGCAGTAACTGGACAAAAGTGAAGCGTATAATAAAATAGAATAAAAGAATCAAATACTACATTCTTTTATGCGTTCTTTGATGCAAATCTCCATCCAAAATCTTGAGTACAAGTAATTTAAAAAAGCAAATGAAGAAACCCCTGCACCGAATTCAATGCTTTTCTTGTGGGTGTCAATGTTAGAAATATTGGGGTAAAAAAAACCCCAAAATTTGCCACCTACCAAACCAAATTTACCACCAAATCATACAGACAGAGAATCCACGTTTAATTCACCAAACCACATGTCTCTAGCTCAAGAATTGAGAGAGAAAGAAACAAAATGGATACAGAATAACTGCCTGACTGACTGACTGACACGCAACAAAATAAATATATATATAGATAGATAGATACATAGTTTGATGATAAGTTACGATAATAATACGATGGATAATTTGCTTCCACATATATTACCAGGTATAAACATTTTCTGAACCATCCCTTTTAAAGGCACTGTATGGTCTGGCGAATCAAACACTTTTTGCTTAGTTGGATAGACTTTCAATGCAAGTACTAAGGTTATGGAAAAACTTGCGTGTTTACCAATTTTAGCCTTGATTATTCGTAATCTTTCGAGAATATTTTTTGCACTCTCATTTCATTCACTAGATAATTGGAGAAAATTAAGCACCAAGAATTTCAAATTGGGATTTATATTGAAAGCACTTAAATTCTGTTAGTAAGCCTTTAGGGGGTGCAAGAATAAAGCCTTACAGAATCACTCAGTCATCTAACAGCATTTAGTCAATGGAGTAGGTATCGAATATTTTGATGCTTCTGCTTTTCTCACAGTCCTATTTCCATACATTCGGACGAAATTGAAAATGGAAAATACTCTTGCTAATCAAGACATATTTGCGAAAGTAATGAGTACTATACCTAATAGAGATCGTGAGCAATATTTCCCCACGATTGAAAATATTTAATTATGTATGAAACGTAACTTTATGTGTAGTTTCTCTATCGTTAGATTTTCAAAAATGACAATCTAAAACCCTGTGACAAAAAATTAGAATCCTGGTAAAATACTGAGTTCCAAAGACTATAAAATTCACTCAATTAAAACAGCAGGTTTTTGCATTCTCTCTTTCAAAGAAAGGCAATATATAGGACGTGGCTTCAGCCAATGCTCTTCCCGTCTGCAGTGCGACTTCCGGTTAAATTTATTTTGTCCAAGATATATGCCTCTCTCCTGCCTTCGCGGAGTGAAAGTAAATCCATGCATGTCCAACTTCTCGGACACCTCAATGATAAAAGTTCAGCCAGTTTCTGGCACCACGAGTCGGTGTGGGATCAATAATAGCGGGCATAAAGTTCGCGTCCACAGGAGTGTATTGATCTGAGTTTTCTGCGAAAGTGTAATCCGTCTTATGTGACTGGTAAGTCACTGTAACGTGGAGCGCTTTATTTGTTTCATAAATCACGTCGTGAAATATGCCCGTAAGCCGCTTTCCCTTCCACGTCACGGGGCTGGAAATGTTTGGCCCTCGTAGCCTTCTGGGAAGTTTTCAACTTCCAAGGTGATTGGCCCTTCTAGGGGAGACGAGTTGAAATGGGGATCGGACGAGGACGGAAAATATGAATAAAAAACCTATATTTTTTCGTCACTGCATTTTTACAATGCCTCAGCGCCATTTTATGGCCATTTTACTACTGGACTAAAGCCACAAGACGACTAAAATTAGGTAATTGCCACAAGAGTGTTTGAGAGAGGCTATAAAAAACAAGTACCACATGGCTAAATTATTTTTTTTAAGAATTAGTTTTAAACTCGTAACACCTTGGTATTTAACTTTCATTATTAAATGACGAAATGTAAATTAAATTAATTTATGATTATTAAATCCAATAATATTGATCATTAGATTAAGTTACCTTACGACAGCCTAATTGTCTTTAAGAGTTCAAATTTAAAATTAAACTAGCGGCCTAAATGTTGGATGTACTTCGTTGTTTTCTATTAATCTTGAAGAATGTCATACTCAAGTTGAGAATTCCACAAATGCGGTGCAATCACCAATATATTGTAGTTAATTTTAAGACACCGCTGTCAATATTTCATTTAAAAAGTAACGGCTCCAACATGTACTTTGGATGATGCATTCGAATATACTCATTCACCGTGACCACTGCATATTTGTAATGGGTGTATTTTTAAAAACAGAAAAAAGTCTCTTGATGCATCATCAATCGTGCATCTTCTGTCGTATTAATATCGTAGCTAATGCGAAATGTATTTCCTTGTAACTGAAGGATACTGAAAAAATTCATGATAATCCACGACACACACTTTTTATTCCATAGGGCATTGAAAATGGTGATGGGCCTCCCATAAACTGAACGCTAAAGTCTTTTAGGGGCATGAAACATTCAGGATCCCAGTAACTCTCTCCCGAAAACACCGCTGTTCTTCGCTCGCACTGCCATGGGGAGAGGTTCTGTCGACAGCTGTCAACTTACAGAACGCCCATGAAGCAAGATGCGAGGCGGAAATGACGTCCTCATCACCATCGCCACATTACGACTACCGACTTCCCTTTTCCAATAATTCACTCCCCGACATATTTCCAACAACGCATGTCAATCTTCCATGGCATGGTTTATCCATTATAAATCAACCGAATTTCCAGCAGGCTCTAACACTTGTACTTCGATCGTGGTGAAGAACTTAAGAAGCGTAACGGTTATTAAATAACGGAATTTTATTAATATATATTACAGAACGTTATTAAATAATGGCATGGATAAAAATTGAGCCACCTTTTGATTTGAAATCAATTAAGACGTTATAGCATTGAACATTTTTAATCGTCAAAACATTTCTAGAAAAATATGATTAGTAATGTTGAAAATAAGAACTAAGATGAAGCAATTTTCCACAGATAAAGTTTTAATCGACCCGGGTTTCGATGCACTGCATCATCATCAGTTGGAAATTTATCTGTGGAAAATTTCATGTCCATATTCCATAACATCTCGCCTGATTCCTCCCTTTTTGTGAATAGTGTTGATGAAAAAAATCATGTAGCTCAAATCTTAGGGATATGGGAGAAGACAAGGACATCACATTGAACAATCAAGAAAATGTTCAACACCAAGTGATATGGTCATTCTAAAACGTCATCACCCGGGCGGCTTAACTAAATCATTGGATGCCTGACTTGTGACAGCAAAAAAGTAATAGATTAATTTATAAGAGTCATCACTACGCACTCAATAAGTGTTTTGGGCATTTCAAAGATGTTTTGATTGATATATGATGCAAATTTAGACATGATGAATTATATCATAGTATGACAGAGAACCACTATGCTATTGAGGAATATAAGATTTAATACACGTTTTAGGCATATTTTTTCTTGACAAAAGATGTAATTCATGAATTAATTTTGCTACTCTGCCAAGGTGTTTTACAAATAAAACTTTTAAGTTACCGTAAGAAATATTCCTTGTATAACATTACTTGTGCATGTCGTAGGTTGCCAGATTGCTCTACGTGCTTTGGATGGATAAATTGTTTAAAATATTATCGGGAAAATTTCAATGTAATTAAAATTTATATTGTTGGTAAAACGTAAAAACGACCTTACTAGTCACAATGATTGACGACGCTTCACTTCCATGATTAATGCAAAAGAAACATCAATAGTTACTACACTGCAGGAAGACTTGTCTACAAAAATGGGGTCAAATAATAATAGTCTGAGAGAAAGAGGTTCGAAAATAACAATAGCAGCCTCACAGCATGTAGTAATCGAATCAAAGCACCAGATGCCATGACGGTATGGCTACCAACATTGCCAGAAAAAAAAGTAACCGATGCCGACCGTTCTGCACCGAGTGGACAGCTAGGGCAGGGGGCAGCCCTCAATGACAGGGCCCAGAGGTTAACATCACGACGGGAAAACCGAAAATATCAGGGCCAGTAGCCAAATCCAAGTGCCGAATGACACAACTCAGGGACGGCTGCCAACATTTAGGGCCGGTTACCACTATTCGAGTCCAGATGCCCCAACTTGCATGTAAAGACGGCAGTGACTAGATTGTTTAAAATGAATGTTATAAAGTTAAAAAAAAACTTCTGTATTTCAAAGCCGAGGGGCAATTTCATCAAAAAAACTTAAAAAAAAAAACAATAAATAAAAAGCACATAAATACCACTGAGGAAGCACCAGGACAAACTTTATTCTTCACTGCACAGTTATAATTGTAAATTACTCAGAACAGTTAATTATGAAAATGTTGAAAATTATAGTAAATCTCTGAACGCATTGATTTCTCATTACCGCCGTCACTAGAGCATATCTACTCTACGACACTTTAAGGATATCCCTGTTGCTGGTTGCGTAGTAAATAAATCCTTGATTCCGATTGAAGGGAAAGTTATTTGAATTTCCACGTATACCTGCGATCTAGTTTTTTTATCAGATCTCTTGATTGTAATAGATGCCTCCTCACTTTTAAGCTGAAGATCTCTGATAATATTTTTGCCAACACCATAGAAGATTCCTCCATTCAAATAAGAAGGTGTTTTACGGTCGATTACTTTGTTATACTAGTCTTTGAAAAAAGCGTGAAAATATTTTTATGAGAGCTATGTTATGCATGGTTACAATCTTTTCTACAACATATATTCAATGAATGATGTCTATATGTTATTTGTGAGATACGGGTGCTTGAAATCTCACAGATAAAAAATATTCTGATATATTCTATATTTGGGATGATAACCCATTACAAAGTTGCTCCGGGTGACAACGCAAAAATCTGTATGTTAAAAAACAGATTCAATATTATTCAAGATGCTGAACTAAAAATTGATGCAACGCTAGGAAAAAGGTGTTCATGAAACAGTTATTATAAACGCCCTGCTTGGAAGAAAGATTTCATCTTTGCCTCCAGCGCAACCTTCTGTCCCGCTTGGCTTTGTATACATAATAGCAGCAATGTAATCAGTTGATAGCAATATTACACTGAAACTACGTAATGGATATTTGTTGTGAATAAAATCACATTATTATTTTTTTATATTCATGGGTTTCATATTCTTGCAAAGTATTTAAAACTTACTGTC
Source organism: Pyrrhosoma nymphula (assembly GCA_963573305.1). Lineage (NCBI taxonomy): Eukaryota > Metazoa > Arthropoda > Insecta > Odonata > Coenagrionidae > Pyrrhosoma > Pyrrhosoma nymphula. The sequence continues at coordinate 17,642,395 of OY754327.1, forward strand.
CTTGTTCAATAGCACAAAAAACATGGAGTAACTTTTCCATTGAGTTTCGGTTCTTTCATAAACAACGCCACTCTTGATTCAAGTAGCACAAATTGCTTTCCGTATTCCTTGGAATACGCGATGTGCCGTTGGAAATAACGCATAGACCCATTTATGAAAAGAGAATTTTTCACTTATATAAGATAAAGTTTTCGAAAAAAAAATAATGCTTGCGGCGGCGTAAAGATAGAAACTCAAGGCCGTGCCTTAGAATTGAGTTGTTAAGAACTCCCGAGGTGAAGGAAAGGCAAAGGAAGACAGAGATTTCGGCGCAGGAAGATTAAATCCAAGAAGAACGACAATACGGATGAAAGATAAGATGAAACTGGAAAGGACCGCGACATTGACATGAACAGGACGTCCTGAGGAGAGGGCGGGAAGGGGATATGCAATGGAAGTGTCCTTGGGGAAGGGTTAGGATGGGGGGAGAGGGGAGGGGATGAGAGGAAAGGGGAGGGATGAGGCGGGGAGAGAGGGAAGCGGGGAGAAGAGAAGGAAGGGAAGGATGGAGAAAGATAGAGGAGTAGTGTGTGACAGAGGGAGAGAGAGATAAAGAGAGTGAGGCAGAGGCGGACAATGAGCTGTCACATCGAAGAAGAACGGAGACGAGGCGGATGAATACTTAGAACAAAGTGAGCGAATTCTCGGACATAAGGAACATGGCGACGAGAAAAAAACCCTGGAGATGACATTTATATGCGTGTAGCTAAGTGAGATTCATGCATGAGCTTCGTTTCATTTTATTTACTAAAGGGAGAGCAAGATTTTCTTGAAAAGGATAGACTGTGTAACTTTCAACGTGCGCCATAACTGTCCGAAAATTCAGCCCTGACAAGTCTTGTCCTTTGTCTCTTTGCGATAATATTCGTGTAATAGTTTATCAACTTAAGACGAGTTTATTTTGTAAAAATTCCTCATTATCATTTTCATTGTAAATATCTTAGAACTATAGGGTGGGCGGAATTGGGAGGGGAAATATTCGTACCCTGCCTTCTTGAATGACACCGATGGAAAAATTAAGCAAATTCGCATGTAAATAAGAAATTTTGAATTCAAATCATATTTAGTTTAAACTGTGTAATTGCAGTATCATTGAATGGAATAAAGCCATTCTAAATTTAACCTTTCAGTAGGCTCGCGGGATCTGTCAAACCTCCACGAATTTATCATTGTTTCTTATGTTTTTAACGGTACGATCAACATTTTTAAAATCTTCATTATCTTATATGAACTTGGCACTCGTCCATATAAAATAAAAACATTTTTAATGTTCTAAATAATTTCAATTTTACTTACAATTTTTAAGTCGACCCCGCGTTCACAGTGACCCCGCGTGCCTACTTACGTTCAACTTTTCGTCCATGGTGTCCATAAGCAATAATTCCCTGATTATAAATAATGACAACCAGACTAAAAAAATATTCTAATTCAATATATTTAGAACCTATTTTTTTGCGAGAAAAAAAAATAAATTGCTTTATTATGCTATTGCAGGCACAAATAATTGATCAGTAGAATTTGCATTGATTACAAATTCTCAATCAATAAAATAAATGCGGTTTGCCTTAATGTCACAACAAACTTGTGATACGACGTAAATACCCGTCATCTTATGTATTCATTTATTGCTCAATAATCATAAAAGTGGATACTATCTATCGCGTGCATAAAATTGTAAAGCAGTAGCTTATAGTGTCACTGGAATGAGGTTCAAATAAATTCTATTGTGCTTAAATTTGTGCCAATGATTGGGTCGAGAAAAGACTGAGATAGTGCATGAACATGAATCAGATATAATTGTGTACAATTGTGCGTCTAAAAATGAATTTTGTATCATTTCAATTATTAGTTTCATTCATTTCTTTTAAATGTAAAAATTTCAATTATTAGTTTAAAATTACCCATACTTACTCTTACTCCCATGGCCATTTATACCCTAGATGGTATTTGGCCTCGCCAACTGTCTGCCTCCAATTCTTCCTATCTTTTGCATCCACCTCGCTGACTTTCATTCTCCTCATCCTTCCATCTTTTTTTCGGTCTTCCCGGAAGTCGCCTTCCATCAGGGTTTTCTCTTCAGACTTGTTTTAATATGGTATCTTGTTCTCGTCTCATGACATGCCCTGCCCATCGCAATCTCCGGCTCTTGGCCTCAACTACAACGTCCGGTGAGTTTAAAAGATCCCTGATTTCCTTATCGTGTTTTATTCTCCAAGTTCCATTTTCTCTTGTGGGTCCAAAAACTTTCCTTAACACCTTCTTTTCGAAGGTAATTACCTTATTTTCCGTTCTTTTGTCGATAACCCATGATTCAGCTCCATAGAGAGGAATTGGTCTTATTATAGTTTTATAAATTTTAAGTATGGTTCTGATGGATAAAATTTTGGATGTTAGCAGTTTATTTAGGGCAAACATGCTTCAATTGGCTGAATTTATTCTGCTTTGGATTTCCTGTGATTCACTATTGTCACACAAAATTACCCATAGGTATTGTTAAACTAATAATTCACTTCTGTGTACCTTTTTAGCATGGCATACAATGGTAGTAGAATAAAATTAATCAAGAGATGCCAGTGACCGTAAATGATCGAGCGCGAAGGTGCGGTGAGACCGACAGAAAGATCGAGATGACAACCAAGGATTGGGATGAGAGAGTAGGGAGGGCGAGTGAAAGATTGGCGGCGAGGGCAGAGGCAACAGAGGGGGTTTCTCTCTTTGGTGACCGCAGGGAGGGTAAGGAGGGAGGGTATACGGTCGCGCACGTCGCGGCGTTGGGAGGATGGCGAGGCGGACACTCAGACAGACGGACGCTCGGAGGCGCCGTTTGGTCTCGCCGCTGACGTCACGGGCCTGCTGGCAGTCCCCCGACTCCGATATTGGCAATGGACGACGACAAAAAGGGAAAGGGAAACAAATCATTGATCCTTTCATATCTTCAATTGCGTTCAAAGGAGAATGTCTCTTCCCGGTTAGTCCGCGAACATTACTCCACCACAGATTTAATAGGCTCTTCAGTTTGGTTCCAGTAGTGAGCAGAATATTTTTGATACCTTCAACCAGATATTAGGTTTTAGTGTCAAATACGTCAATTATAATTTCATAACTTATCGGAAAAAAGGAAATGAAAAATGACCATAGCTAAGTTTGAGTTCAAAATACTGTCACAACAATTTCACATGAAAAATAAATCTCCTGCTTCCGGTTTCATATTGTAATTGTTAGTCAGTATCTGTAGCCAAGAAATAATCAAGCAGATATCCGTGTCAAAATGGGTTTAATATCGTCGACAACCGTGCTGATGTTTTGTCATAAGCGCAGGTTTAAAATTGTAAAAACGTGATTAAAATATAATTTATAATTGACAATACTAAAATTGTCAATTCAAATTTTAAGTGGCACTTAAGTCGAATGCATCTGGGAGTAAAGGATTGAACACTGCAGCTTCCACTTAGATAATATCTAAGTGGAAGCTGCAGTGTTCAATCCTTTACTCCCAGTATGATTGACTTCCACAAAGTATTGCCTTAAACTGTGTCGAATGCATCTATAATCAATATTTCCGTACACAATTGCAGACTCATGTACAATAGACAGGGATATTGAAATATTTTGCCTGATTTGCATTGCTACTTTATGATTTCTAAAAATTTGCTACCACACAAGGTTTAACAATGTTTGAAGTGGATCGAATTGCCACATTGTAAACACATTCGGTAAACGTGTCCCTAGCATTTCATGCATAAAAATATTATTAAATTAGTGAGTCTAGCAATGCAAGCCATATAAATAGACTGAGGGGAAAATTTTCAAAATATATCTTTCAAAGATTAACCTCGTATGCTCATTTCTGGGGGAAAAATAGTGGCATCTTCTATTGAAAAAAAAAATACAAAGCCATTACAGAACATTTTAGTTCTTAAAAGCTCAATTGAATCTTTAATCGCCACTGTTACTGTTGGGAATACTACTCCAAATTACAGTTACTGGAATTCATTGACAACTAAATGCCATCAAGTATCATTTTTTTGTAAAAATGAGTCACTGAAACGACTATCAAGTCACTGAAATGACTATCGACTATTTGTTTTAAGTATGTGCTCCGAATATCAGCAGGCGCAAAGATAAATAATGCAAGAAAAATTGGTAAAAACTTGTAATCAAACTTTTATTCCGATATCATGTTTAACCCCGAGAATTTCCTTTACAAAATCTACACACGACAATTCATAATTATCATTAAGACATTTATATCTTGTCTCAATTCTTGAACTCTAGAGAATTTTTTTCATTTCTAATTTAAGTTACCTCTAAAATTTTCATTGTGATATCCCTTCAGCGTTTTTCTCAAGCGACCCCTTCCCCCGATGCATTGATCCTGGCTTATGCTGTAACGGATCGCCCGTCCATTCATTACGTCGGAATAACTCTGGACTGTCTCCTCCGATATCCCGCTCAAGTATCCCCACAAATCGATAAGTTCTACCACACCGTTGCAAGGCTTAGTCCTTCTCCAAGACCTCCCACGACCTCTGGCTACAGGCCGCGCGACATCGGGGCGCGAAGGGCCTGATCCTCCGCTCCGGCGACCCTTCCTTAGCAAGATCCCACTTGCTCCTTCCACGACGCCGGTGGCGGCCAGCCGACCTCGTCGTGACCGGCAATAAATCTCGCCGGACACCGAAGCCGCCGTGAACGGGAGCAAACACACTTAGTCCTCGCGTCCCACGGAATACATCTGCAGATCATCCTGGAAAAGGACTCAATCCCTCCGACCCGAGCAACGTGTAATCCTCTCTTCACCTGCCGTATCCGAGCGAGACCAAAGGGACTTGTCGGGAGTTTACCCCGAGATCGATGACTGCGAAAATATATCGCATTTCAATCCATTGCCGAGGGCATAAAAATGCTCCAGTCATCATCCTTTTTTCAATCAGAGGATTAGCACACTTCTTTATTCCCATTCAAATCTAATTCTGCTCCCTTCCTACATCCCACATGATTTTGCCAAATAAAGTAATTTCCTAACTCCTAAATGCGGATCGCTGCTTTACTCTTCGAAATTGAATACGGTGCCCATTTATTCACACTAATAAAATTTACTCGTACGTTAGCAAGTATATGCGCTTGTAAGATATGCACGCAATGCATCAATTAGCATCTTCATCGTGACACCGTTTATTCCATGGCAACAACTGAGTGTTTGATAAGGTATATGATGTAACTACATAAAGGTAAAAATGGTGGTGGCAATTGATTCTACTTCAGCACACCAGGGACTGACTTAACATGCAAACCTTTCTGCCTCGCATGGATGGACGAAATTGCTCGTAAATGGAGGATATGTCAAATGTTTTTCTAAATATGTAAATTCACAATTCCGCTTTTCAAAAGAATGCCATATTTTGTATTTCATTCAAAAATTCCACTGCATGTGGTCACATAAAAATAAATCGGAATTATTAATCAAACGTTGAATATTCATGTACAAACATTTCCATGAGTTAATGGAAAATGTGGGTATGACGAAATGAATCTCAGTCAAGTTAAAGGCAAATAAGCGTATTATACTAGTAATTATAAAATGAACCCAGTTTTTTTTTACTTTTGATTTTCTATCAACTTAGCACTATTACAAATGAGTACTAACAATAACATGCTGACCATCTTATTTCAATATGAAGGCATATCATCTACCAATAAATTATAAAATAAACAAATAAATAAAAGATTATAATAAGCTCTGTCGTGTAACAAGGGTGATACTTGCCAGTTTATTCTACAGCTATATTGATTTTGTACATTCGGTTTACTAAATAAATAATTAGATTTTATCTATTTTTCATAAGAATTTTTTTTATATACTCGTATTTTCCGTAAACAAGGTACTCAAGGAACTTTATTTCGGCCATGAGTCAGCCAGATTTTCTCATTAAGATGAATTTTTTAACAGACTCAGACGAATGTCTTCCTCTGATATTAGTACTCATGATTAACACAGCTTAGTACTTTTCTACAATATTTTATTATTGCACGACGCGTTTCGCCACTATACGGAATCATATATATATATATATATATATATAGTATAGTTTGTTATTTAAGTTTGTTATTGTTGTTGTAGTTACATAGAAGGAGGGGGGAAAACAGATATTGGGGCAGGGTTGAAGGGAAAAAAATAAAAGACACGATGATTAAGAGCTGGTGAGGCGGGAAAGATTAATTTTATCTGAAAGGAGGGGGGAGGGATGCGGAAATAATAATTCATTACAAAGGTTTTGTGACCGTCTGATAATTTTTAATTGTTAAAGTGCGTCCACTTTCAGGCCTTTGGGAATAATGAGTAAAACTTCGGGTATAAAATCGCTCGTGAGATTGTTATCTAGAAGATGTTTTGCAAAAGGAGAGGTGGAATCCATATTTCTGTAACAATTGGCGTGTTCTTTGATACGTGTACTAAAACTTATATCAGTCTGGCAGATGTATGCCATATTGCAACTATTGCATTTAATTTTATAAATACCTGGAATTTATGAGTCTATCTTGTCTGTCTTTGCCGTTGACTAAAGGTTTTGAGTAGGTTAGGAGAGTGTAAAAAGCTGTTTTAAGGGAGCGGGGTAGGTGGTTTGAAATTTTGTAAGAAATATTACCGATGAATGGGAGAGAGCACCACTTGAATTTAATAGGTCTTAATATTAATGCGGGACGAATTTGTTTTAAAGCTAGGGCTTTTTGTTTTTCCCCAACCCTGCCCCAATATCTGCTTCTCCCCCTCCTCCTCCGTAACTACAACAACAATCACAAACTCAAATAACAAAGTTCTGTAAGTATATTATTATATTTTGTACCTGACCTGACGATGCCGTAAAGCGGCGAAACGCGTCGTGCAATAATAAAATATTCTAGAAAAGTACTAAGCTGTGTTAATCATGAGTACTGATATTAGTAACTTCTAAGTGAAGCCTGCAACAATCAAGTATTCCTCTAATTTAGCACAAAACCACCTCGATTCCCACCGCCTTTTCCATATGGGATTCACACGCGAAGCAGCTCACAAGATATCTCTAGCTCTATGATGGCAGAATTGCATTATTTCCTATCTTTGAATTACCACTCTCAAATGCTCTTCTTTGTCAATACTGTTTCAACGATACATTCCAGTGAGATAAAATACAGTGTATTAAATCACTATCCATTAAAATTATTGGTGGTGACAGAACGTATCAAAAAGTAGCAAACGACATTATGAAACAGATCGAAGGCAAAACACTTGTTAAGAAAAAAGTACTCTCAGAACACCCTCATATTCTCAGTGGACAACATATCCACTTGAACACATAAGAGAATGCTAAAATATATGAATTGGTGGGTTAAAAAAGAAAAATGTTGGAATCAGAAACGGGGATGGGCTTTATTAAGACCAAAAAGCACAGAAAGCAAAGAGATAAGGTCAAGCAAAAGTAGGAAGACTAAAACGAAGAAGGAAACTTTGATGAAGCGCAGGATATTTTTCTATTTCTTAGGCATAAACATATCCACCAGAGAATAATTATTGACGGTTAAGGCTATCCTTAATAATAAGTCAGAACTTATGACTAATGATGCCATCCTAGAGTTATCGGCAACAATATCACAAGAGAATATGTGATTAGAAGCGATAACACCGTGAAGTGGAGTAAAAAGTTATATGAAACGCACAGACCAAAGAAGAAATGAAAAATAGCGCCCAATGAAGCCTGATTGTAGAGGTAAAAGCCCCTAAAAGATGAGAGAGCCCTAATTGGACGTGCTGAAACGCAATGACTTATTGATGAGCGTAAAGGAAAAGGTCGCAAAAAGCAGCAAAGGAAGATTTATGAAGATTACGAAATCGGAGTGACCACAAGAAGGAATGAAATATTAAACAGATTACGGTACGCCTATAAAGACTCCAAACAATAAAAAACAATACTAGAAACTAATTTTTCTGATGGCAACGACTCTTTACGGATGATAATAAAAATTATTTTCGCCAAAATAATAATGTTCAATTAGATAGATTGCATGATGGTGGGGGGCCTTCGACAGGAGCCCGGGCACTTAGACCTTTTTGGTCTTTTGTGCCAACCCCATGCCTGTCTGCCTCATGGAGACAGGGGACAAGAGCACAGCGATGAAGGTATAAATGTTCACCCATCCAACCACCGTCCAGGGCCAATATTGCCTAACTTCAGTGATCTTACGGGAACAGGTGTGATGTGGCTGTGTGTGGCTGGGCCCTTGCCCATATAATAATGGGCACTTACTAATAAGCTGACCTACAACTTCAACTTTGACCTCTATTGACGTTTATCCATTATTATGCATCACTGCCACCAGTACCCCATGGGCCTCACATTTCGGTATATATATTTATGATTCAAATTTCTCCTTAAGGATTACCAATAAATATCCAGGTAAAATTCATACATTTCCTTATCAGAGTTATGTATGACATAAAAATTCATACCTGATTATTACAGCGAGGCCTGTAAATCTGGTAACAACTAAGACCCGATAAATTTTCCCTCGTCAGCTGAGTAATTTCATACGTATTACGACCAAATTACAACCACTGTTAAAGTAAAATTAATGAATAAAATATAAATAATAATGATTGAAATGGTTTCATGTCATCAAATAAAATTTCTCAGTTAAACAATCGATTCTTGTACAGTAACTTATTCGCTTATTCATAGTTCTCTCGACCCAAAATGTAAAAAATACTTTTTCAATAAGAAATATATTGCTATTTCCACCATTGTTACTACCTCTCGTTGAGGATATAGTTAATCACGTGCACTGGGTCTCTAAAATATGCCGTATACCACTAAATATGGAGAAGTTCTTGAAAAATTTCTACAGCAAGCAAAGTTGACAAAACTTCACTTTGATTATACACAGGTTGGTGGTGCAAACTATAGGTATGCCTTGCCGTGAAATAAGGTTCCCGTTACATATATGTATTACTTCGCACAGAAAACATGAGTTTTCGGGGACCATCTCTCCTAGTTTGATGGTTCCTAGGCATATAATCATATCCATTCACTCATTTACTTAGCTCTCCCACAATACTCATAGTCAGTGGGGACAAATGCGTTCTCGGATTTACCAAGCCAAGAAGGAATCGGGTTAATCGAGCGAAGAGTATGTAGTAATGTAAGACTATGGAGCGAAGACTATGGAGAAATCTGAGGGAAGGACAGTTTTCTCGGGGTGGAGAAGTTTTATAAAACCCTTATACGTACAGTTTGTCAGTCATACGGAATACGGAATACAGTCATACGGAATACAGCCATACGGAAGTGAAACATGGACATTGACTGCCAAATCTGCCGAACTACTGGATAGACTAGAAAGAAGAATGCTGAGGAGAGTTTATGGACCAGTAAACAGTGAAGGGATATGGAGAATTCGTTGGAACCATGAAATATATGGACTATATAATGAACCCAAAATGTCCGCGCACATTAAGGTGGCTGATCTAAAAAACCGATGTGAACAGATTTTCTTAAAAATTTCCAAATATGTTCCTTTTTGGATATTCTATGGAATATTGAAGAAAAAACGGGGGATCATCGACATACTTTTTGCGATATTTTAGATTCTTTTAACATGGAGCCTTATGGCGCTCTCTACTCCAGTAGGAATAATTACGCACTTTCTCCATTCCTACAGAACAGATTTTAACCGAAAACTTATATAACGTAGCTCTAATAAATTAAAACCTATTCTAAAAAAATCATTTATTACTATCGACTGAAATTTTTCGTAAATACGATTTAAAAATATGCATGCGAAAATTTCAAATGTCGCGCCGGCTACGCAGTGTAAAGTTGACAACGTGGCACACGAAAGTACGGGACATGCCTGGGAAGAAACAACTGCCTACAGCGTGTTGCAGAATGTACGCTGTTGCCGGATTAAAAACGAAAGATTAAATAATTTATAGAAACATATTTTAATACTAGTTCGCATTCGAGTGACAATACTTCTTCATTAAAACACTTATTTAGAATTCTATGACCACGGGAGTGAACTGTTTTCGGAAAATTAATTTCGCAAAAATGACTTAATAAATGAATGAAGTCTGCATTTAAGCAAATTTTTATGGCAATGTGTAAATTTAAAGGACAATATTTCAGAATATACATAAGACATAAGTCATTCCTACTGAATATGTTATATCTACGACCTATTTTTAAAATTTTAAACGAGCATTAAAATTTAATTAACTAAATTTCTCAATGACTAACGATTACCCGACCAGCCACATTAAGTTAATGAGGCTCCGGTGGGCAGGACATGTCCAGCGGATGCCAGAGACGCGGGAGGCCAAAAAACTATTCACTGAGAGTAGAAGAGGAGGAAAGAGACCAGTGGGAAAGCCAAGGGAAAGATGGGAAGATAATGTAAGCAAGGATGCAAGAGACTTACTAGGGATAAGGAACTGGAGAGAACAGTCAGGAGTCACCGGGATGAATGGAGACGGAAAATTAACGAGGCCAAGGCTCAACTAGGGCTGTAGTGCCATCGGAGAATGAGAGAGAGAGAAGAGAAGTTTTATGAGCGAGTGGCTGGAGAAGAGGTGAGGAGGTGAGTGAGGTGGGCGGTGGCGGTCGCTGCTGAGGATGGGGCATACTCCCGCGCGCCCCGGTTCACCGCTGCCACCGCCCGCGAGTTCCCACGGCACATCACCACGCTGCGACCTGGCACGCGTGTCCTCGGGAGTGGTTGCTGTCCCATGGCATGCGAGAGGGATTTATTTGGGCGTCACAGTACATCGCGCACGCCTCTCAACGACCGGCACCTTTGGCCCGCACTTTATGGAGCAGTCATCGGCGGCCCTCAACGACCCCCGGATGCATGACCAAGAGGGAGACCCTGACTCCCTTATTCCGCCATATGGGAGCTACCTACCTTCTCCTTCTTTCCTTTATTCACGAAAGAGGAAAGCAGTAATAAAAGGGAAGAGGGAGGGAGGAGGAAACGAGGAGATGGAAGGAAGGAGGGACAGCGGGGAGGAAAGGAATCCTGGCCCTGGTGGGCGGTGGGCTTAAAAAGGGAGGGCAAGGAGGAGCTTAAGGGGGATGCCGACGGACTCGTAAAAACGATAGAGGCCTATAGAGAGAAGATGAAAGGGTTTTCGCCCTTCTGTTGTTTTTTTTACTCCTGCTCGGGCAATAAAAGAGGCGGGAGAGTGTAGAGAGAGAAAAAAACTGCTAGGGCGAAATAATGGCGACCTGCAATGGCGGAGGGGGAGAGAAAGGGATTATGGGAAGGCAAGATGAGGTGATACGGTCCGAAGGAAGAGGGGTTTCGGATTGAATATATTATTTGAAACTCATCTGAATTCCATTTATCTACCAGCACGTACCAACTTTATGAACTCCCATTAAATAAATAATATTGGGTAGAGGCTTGATAAATAAAATAAATCAGAATATAACACGTCAAAGTGAGGTTAGCGAAAACTAGCGAATAATTTGGACGTCAAAGAACAGGAAATGCAGCAACATGAGGTATTAAATATAAAATCAAAGCATCATTATTTAGTAGCCCCTTAATCCATTTTCCAAAAGTTAACAATTCGAAAGCGGATGGAGTAAGGACAGGATTTGAGAACGAAACTACTACCACTTTAAATCATGACTGATTTTCCGATCTTATATCATTTTTCACGCCTCTGGATCTTTCAAAACTCTACCTTAAGAACGATATCAGGATAGAAGAATTCGGAGCCTAAAATATTGATAATATACGTAATTACAGATGGAAAACCATTAGCCAGATAACAAACACTGTCGACAAGAAAAATGACTATACACATCAAGCATAAGACAAAAGACGTGAAAAATCACGGAATAATACTCAGAAATAAATAATTCAATTATTTGTTTTAAAAAATTAAGGGTCTGACACTGGCTCCATAAAAAACTTAAATAGGTAATCTCTAAAACACACTGTTGCAGTTCTGGTGAAATAATCATCAAGACTCCGATTTTACTGCCTCTTGAAAGACATTCTCATCAAATAAATAATGAACCAAATAATACATAAACAATCAAAGGATATATCCCAGAAAATGGTGACTAGCAACTGAAAAGCCTGTGATTAAATTTGACTTCTCCTTAGAGAGTTCCATGTTTCCTCTACTCCAATATAGTAATGTCGGAAATAAGGGTAACAGAAGTGATTCGAACATCATTCTTGGAGAGGAACGAGACTACTCTTCTTTAAATTTCAATAACTTTGGAAACAAGCTCTCCGTCAATCAATTTATTTCCTCCCCATTCCCTACCATTAGCTCCTCGACACCCTTTATGTTTGGTTTCATCGCAGATTTGCTATATAAACTGTCATTTGCGTCCTCTTCTTTCAAGGGAAAATACTCGTTATGCATCTCTATAGATAAGTTTATGCGTTGACTTTCCAACATATCAAAATAACCTTAGCCCCTATCGCATCACCCGAAGGAGCATAAAAGTAGTTCATGGGAGAGACGTAAGAAGTAATTTGGGTTATTTATGGGTAGTCTCTGGATTCCATGCAGTTGATAGCCTATGGAAATTCTGAGTGTTAATTGTTTCTACGAATATTTTTACGCAGAAAATCTGAATGGCAACACGCGTTCACTGATATCATTTTGTCAATAATAAACTACATTACGTAAAACTGGGATTATTTTTATTATGATTGCTGTATATTTAGCATTTCATACTATTATTTTAAACGTCTGACTACGACAAAGGTACCTAAATAGTGCAACTCACGATTCGATTGGAGCTATTAAACAAATATAACACCTTATAAAACAAATGCGTGTAATTAAGCTGCCATAGACTTGTATTACGGTAGATAATATTATAAACACTTGTAATATAGAGCGTCCTTTCAGGAGAAGGTACATGATAGAGTTACATGGAGTGGGTGCATGATAACAATAAATACACTCAATGTATTGAATCCCTCGAAGTATTTTCCTTGCAAATTTAAAACTAAATTTTAAAGGAATATGCAATTTAGCTGTTCTACTTGATTTTCACAATAGAGTTTTGGAAAAAGTTTTCTAAAGCCGAATTTAAATTTTATCACTTGTGGAATAGACCAATTATAGGTTAGTACTCAGTTAATTACAGGAAAAATTACATGGCATGTTACTAATATTTCACAAATAATACGCCCATAGCAAAAATCTTAGATGACAAAAACCACTGTTATAATTGACTGAATTTGGTCTACTTATCCCGATTTCATCAAACATGGGGGCTTGGAATTAACAGTAGACAAATTAAAATTGATCTAAAATATTTTTGACGACATTTACGGATGCGTCAATTTTAAATAAATAACTCCCTGAAACATTTGATGAATGAATGGTGGTCGCAGCGTACGTTTCAACATTTCTACTATCGAGAGTGCACTCAGAGCTCTCTCTCTCTCTCTCCTTGTCGTCCTTCTCTTTTACGCGAAGCGATGGCAGGGAGAGTGAATTCTGGCAGTTCTGGGTGTTCAGTTTGAAAAAACACAATCGGCCGATGCGATGCGGACGGTGGAAGTGGCCATCTGACAATACTGGCGCGTTTAACTGCGCGATCCGAATCGATAAACGGGAGAAGAGGAACGTGCGTGCCGACTGAGTGCGTATCGCGACAATCTGGGCTTAATGCAATCGAGGTGGCTCGGGACACGGAAAGTGAGACAACAAACGAACGGCAATAATTTTATGGGAAAATGAAAGCCAGTTAAACACGAAAAAAGTTAGGTTTTGGAGGCGACGCAATTCAAGGAGATGTAGCTGTTACTACTCTGCTCATAAAAATGATGTTCATATTTTTCGCCCGACGATTGTTTTGGCAGAATAGGTGGTCTCTCACAGTTCAAACTTTTAATTTTCTCAAATTCCGAGTAAACGTATTGCAGCCCGAACGCAAATCAAAACTTTACTACCGAAAATGAAATGGGAAGAAAATGAAATGAGCACTTTACTCACTAGATTCGCGACGAATAAAAATGTAAGTAAGGTAAAGTTGATCATACTTACTTTTATTCCCAGGGCCATCTATATCTTAGGCGATATTTAGCCGCATCAACAAATCCCCTCCACCTGGATCGATCTTCTGCCTCTCTTTCTGTTGCTTCGATATTTTCCATATCCGTTCTCACTTGGTCCCACCATCTTAGCCGTGGTCTTCCCCTGGGTCTTCTTCCTTCAGGAATCCCATTTAGTACCTCCTTCAGCAGACATCCCTCCTCTTTCCTTAGAAATGTCCAGCCCACCTGATTCTTCTTGCCTTTATTTCACTTGTTATGTCTGGATTTTTATGTAGATTCCTGATTTCTCTGTTTTGTTTTTTCTCCATTGTCCTTCTTCGTATGTGGGCCCATAGATTTTTTGCAATATCTTATTCTCGAACACTATTAGTTTTTTCTCATCCTTCTTCGACAGCCTCCACGTTTCGGATCCGTAGAGATCCGTAGAACATTCGCTCTACGGATCCGAAAGTTAATCATAGTAAAACAATTATAATTTCCAAACGCTTGGAACCAAAACAGTATACACTGATTCAGCTATCTATTACTAAGAGGTTCACGCAGTTTACGCTTAACATAGCAGTAACGGCCTTCATTAACCATTTAACGACTGATGTTTCAAACATAACTTCAGAAAAACTTTATTTGGCCAAAGTGTGGGCGATGGGCTTAAGTGCTTTGGACCACGGCCAACGTCCCAAACAGCTATACTTTAATTTTGAGGAATTACTTGGATGGCGAAGTTTATGACGGGGACCACCTATACAGAGAGAGAAGCCTGTGCTGTTAAGAGAAAAGAAGGTCCTGCCTCGCTACTTTCCACTTCCCTGCTCCCCACCCCCCTCCTCCGTTCTCACTCCCTTTGAGTCGCCAACCCTCCTTCCAATATCACTTCACCCTCCCTCTAAGGGTTTGGTGGTGGGCGGGCGGTGGCACATCACCAGAAGGGGTGGGAGGTTGTGGGGTTCGAGTCACGTGTGTGTTGTCGCGGGGCAACGGACGCGACGCCGCTCGGGTGTCACGCATATATACGGACGGCGTGGAGTGGATGGTGGTGGGCAGGGGGTGGCAGAAGAGACAGGGGTGGTGCGTGGTGGGTGGAGTGTGGTGGAGGAGGGTCGTTCGGTGCACGCCCCGTCCGGAGTGGCACGTAAAACGCCGGGGAAACAGAGACGACCGACCCCGGGGGGGATAGGGGAGGCGGAGGAGTCGCTTCCCGGCGGGAGGGAGCGTGGATGCTGGGGGGACAAATTGTGGGAAAAGTACGCAATTGAATTAAGCGTAGGGAACGTGCTGGCTCCCACTCTCTCTCTCCAACCGATCGCCTCTTCCTCCCCATGCTCCTCACCCAATTCCTCCTCCTCTCTTTCCACATCCCTTGATCTCACTCTCTCTTCATTTTCGCCTCACCTATCTTTCTCGTTCGCTCCCTCTCTGTCTCCTCCCTTCGTCTCCTTTCGCTCCCTGCCCCCCCTCTCTCTCTGTTTATTCTCTCTTCTTCCCCTACGAAAGGAAACGGGGCATATGGAGAAGATCAGGAAAAATGGAGACGATACAACTTAGATGTGAGTCACATGAAGCAACTGGAATACTGCAGACACAATTTATATGAAATATGTATCGTGCATCCAAATAAATGTGCAAAAATTATTTAAAGGGGTATTGTTCCATATTAGACCTCTAACCGTTGTAACTTTAGGCCGATAAATCCTTATGGACCCTCCGAAGTTTTTGGTACGGTTATTAAACGTATCTCCAATCACATGCGTAACAAGTGCTAAATAATGTGAAACCGTACTATACTTAATTTAACAGGTAGGACGACTTTTTTATAAACATCATTCATTCCATCATATTTCGAAATAATTCTCTAGCCAAATACGACTATCATTACTAAAAGTTAATCAAAACTTCATCATATACATTGATTTGCATAAAATTCAATGGATTTAACCACCTACCAAAACAGAGAAAGCTTTCAACACGCACACTACGATTCCAGGAATTCTCTTGAGAATCACAAACGCGGCTAACTATCTTGCCAAAGGTCTCCTGGCAACAACCATATCTACCATCCAAGCTTACATTCATCAGATTCAGTAAACATCTCTAATTTTAGCCTGACCTCACCATAAAAACCGTCAGTCTCTTTATTCACTGGCGATTAAAGGCGTTTTCACACCACCAGCTTCAATCACCAGCTCAATACGAGACCACAAATAACTTGGAACAAAACAACTCTCAATTTCCCAGCATGCATTTCATTGTCAGCACTATCATCGAGGGATGAACCATACGCCTTGACTGCCGCGCACACTGTCGTAAAGCCATGACTATAATGCCAAACCAGCCATCAATTGCAGCAACATCCCGTCAGACGTGCTTTGTTGCACACGCACAATGGACATCCATTCTCCTCACCATGCACACACTCTTGCGATTTACCAAATGAACTCCTCATATTCAAAGTACCGATTGCTCCGCTGATGTCGCAACGTCGTAATGGCCCAACCTTATGTGACCTAAGCCACCCAACAGTGATTCCAGAGCCCTAGGCTGGTGTTCATCAGTTAAGGAAAACGTAATTATAATAAAAAAGTAACAAAAACGCGCGTTTGAACCTTTTATTCTGTGATCAGAAAAATACCCCTAGTGTCTGATCTTAGAAACAAGAATTTCTTATCTGAGAAACAAGATCATAGAAACAAGAATTTCTGCAGAAAATATCCATTTTATTTACAAATTTACGACAAAATGCGCGTTTACGTCATATTTTGCACATAAAATAGGATTTTCTAAGTTTGACATTGATCCGTCTCCAAATTCATTAGGATAGGCGATATGGGGACCTGATATTCTCTAGAAAAAGAACTTGTTTCCTTATGTTCATCTTCCCTGCCTACCTACCTAGTTCAAGTATTTACTACACGTTTGAAAGGAAGCAAGTGAATATTACTGCAAACAAGCCAAACAACCACGAGCCAATTTTCCTTCGACTAGTAGGATTAATTATTCAGCAATATAAGTCCACAGTAACGCATTGGATTAGGGCTGCAAAGCGGCTAAAGTGCCGGCTCTCGAGGCCAGAATTAACGCCCGCTTTCCAGATGTCAACTCAGTTGAGTCAGATAATGTGTCTGAAATCTAAAGAACGTTCGTTGAATGGGCATGAAATAGGTTTTAAAGACTCCCCTCAGCAGTTGGATGAAGTCTGCAGTGACAGTTGAAGAAACTTTTACCCCGAAATATCTTTCCTTAACAAGATGTACTCAATTTATTAACTGCTTTACCTTATTGTTTACTGAAAGTTTTCAGTAAAACTCCTTATTGTCGTACATGGTGAATAAGATAGTTAACAATAAAGGTAAAGTTATGGTAAAACAAACTTTTCGGATGAAATTGTGTTCACTAGCCAAATTGTCACGGCCAAAGTAGACGGTATGACATTATTTTACATTAAAATCAATAAGTAATAGTGATTGCAATAGGTAGCTAATTTATTTCATGGCTATCATTAGATCCAACGAGACAGTGAAATGAGAGACTAGAAATATATACATGGTAATGACATTGGCCAAAGACGATATGTACTATTTTACATTAAAATCAATAAGTAATAGTGATTGCAATAGGTAGCTATTTTATTTCATGGCTATCATTAGATCCAACGAGACAGTGAAATGAGAGAATAGAAATATATACATGGTAATGACATTGGCCAAAGACGATATGTACCTATATTCTAAGCATAAAATCTTAAAAATAGAATTATTGGGAAACTAGGACCCAATAAAAGACTTTCTGGGATCCCTGCGACATATTTCGCAGGACGAGAAACATATTTTGACCAGAGAAATCAACAACAGGATGTTTCCACAACTTTTATTTCTTTTAGAATTTTTTGTCTTCCATCAAGTTACGAGCAAAATAAACTCTATTGCATAAGAGTCACAAAAATATATTGTTGGCACGTAAAAAACCGATATTGCAAATGAATAATGAATTTTGCGATTTTACGACTGGCGATAAAAAACAAGGTACGCGGAAATATCAGGAGTAAATTCCAGGCATGGTGATAAATATTGATTGATCGAAAAAAAACAAAGAAAAAGAAAGCGAATGAAGATATTCCAGTATTAACATCATTCAGAACAAAAGCTAGTTTAGTCGAGAATACGTGTATATTTACACAAAACCATGATACGAAAATGCAGTTAAAACCGTTCATACGAGCCGTATCGTTCACTATGTTTAAACTGAATTACAGTAATAGAAGCGACAACTTAAAATTCAATAACATAACAAACGAACAGCTCTATACCTATTTTACCTAATGTGGGTCTGTATTCACTGCTGAATAAATGATTATTCCCTTCACTCTATTATTCGACCATTTTCTTTTTTTGTAATTATTACGCTCCATACGAACATTTTATCTTTCATATGTCTTTGATTACTTTTCTTTGTTCCACAAAACATATATATGCTTACGGATCTATGATATGGTTAAATTATTTTAAGAATATGACCGAAGGAATCAAATCTCGTATATGGTATAAAATAAAAATAGCGTAATGACAAATTATTGCTCTTCTTTCGGTTGCATGCCTCACCCTCTTGTTTTGTTTTGTTGTGAGGCTGCCCTATATATTATTCAACATCATATCATGTAATCTATTAGCCTGTATTTCATATTTTCTGCTGTGTATTTACAATTTTACTTAGTTATTAAGTTTCCTCTTTCACAAAAACACGACATTACACTCTTCCCATGTCAAGTGCGCCACTTTTCAATTGACCGGTAGGTGTGAGTCTCGCGATCAGAACTGTTGTGTATAAAAAAAGAGTCCGTTTATATTGTACCACTCCAATTGCTCCAAATTGTAATTACTTTTGCATACGTGTAAGACTATTTATTCCCTCAGGTGAGACGCACGGCGTGGAATGGGAACAGAAAGCGAAGGAGACGACCCGATGGAGCCGAACTATAGAAAGATGGGAGGCAAAAAGATAAAGGCGAAGGAGATATCGGTGATGATGGGCAGCCATAGAGTATTCCCAAAGGGAGGTCCCAGGGAGGAGGGGGGTCACGTGACTGGGGTGTGCAGAGTGTGAGTAGGAGAGGCGTGGAATGAAAGAGGGGGGGGGGGTGTGGAATGAACTCGATGGAAGAGGAGTAATTAATGAGCGGAGCACGGAGAGGGCGTGACCAGACGGCGGTGGCTAGCATTGCTCGCTCGTTCCCCTTAAAATGGGGGTTAGCAGGGGTGTGGGTGGAAACTCCCGCGGGAGAGTAATCGAGTCACGATTTAGAGAGGAGGCCTCGCGGGCGGGCAGGGGGGCGAGGAGGGTGGTAATGGGTGCAAGAAGGAGAACGGCAGAGCACCCGACGAATTATTTCTCCGCACCCGGCATACAAGGCCCCTAAAAGTAAGTAATTCCGGGCCGACGAGGAGAGAACTTTTCCGTACGAGAAGGGCCATTCGGATATCGAACTCGGGAGCCATTCCACGAGCAGTCGCCGTATTATCCAGTAGTGCAGGCGGGGCACATTCGGAGAAGACAAACTTTTTGAAAATGAATTATAAATATGGGAGCGGCGGAATGGCAGAAACGCAAATGAACTGCACTCCAGCAGCAGTCCGAAAAGGGAGTTCCACCGGGAAGCATAAGCACCCGGGTGTGCATAATTGATTCCCTCGCTAAATGCTATAGTCGAACACTTCACGAATTTCCACTATCGTAAAAGAGATTTAAATTGTAACGACATTGGCCGCTTTCACTCTTTTATTACTTTAAAAATCTCAGAAAATTTCATTTTTTTATGCTTCAATGTGCCCAAACGTTAGTGCTTTAGACCTATTAATGAATAACCATAAACGTTCAAGTCTCGCAACACGGTAATTGTAACTCAAAGTAGGAAGCCATGGAACCATTGTTTGAATGCTCTTTGCAATAATAAAGTCGGTTTGTGGTAAAAAAAATGCATAAAATAACTTTCGTAAAACATTACACTATTTAAAAATTTAGAATAATTATACTGGATTAAGAGTATGAAACATAAAGTAAATCATGGAAAACTTAAGTGTTTAAGTTGAATGAATGACTTATAGCATTTCCCCTGCCTTAGATAATATGTAGAAAAGAAATGCTTTAAGGTGGCTCTATACTGGGGCTAAGAAGCTCGTTTCAGACGTTTCCCTCTAACCCAGTAACGGCTTTGCCGTGACAGTTGGAGACTTGCAATTTTTTCTTCTGTAGATGAAGTACAATTTGTTAATTTTAGTGGAGTAACTTTATCATGAAGTGGTTTTTGTTTTTTATAAAAAATAGCAAAACTTTGGTTTTTACTAAATGTTTTGGTAATATTTTGGGTCACGTTACGAAGGCTAGATTCCGAAATGAGGATTTTCAGCTCACTTAAACCAAAGAATCATCCTTCATAAACGCAAAAAATCAACATCCATTGATGCTGTTTTCGTATTAAGGCTATAGCAATGTTAAGCGTTCAATCCTGCATTGACAATGGGGTAGACCTTTTCCATCCCCACCCAAGGATAATCGTTCCCCACTCCATTTTTGTCAGCGCCGCCTTCACAGTTTTTCGTTGGGCTTCTATCACCCCAGTAGGCAACCACAGGCGGCGACCGTTAAATTGAGTTGGCTTGGAAGTATAGATCCACCTTAAGATACATACGTTGTATGTATATATCCTAGAGTTCAGCCTCGATATCTCAGGGTAAAAGTGAGACGGGTAAAGGTTACGGGAGAAGGTGGACTAAACATGGATATGGGTGTGCTCTAAGGAAAGAGAGATCGATTCCTATTACGCAAATAGTCAGACGGGAAGATTGCCCATACGAGCGAGCGATTTGGGAAAATTGGGGAATATGAACATAGAGGGGCCGTTGAGTAGCGACCGCCGAGTCTCCCTACCCCGATCGGCGGCAGACGCGGCGAGGAGAGGGCGCCGAGTTTGGAATTGGCAGCGGGGGCTGAGGGCAGGGAGGCGGACCGCGGTACGGTGCCAGCGACCCGGGACGAAACAGCGCTGGTGGTTGCCGGAGAGGTGGTTGAATCGGTGGCGAAATATGAAGGCATGCGGGATGAGGTATTAAGAATTCTGCCTCGAACTTGATAGCTATTGAGTCTGTGCAAATAAAGATTGAACAACCCCTGTCATTGGCAAAGTTTTGCCACCTAAGCCAAAATAGTAATTTTCAACATTATTTCCAAATAATTTTACCATAACATAATATTTCTCAAGAATCACCTCTTCTAAGTAATTCACCTTAACCATCAGGAATTCTTGGGAAAAGCTATTCAGTTCATATTTATCGTGTGATGTGCTGCATGTATCCATGCTTCGCTGTCGAATCCTAAAAAAGGTCTCACTATGCATCAAATTTCGTCATGAATATGAAGCCATATGACCTAATAAGTAATCATACGATCAAAAGAAGTGCAGTTTTAGTGTATTTTGATGTTGTGTCATTATTTATACTGGGAGCAAGGGAATGGGGAAGGTTGCTCGGGAACTAGGGATGAGATATTTACTGATTGCTTTAAGGGCGTACAAAGTGTATCTTACATCTGTTTAACAACTCCTACAGATAGAATTAATGGAAATTGGCGTAGCTTGGCATAAAATCGTGGTAATGATATAGTTTACAATAATCATGGCTATCAGAATTTATGCCAAAATAGAGAATTATAAAATGCTGAATTCAGTTTTGGAAACATACAGATAAAAAAAATAGTAACTTATGCGAAGAAAAATATTTTCATGTGATAGAGCCAAAATTCTTCGAGGGAGAACTTAAACGAAAGAAGGAATTACTATTAAAAGTGCCTCCTACTTCTTAGGCAGCTATTAAGTTCCCAACGCCAATAAGTAATCATAAGTATTACCCTGTGACTGAAATTCTCAGAACAAGTTCTGAATTAACAACATTACCGGTGATCAGAAGACTGAAAAATTAATTTTTAGGGTTACTACTAGCACAGCACGAACAGCCAAGCATCGTCAACACGTCAAAATGAGACAGAAACTCAAGGAGGAAAAGCGTCATCTGACAGAAAAGTAATTTTTTAACGGATAACACAAAATATTCTCCCAAAACATAGGGGTTTAAATCCACCCATCCGAAAAATTATGTGGTTTAATAGCTAATATATCTTTCTGTGATTCAGTTATGATTTCAGTTAATTTCATATTCTAACTATGTAGAAGCTCATGAAACTACTCACTATTTTCTTACTCCTTGTATTCTCAAAAATACCATAGATTATATGAATATAAAACGTGCTAATATTATTGTTAAAACATATATACTATGCCCCCGCCTTCTATGCTGTTTATCGCAGCAGCATTTCGCAATTTTCTACCGAGGGGAAGCATCATGTCGACGGATTGAACCCAGGGCTCGTGACGCACGGAGTATCCGTATTAACCGCTCCTCCGCTTCCGAATCCTCGGGAGCCGAGGAGCGGAGGGAAATGCTGGAGACGTGAGGGTGAGGTGTAATGGATTTCGAGCGAACGGGATTCAGGGGAGAGTTGGGTGGCGGGGGTGGGGGTGGGAAGGGGTTAGAGAGGAGATTTTTAGGAAACGCGACGTGAGAGGAACGATCGGAGATGTGGGGGAGGCGGGAGGGAGGGGTTGAGAGGTGGTTGAGGAGAGGGGGAGGAGGGTTGGAAGCTGGCTGGTGGTGGTTGAGGGTGGTTAGGTGGGTGTGCTGAGAATTTAGCAACGTGCAGAGTTGAGGTGGGGATGATTAGAGAGCTAGGCGTTGGAATGGTGGGTTGGGGGTGGTTTCGGAGAAATAGGATGGGAATGGGAGGAGGAGAGGGAATTTGGTGGGATGGGGGTGGGAGTCTTGAGGGAGGCAAAGGGGTGGGAGAAGGATGTGAAGGAAAGGGATGGATATAGGAGGAAGGGGAAGCTGTTGGGTGCGACCTTAAACTCAATCATCGATCTTTTGGACGGGTTTGGAGAGTTTTTCGAGGAATAGACGGGAAGGGAGTGGATGGAGGGCTAGAAGGAGAGGGAAGGACGAGTGAAAGGGTTTTCCTGGTTGGAAGAGAGGCGGAGGAGAAAGATGGCGACGGCGGTTAAAAGGGAAGAGCAGCCAGCTAATCAACGATTCCCGTTCGTGTGGAAGCGCAGAGTGTAATGGGCCAAGATCGAATGGGAAGGAATGAAGCCAGGAAATAATAGAATGTGCCCGGACCGGGCGGCCGGGAAGCGAAACATGGAACAAATAGCAATCTCATTTCTAATAAAAGTAGACTTCCAAGATCCAATAGGGTTTTGTGCTCTAAGAGACACTGGGAAAGACTAGCAGACCATTTATATGGTAGACGGCAGAAAGACACACTCGCCTTTGAGGCACAACAGAGAAATGAAATGAATACCTATGAAGGTTTTCACAAACAATTTCCACCGATCAACGTTGAATCCATAGAAAGAAAACTTTTATTACTCACTTCTATAAGCAAGTAAACATAACGCAACCCCACTGAAAATTATTGTAAAGATACTTTTCTATTAAGTTCCGAGTACAACTCGCAGAAAGGAATATTGCGGCGCAAATTGCAGAGGCATTCTACCTTCAAAACTCATTTGGTAACATAATTTCATCTTATTATTTAAATATTTTCACAGAAATGCGGATCAAAATGTAGAAAAAATCTAAAAATTAGGGAAAGGGAGTTTATAAATTCTAAAGGGTACATGCATGGCAATATGAAATTATAAGCAAAAATACACCCTACTGACGCACGTTAGCGCACCCGATAGCATCATTGTAGCTAGAGGTCTAACCTAGCATACAATTTATATTACATAGCATACAATTTTATACCGTATTGTTTTTTTTTCCATTATTCTGATTAATCTTGAGTTATGCACGATAAGATAGCAAGTTGCGAGAATGGGTAACTGATACTGGATTGGTCACACTCAAAATTTACAACTTAAAAGACTTGAGCATTATATCCCTAATAAGAATGTTGGCATCCAAAATGAACAAAGAGGTACTGATGGGTTTCCAAATCTTTTCTAAAAAATTCCAAGTCACAATACTTCATGCATCCATACCATCTCACCTACGAGGCTCTGGTTGTAATGGTAGGAAAGGGCTCTATGTTTTAGTGATGGTGCCTCATTGTAAATTTCTCTCTCCAATTTGAGCTTCCTTAAGATAAGTAAGTGAATTATTCTCTGATTGGTATTAAGGGGATGTCATCCAAGGCCAAGAGTTGAAACTGGCCAACAAGTTTCGAATTATACCCTTGCACTTTTGTGGTAAACTTCCCTCAGGTGACAATATTAAGTATTTAAGATGGTTCCACTGCAACTGTGGGGGTCTAAACAAATACTTATTTCAAGCTTATTGTTTATTCGTTTAAATAACTATACCTTCACTGATGTTATGCATTACCTATTTAAAACCAAAATTAAGTTACATAAAATGCTGGTTATTCCACGATTATATTATTTATTTATAAACTCTCTTTTCCAACCATTGGAGCCGAATGCGGCGCCGTATCTCGATTTCAACTATCGCTGTGATTAGCTGATAATTAAAAAAAATAAGGCGGTAAGATGCCTATTCATTATTTTTTTCTAGTTTTTCGGGTTTTTTTTAACCTTCATATATAGTTTTTCGCGAAAATGTCATTTAAAATTAAATGAAAAATGCTCGAGTAATCACTTTTGCAAGGTTAACTTTGTGGAATTCCATAATTAGAGGGAGAAAAAGATAAATTTTAGTAATACCACTGAATATTTATTTAAACTCAACTCGGGATTCGACGTGGATTCACATCATCATCAGGCAAAAGGTAAGAGAAGCACAAGCCTTATATATACATGTCAATGCCAGGGGAGGGGGGGTTGGGAGGAACACGGGAGGAGGGGGGGAAGGAAGGAACACTTGTCCTCATAATCTCTCCCGTTCACCCCCACCCTCCTCCCGTGTTCCTCCCTCCCCTCACCTGGCATTGAACCCGGGTCGAGTTTAAATAACTATTTAGTGGTATTAGTAAAAGTTATCTTTTTCTCCCCCAATGAAAAATGCTATTTTTCCTGTGTTTCTCTCATTTAGCATCTTGTAATTTTAAATTAAATTCGTGATAAAATTAACGTGGAAGAGGTAAGATTGTGTTATTCTTATCAAACCGAGGACGCGTTTTCTACAAGTCGCCAGAATACGAATTAAATGATATTTGTTACTTCACGGTGGAACCACCTAGGTAATCATCTGAGGCCTTCCCTATTGAATATGGAAAATAGCCAAAGAAAACGGAGAAAACTCAAGTGGATAAGGAGTTCATAGAGCAATTTAGCATTACTTATCGCAAGTTAATTCTCATTCAATTCTTGCTCATTTAAGATACACATTTTTGAATCGCATATAGAAAATATATCAAATTAAATTTAAACGACGTCAATACATAATATTTTTGCCGCAAAGAAATTACATGGAAACTGGGAAAATTAGTTAGTACAACGGTCTATCTAATGGCACTTAGAGCATAAATATTTGGAATATTAAGTATCATGTAAAAGGGGATATTCTACCACACGTTCAGAGCAGTGAATGACGTATTTCAAACTATTACTTCATTTGATTTTTCTGGCGCAAAGACATTTTACAATATTTTCGTCGCATAATTTTTCTCATAATATGTATGACATCCATAAATGCTAAAAATTAGAAATAATCATTTGACAAGTGCATTTTCACCGAATTCACGATTATATGTAAAAAAAAAAGTCTTTCCCGTAGCTTGAAAAGTATTTTGAGCTAAGTTTTTTTATTAATCAAGTAATTTATATTGTTTAGCAACATGTAGACACTTTATGCACAGATTTTGCGTAAAAACGCTTCATTTGACAATTTTTTCCTTTGAAAGTTAAAATTTCGAAATTAGACTGTTCCGTAGTATATATCTTCCAAGAACTCCTCGACCATTATGTTCCGCATGGACAGGGTTCAACCTTAATATGGTATATTCGATTTCAAGAGATGAAACACTTGAAATAATAAATTAAGCGCACACAATTTCCAATCATTGTGGTTGCACAAATGATTGTGGTACGCAGTCACGCTTACTGGTACAAAGATGTACATTGAATTATGATGGTGGTTTAACTGGCTAACACACCGACCGGCAATTGGATGATCCGGGTTCGAATCCCGGTCAAGTGAAATGATTTTTTCATGGTAAATTTCACTCTCTTTGGTGTAATTAAAACCTCATACTTGCACTGCTGAACCAAAAGAAGCCTTAAAAATATTCTCCTATGAAATCCTATTTAGCCGATTTGCTATCCTCTGCATGATAAAATAGTAGATAGTATAGATAGATGTAGTAAAATAAAGAAGAGTAAAATTTTGCTACTTTACCGATGAGATGTATTTTCCCATGGATTCCATAGGTATATTCTATCAGCATGTCTTACCTATAAGAGAAAAAATATGGCATTAGCATACACATATGGGTTCATTATTTTTCTTTACATTCACTCCAAATACCACTGTCTAATACTAGCATATAGATGTTTGATCATTACCAAAGGTGAATGCTATAGTCATATTATCGAACAAACTGATTTATTTAGAACACTCAGAATGAGTACCTTAAAACATTATTTTTTTAAATAATGTCTCTGTTTCCAAAAACATAACATTATACTCAGCTTTACGGGGATATTTTTGATGAATTTTGAACACTGTAATAATAGACAAGAAGTTCAATAAAATTATTTATACCTATATCGTTTTGAAAAAAACTAGCGCACGCAAAAGCTGTCCGTGAGCATACTGAAAAACAAAATTGATCGTAGATATGTGTTTAAGTGTAGTCTCGCAGTTCGTTTTGATACATTTTAACGATTATCAAGTTCAAACTACAGAAACTTTACATTTACGTGTCTCACATTGAATTTGATTTATTTTTTTCGTAAACATTAAAGTGAGACCTCTAAAACAATTATTTTGTGTTGATGAAGTTCGTAGACACTCTCGCTCATTTGCATAAAAAATTGTACTTAAAAGCATTATTAAAGTAATCCCGAAAGACTAGGGTGACAATCGATCGCTAAGATTTTATTTTAATCTGTATACTTAGTTTTCATCGCATTCCTGCTCATGGTAGCCGTGGTCTTTACAAGTCTTCGGTACCTTGGGGAGAGGGACCCAAGGGAGACGTGACGCTTGCCTTGGTCAAAGGGCTCAAACTGCATATGTTGATCACATTCATCGTAGATCTCACGAATAGCTGAAAGGTGGCAGGAGGGGTATCTGCGAGAAGGATAAAAAGCGAGGAAAAGCTAGGGCAGTTCGTCGCAGAGAGGAAAGATGGAAACGGAGGATGGAGGACGTGATAGAAAGAGAAATTTAGAGAGAAGGGGAGAGCAAACGAAGACGAGGTCTCGCGTTTGAAGTACGTTCATTCTCTACGGACGACCTCCTTCTTAATAAAGAGCTCAGGAGGAAAGTATGGAGAGTGTCGTAAATGTGTTAGACGAAGCCGCAGATCGCCGGAGCACGGTGATAAATATGCAAAGAACGTCAATTGGCAAGTGGCTGCGGGGGTAGATTTAGGGGCAAAAGGGGAGTGCTGAGACTGGTGGAAGAGAGGAAAAAGGTGATGGAATGGAGGCGACAAGTGAAGGTGAATAGGTGAGCAAGCACTGTCTAGCAGAAGCTAGATAGAGGGTCCAGAGGTGCATAAGCAAACGCCGTGAAATTGAGGTTTGCTAGGCACGTAAGCAAGAGCATGAAAGAGCAACCATAAGCGAGAATGAGAAACTATTCCGTTTACAAGCGTGAAGGTTTTTTTACGCGATTATGGGAACAGTGTCTACTTACTACTGTATTCAAATATAAACTGTATTAACCACCATGAAACCCTAGAATATTCTCAGTTCTGCGATGCTAAAAATTAAAAGAAATTGTATTATTGAAACATATTTTTTAAGGTTACGTAATCTTTCGAAGAGAATGGGAATTTGAATTTAATTGATAAACATGGGGAACTATTACTACAAAAAGCTGAGAACATAAAACCATTCCTGAAAAATTAGGCAGCAATAGCACATAATATTTTGTAGTCGATCATGCAGTAAAATTGGTGGCAATAAGATCGATTCATAAATTTACAGCACTCCTTATTAACTAGCATCAATTTTTTCTCACCGTCAAAATCGAAGAAGGTTAAGGTTTTACTATCCCAAGAACCAACGAAATACCTATTCGCGGAAAATGTAATTACTATACCAGCATAACAATTTTAAAATGGCTACACAAAACGGTTACAATAATCCATAGTGACTACTCTTTATATACACTTCATTTTAAAATAATTATACATATTTAAATAATTCTTTTTCATCAATTAATTCCAAAATCTCACATCATAAGATAGTAAAATTAGTTACAGCATTAACGACAACATAAGAAATACTCAAACCGCATAAATACAATTACCAAAAACAGCATACTTAATGCAAATTGTCGAAGTCCAAATTTGACTCCATCACAAATGCACACCTTGGGAATTTGGGATCAGTTAGGGAAATGACTTGATATATCATTTTAAAAAAATAGCGTTTTGGGCGCTGGCCCTGGCATAAAAGTTGCTATTTTCTACTATGGCCGGTTTAAAAATATCTGGTTAAATATTTTTGGCGTAAAACCGAAGTTAATACCTATTACTATATCACCTATTACGCTTTCTTCAACAAACCAACAGCCAGATGAGATACATAAAACCCAAACTCTAGGTTAACATCAATTTAGCGCAATTGCTTCGACGTCTTACATTTAACAGCCACCTGATATTATAAAAACGGGCCCGTTATGAATAAAAATTCAATGTTACTGAAAACCAAATGAAATGAAATAAACATTTAAAAACAATGGTTTCTCAAACTAACATTCAAACTGAATGAATTAATTAATTAGATTATGAAACCTCAGCTTGAATATCTAATCTTAAAACAACTCGTACGCTTTCTACTAAGCGTTCACATACTTATTTGATCAAGATGAAGGTGAGTAAAATGAGATAAGCACCAACAGCTATTTGACAGTATTAATTTGTAACCCTTCTAAAGTGTACCAAGCTCTACTGAAAAGGTAAATAAGTTTTTCGTGTTTTGAAATTTAGCTACAGTCACGTGATGCTGAGACCGACTGTAAAATTGTTGATCAAATTCAAATAACGTAGGGAAACAAATGCTGGAAATATGAAAGTTGGCAAGGAGTTGAACTATAAAATAAAGTAGTATAAATTTGATAGCATACGAGTGAATTTCATTTCATGTGCAGCCCGAAGAGCTTTAAATTGCATTGAAAAATATGTTTTTCATCACAGATAAAATTTAATTTTTAATTCGGACTCGTCAAATTATCAGCACCTAGTAGTAAGAGTAACTTTTAATTTAACAATTTAACGATGGTATAGTCCTCAGCCATTAGTAGCAAGGCGTTTAAGCCTATAAACTCTATGGATTATACTAGCCAAAAAATATTTGTCATATTTTGGCAGAAATATAGCATTTTAACTTGTTAAGGCAGACATCAAGTTGGTTATGCCATCGACAAAAGACAATGTGGGTGATAATAAGGGAGTGAACTGAGGATCCTATTATTTTCCAGGAATTTCATTGTATTTCATTTATATTTTCTTTCTTCTTTCAGGAGGTATAGGTTTATTAATTTATATTTTTTTTATTCTCTTTATTGACGTTTCGCATTGTATTTTTTCTCACCAAATAGATGTTTTAAAGAGACGACTTTAAATTTTGAAATATTCACTATTAAAAATTCAGTTAACACCTAACTAGTATTTTTTTACAGATATTATCACCACAGCATATAACTGCCTGCAATAAAAACGTGTGCAGTCTGGTACAGTAGCTCAAAATTCTATTGCGCTTGCTGAAATGTTAGAATAACCAAGGAAATGAGGTTATTCTATAGGCCAATACTAAGAAATTTGGAATAAGTTAAAAGACAGGACTCAAATAATCCATCACAAAATAAAAAGACTAGGAGAAAAATAGGGTACTAAAAACTAGCGCATCAAAGAATCGTCAAAGAAGGCGCAAAAAGATGAAGTGCTGAAGAGCCAAATAAGAAGTTAATGATATGAGCAGATGGACGGCAAGAACTCACAAAAGAACAGAGAAGAACTGTAAGTCGCTGGAATAAACAGCCAACTTAAAAATAAATAAGGAGGGAGATTGAGTTGGGATAGAAGTTTTGGAACATAAATAGATGGAAAAGGTGTATCACGCGTAAGGTTTCAACAGACTCACGCATGGAAAATAGAGAAGCAAACGAAAAGGAAAAAGCAGCAAAAAGAAGAGAATAACGAGCGTAACACCCCAAGAAGGAGGGGGGTGGAGTTTTCAACAACCTTTCCACGTTTTTTCGCGTCTAAATTGAATCATAGTTTACCTTCCACTTAATTAAATTCGAAGCGGTGGGAGTGGGTATTGAGGGCTGATGAAACGTCAGAAAAACTCTCCCAAGACTTGTTTACATACAATATCTTCAACCGACGGAATGGTAATGAAGAAAATATATTGGGTGCGTAGTTTGGGGAAGTATTTGTTTAACGTAGAAGTACCATTAGGTAAAGGCTAGAGAATAATTTGCACAAATAAAGAACTATGTTGTGTAATTAATTTTTGTTGATAAAGCCAATACCCTGAAAAAACTCATAGAATTATCAGAGAAAAACATTTAACTTTGTTATTTGTGAAAGCGGTTTCAAGTAACTTTTAGCAATCATAAAAATATATAGGTCTAATGGCCCTCTGACTAATTCTTTTTTAAACTTGAAAATACACCTACTAAATGTCTTTTGAAAACAGCTATCCTTTATTTTTCGATTGAAGGCAATTGTGACTAAATACAGTAAGTATTGAATAAGTATTTTTGACCATCAGTGAAATTTTTAATTGGTTTTTCCAGTATTTTCAAGAACCTAATGCTTACTAATTAAAATATAATGCATAAATGTACTAAGTGGTAATGCGCATAAGAAGTGACCAGAGACACATGCAATAAAATTGTGTTACTGCCTCACATCTTAAAACCTAGTCAAACAGAAACATGAGAGTGCATTGTGGAAAATGTTTTTTATTAATCCGAAAGCAGGAAAGTATAATTTCAGGTGAGAAATTGTATCAGGCTTAACTTTGTGGAAGTCACAAGAATTCATGTTTAAAAAATATTTTGTTTTAATGCAAACATTTTATTTAAAATAACCAACCCAGGTTTAAGCAGCTATGGACCTTGATAATGTCACATAGCTGCTGAAACCTGGGTCGGTTAGTTTAAATAAAAAAGTTTGGGTTAAAACGAAATAATTTTTAATCAAGAACATAACTCCATGCTTTGACGATGACGGTATCCAAAACCTTGGGAATATTCGCAAACGTATGGATATTAATACGTAATCCATAATGTGAAACATTGTTAATCAAGTAGCAAAAAGAGCTACAGGATATGTAATTACGGCATTGATCAAGAAGTCACTGAGTTCATACAATTCTGAAAGTGAGATGAGATAAACATAAAAGGCTCTTCATCTCCCGGAGGAAAGTAATTCCTCGGAACGGGAGTAGGTAAGTGGGAGAAGAATTTAAAGAAAGAAAATGAATGAAGTAGCCAGTTCGATTCCGTTTATATTCCCTACAACGAGTGGGGGAAAAGACGAAGGACGGATCAAAATTAGGCTGGAGAGGAGATTGCTGCCACACTTTACCTTGAGTTTGGCATAAAAACAAATTTTGCGAGATTATTGGTTCACTCCTCGCCTTATCGTCCTTTGCTCTCTTTTCTCTGCTTCCCTTTTCCATAGATATATATACATTCCTTCCACACACACACACTCCATCTAGGGGTGGGCTTCTGCATTTTTTCCCCTCCGGAAGGAAGCGGCGCATTTATCTCGACAAACCTGTCAAAGGCGGTGGCCTAGAAATCGAAAGACGGCATCCATTTCGGGCGGTCCCTGGAAAGGAAGGAGGGGGAGGAGAAGGAAAACTGCTCGCCGAAAAAAAACGTGAGCACCACTTGCTAGCGAAGGGAGGGAGAAGTCTCGATAAAACTCGGCGGAATGGAAATACGAATCGGGACTCCTCGATCCGAAGGAGGAGTTGTGGGAAGCATAGCAATCATCTCACACGGATCTCACGAGTCGTGATCCACGAAAACGATAATTCCTCTTCTCGTAGCGGCCTTTACAAGGCATTATGCTCAAGAATACACACAAAACGTCGATAGATTTGTAATCAGAGCTCAAGGAAATGGTATAACCGATCCGAAGAGCTCAAAATAAATAAAAAGGTCTTGAACTTTGAATCCCATGATATGAAGAAGCCACTTTTGGTTATATTGCAGCGGCGGCGAATGTGTAATTTTGAGCACTAAGGCGGGGACGCTGCCGCCGCGCGGAGAAAGAATGAAACATATTGACGTGAGATAAATGCTCTTTGAGAGCCCATGACTCCGGCACTTGCATCTTTCCGCACATTCGGAAGTCGAAGCGTTTTTATTCCAATGAATTTCCTCGGCACAGAAACGTCACACGACGCCGAAATGGGATTTGAAAGAAAAGCTACGGAGGCCAAATGCTTGCGTGGGATTCTTTTTCACTATGAGACGGCATAAAGAATAACTTAAAATTGATGAATCCAGTGCCTATACCATAGAAATTTAGATGCTGTAAGCCATAAACTTAATGCGACATAGAGTTTAAGCCTACGGGGAATGGAAATTCATGGGGTGCTTAAGCTAAACTTCTAGCTGAAAGAGTAATTCCAACGCGCACGATTCAATTCAATTGATTTATGCGAGATACATTCAAATAGGAGCCGCTATATGTTTGAAGGTTGAGTCAAATGAAGATGACTCCAAACTTGAGTCGGGAATCAGCTTCATTTGAAAATTCAGCCAAAGGTTTTGTGGGTATCTAAACTAATTATCTTCTGTAATGTACGAATGAAAGCATGTACTCTTCGATTACATTGCTTCATTCGCAAAACAAGGGCAAACAGTGAGTCACTCTTGTTGTGATCTACTGCTGGTATTAAAATACTGCCATAAGAATAAGCTCTCCAACAAGAATGTTTAATATTAAATAAAAATCACATACCTATCTTAGGGAGCGTTGTGGCCTAGTGGGTAGAGCGCTTGGCTACTGATCAAAGGGTCCCGGGTTCAAATCCGGGTGAAGCCTTTGGACACCCCCGAACAAAAGGAGTACGAGGTGGCCCAGGGAAAGGAACTGACCCCTACTCTGAATGTGTGAAATTCACACGCCTGTGGCTTAGTCCGTGGTGAGCTCTACCATCAACTATCCAAACAAACCTTCGGGTTGAATCACTGAGTGAGAGAGTGATACCTATCTTGAAATATTAGTGCCTAGTGAGTAGAGCGCTTAGTTCAATAACGTCATTTGAATTCAAACGTCATTAAAGGTTTCTCTAAATTTTAATGTGAAAAAATAGGTTAATTTTGTAGCAAATTCCATGATTAAATAAAATAATAAACTGAAACGTTTACAGCGTAAGCAATATGAAATGTGTTGGGTTATTATCATCCAACGGTTAAAAAACGATTACCATTCATACTATCCGAAATTTTCCTGTCATTTTTGGCTAAAAAACTGCATGTAATAGCCCGATCGCAACACCCCTAATATCGTTAACATAAAAGAACAAAGAGCATGAGCAGCATATATCAACCCGAAAATTATACTTACATAAATTGCTTATGACTAAATGGGATGTTACAATAACTGAGAGTAGTTACCAGATTATTGCTCTATGAAACTCGTTTCTCTAAAGCAGCGGTTTCTAAATTTCTTAAATCCAGCAACCCCTGATCAGCCATTACATTAACTTTGTACTTTTGCCTTTGGAAAATTATATGTTATTTGCATTCTTCTCGATAACATGGTTCCAACCAACATTAATTACTTTTCGCGTACCACTTTACCGCCAAGCACATACCCCGTTTGTTTACGCGTGCCTACCACGTGTTAGGATTCGCTGCTCTACATGTCTGAAGACGGGAAATAAAGCATAGAATATAATTGAAAAAGAAGGAGCATGGAATGAAATGAAACCTTTAATTAAAGTAAGTAGAGAATATGAATGTGTTGCATTGGTCCTAGACGAGGATTCAAGTCAGGGGTTACGGATGGAGGAGTATGAGGTACTAGGAGACGCGGGTGGGCGATGGGGGATTGAGTGGGTTGCAAATGGATTAGATGGGTTGAGCTTCGAGAAGGAGAAACCTTTTAAGGGCTAAAGACCTCATCTCCAGCCTCCACGTCCCCAGGACGCCGCCGGGTAAGACGTGAACCCCCCGAGAATAGGTGGGATGGAGGTGGAGAGCTAAGAGGACCGGTGACGGATTGGTGGAAGATGTGTGCGTGCGTTTGGTTAAGGTTAAGACGTGTGGTGGTTGCCCTTAGGTCGGTTTGGCTGAGGGGTATAAGTGGGAATGTATGGCAGGGGTTGTGGGGGGGATTAAAAGGGGGATAGATTGGGTGGGAGTGGCCGTGGTACCACCCCCTGTCCCCTGGAGGGGGATAGCGAAGGTAGCTATCGGTCGTCAGCGTCAGGGGGGTGGGAGGGGAAGGGGTGGGTAGGAAATTACGTTGAGGGTAGGGGGATATAGAGATCATTGAAGGGGGGAATAAGGGGAGAAAGCATGGAAATGTGATGAAGCGAAAATGAGTACCCCCCCCCCCCGCACATCCTATCCTCCCAACGCCATCCCCCCTCCCCTCTAGTTACCCCCGCTAACTTCCTTCGCCCTCAATTTCTCGCGAGAATAAATTTTCCACGCCGAATATCTCTTTCCGGCGAATTCAGGATATTCACCCCCTCTCCAACTCCATTTCTTTCTCTCTCTCCCTCACTTCCCTTCCACCATAGCTACCCTCCCTACTCCTACTCTACCCCTACCCTCATGAACACCACACGAATATTTGGTGTGTGGTGCTAGTGAAATGGGGAGGGGACGTTTGAAGGAGGCATCACGCCGCGTAACCATTTGAACGGAATGGAATATACGGAAGCCCAATAATACGTTTATCCCATTACGGTCCACGGACCCGACTCGACGTGGATGTGGGGTGAATTGTATTTGCATTGGAAGCACTGTGGTTTACATCATGCATGAATAAACATTGCGGATCGGAAAATGTAAGTAAACTGAGTATAGGAGACACACGAGAACAAGATTAGTAACTGGTAGTTTACGTTGAATTCAATTCAGATCCTACAAGCCTTTATGAGATCAAAATCTCTACAGTTATGAGCAAAGTCATTTATTATTGTTGAAATTTTGTTAAGCAGTTTTTTTAAGAAAAGCATAAAAAATTGTAGTAAATTTTAGATCCTAGAAAGAAGGAAAAAAATAAAACTAGCTTGGTGAATAATTCGCATACGCATAAAATATTAATAAAAATTGCATCAAATAGCACCAAGAAATATGCCACAAGAAAAAAGCTAAGTTAGAGCTTGTTCATACATAGTTTTATAGGTAATTATTACTAAAATAGAAAATTCATTCATAGAATATCCTACTTTCATTCTTCTGATGCAATCTTATTTCTACAATGGCGATCTTATTTTCATAAGGGTCTTGAGTACAAGTCTGAGAGGGCTATAAACGATAATGGTATAAAAGAGTAAAGAAACTATATTTTGAGAAAACAGCAGGTAACATAATGAGAGAATATCTTGATCACGTAAGTATAAGGCCTTGCAAATTACATTTCACTATTCTAGATAAAATGATGAAACACCTCATGCACTTTGATTCCAGAATCATGCTTTAAAACAAACTTTCTCTGAATTAAAAAGAGTTAAAATTCAAAGAATAAACTCAAACTCGATCTTTAGGTTAAAATAAATTACCATTGTAGTCATCAATCAACGAGGCAAATCGCCGATATATATCTGATCTTACTGAGCAAAGAGACTTCAATTCCATATTCTTTGCAGCTTAAACTTTAACACGACACATTTGAGTTTACTTCTATCTAAAAAAAAATAAGCTAAGCTGAAAAAGCCGTTTAATGCGACACCATTTTTAAAGGCCTACTTTTAAATGCCGGATTTAACCTTCGTAAAAACACTATTCCAATTGTAATATTTTGAGAGCGTAAATGGATTTACATATTCATATTTACCATATGAATATAAATGTTAGAAGCAAATTCAGTATTAGCACCCTACCCAGAAGTGTTTATTATTCAGAGAGCCATTTATTGGTGAAACTTCTTTTAGAATTATATGTTGGCAGATATTGACAACGCATTTTTGTAGTTATCTTACTGAAGAATAAACGTAAAAAGAAATTTTGCTGCCGCTCTTCGAAATTGGTTACGTTTTAGTACCAATCACGTTATTTACTTTCCCGTAATTTAATGTTGGCTACATAAAAATGCGATATTCTATCATGAGATCAACTGCTTGAAAAGTCCCCCGAGGACATTACCACATTGCATTTCCATCGATTATCACGAGAATGACAGGTCTACAATGGAGAGGATGGATGGGCAAAAATGATGTGAAACAAATAATAAGATGGATAAGGATTGCCTCTCAGCCCTGAACGCTTAAGTTGACAATAAAGTATCATTTTAACGAAGGATTGAATCACACATCAGCGTGCAACATGGAGCGAACTCATTCTGCTCATCTTATGAACTCATTAATCATATCGGTCAAAGAATATAATTTAATCACTCATGAAGGCTGCGCATTCTGTGATATTAGTACTAATTACCACAAATAACGTTTCTTATACCCTTATACACCCGAATTCCTGAGAGCCCAGTAGACAGATCGACAATTACTGGACTCTGGACGCCTACAACTCACTCCCTTGGAGCGAACCACCACCGACGGTTATTAGAGAGCCCCTAGAGGTCACCACCGGGGCTTGACAGCGGATCGCCACGCCAATAGTCGCGGTTTCTTGCCGACTACTTTCTCCATTCATTACGCTCTTCTTCACGACACACCAAAATCACTGGGTCAGAGGGAAGGGTGGGGATGTAGAAAAAGGATGATGGGCTGATGTGGAAGGGGAAGGCGGGGAAATTAGTGGCACGGGAAAGAGGGCGTATTCCATGGGCGGCGCGGGGATTGAATGGTTCCGATGAGGGGAAGGGAGGAGACCCTAATGGATGTCCTCTCAACATCTTCCCAGGGAAATGAGCGACAGCGTGGGAGGAAGAAAGGGGAAAGGGATGGATGCAGGGGCGGGGGTAAATGTGGGGGGGGGGGGTGAGGGATGGAGGTGAGAAGTGGAAGAGAGAGAGGAGAGAAAGAAGGCATAGGAAATGAAGAGGAGGTGCGAGGAAGGTTCAGTTTGGTGCGCGAACTTGGCTCTGGCCGTGTCCTGGAGGAGGAAGAGGAAAGGCCTTTTTGAGAGCGGGAACCGAGTAAAGTGGTGAGCTGGAGGGGGGGGAGGGAGGGTGGTTTGTGGTGGGTGGATGTGAGTGGGGTGGAGGGAGAAAGACGTGAGGATGATGCGGAAAAGGGGGGATGGGTGTTGGTTGTTGGGAACTGTGGGAGGAAGAGGCAGTGGGGGTGGGCGCCCAAGTCAGGAAGATTAATCTGACTGCATTCAAAAGCCTTTGGCGTGGGATGGGGACGACGTGAAAGTGAAAGGGACTCAGTTGCCGTGGAAAGCATAAATAACCGCGGCTTGGAATATCATGCCCGACCATGCTAATGTGGGGATGGGCGGGGGGGGGGGGAGAGAAGTTCGGCGGAGAGAGAGAGAGAAAGGGGAATTGGGGGAGGGAGAAGAACACGGGTTGGGAAGGAAGGCAGGATGAGAGTTGTGAGTGCGGAAAAGGGGAGAAGGATCGCTGGGAAGGTGGGGAAGGGGGGGGGGAGGGGACTCACGGGGAAGTTCTAAAGGGCCCGAGAGCGATATTTATTCGCGAATGGCTAGCACCAGCACAAAAACCATCTATTAATTATCCCTTCGGCGAAATGGTTAATTATTATTTAAAAAAAAACCTCATGCAAAGATTGAATAAATTGGGGAACACATTAAACTCATATGCGATTTAAAAAAGACCTCATGCCGTACAATTATTTTCCTCCTTCTAATACTATAAACCAAGGTCTTTCGATAAGATTAACTCCGATGTTTAGCTGATCAGTAGAGCCTAACAACTTTAACCATTTCTGGACCAAAGTTTTAATTATCGTGAAATGATTTTTTTCTCCTTATCAAAAAGAATGTAGGTCACAGAAAAAACATTAAAAGTTTTCAAAATATTAGTTTTGAAATTTTCACATAATTTTTTAAATTTAATCAACTTTGGTACACTGAGCATTTTCAAATGAGCTGAGACGACACCAGAGGTATGAGCCGAATTCAGCACACCTGGCATTATAGAGTAAGTAGTTTTACTTTTTACAGATAATGCAACATCGATCAAAGGATAGGTCAAATTAATCAATTGTGGCGATACCTGGTGGAAATTGAAGATAGAATTCATTTTAGCAAAACCACAGTATAAAAGGGCAGGTCAATGGCAATCATAAATAATGAAAAGGTTAACAAACTATTCTAAACGACTATGCTTTTCCTACTTTTGCCAAGAAAAAATGATAATGAAAATGTATAATTGTGCAGTGGATACTCCGTTACAAAATAAGAGTAGACAATCAATTAGTAGAAATATTTTATCCTCGCCAAGGTTCATGAAAGCTATTTTAATTTCTTTTGCCGGAAGGAAACATGTTTCACTCTTCGGTGAATAGCTCTTAGTAGTCCATGGTTTCTTCATTTGGGACGCTCCTATTTATATTTTTGATCGATAGTCGAATAAATGCAGGTTCGTGAAATTACACCAGCTGATGAGTGTATGCAATTTCTAAAGACTATTTTCCTCAATATCGCTAATAATATTTTTGCATACCATATAATTTCTCGTCACTTTAATGTCACTGATGTGGGTTACATGAAAAAATAAAAATTCCACCAGGAAAAGTAAATATTGAAGGATTTAAGGAAGGAGAAACTCAATTAACAAATAAATATTTTTCTTCAACGATTTT
This sequence comes from Pyrrhosoma nymphula, assembly GCA_963573305.1. Lineage (NCBI taxonomy): Eukaryota > Metazoa > Arthropoda > Insecta > Odonata > Coenagrionidae > Pyrrhosoma > Pyrrhosoma nymphula. The sequence continues at coordinate 17,681,618 of OY754327.1, forward strand.
ACACCAGTAAATCTCCCAATTAATATTCTTCAGTATTTATTTGTTTAATCTTTTGCATATATTTTTATGTTTTTTCATGATATTGCATTGCAAGTTCAGTTCAACATGCCAAGGATAACTATCCCTAAATAATGAAAATACGAAGGTGGTTTAAGACGTCTCAAAATGGCACAAAAAATCGAACTAAATTTTGCATACTTCATTCTTAATTAAGGATAATATATTGGTTGCGCGATTGCAACACTCACGATGAAAGGGAAAACTGCAACAGCTTTTCGCAAAAAAATGGGTACCTATATCACGTGGAAGTTATATAGGGCGATGAAAAGACCAGTGGTAAAGTTGGACAGCACACATAAAACTGAGTAGGCTCATTTCAATGTTCAAACGAGTCACAGGCGTCATGCCACCCAATACGTCCTTCTGGTCTCCGCTCAACCTTGCCCTCCTGGAGCACCAATTCCAGGCACAGGGTCACTTTATTTGCCAAGCACAGCCTATAAGGCCGTATACAAACACGCTTCTGTTGTTTACTGAGAACCGCGTAGGAGCAAAGTCAAAGGTAGTCCAATACTCCAAGACACAACGTCAACAATGACAGGGGCATAGGACAGGGGTACTGCATTATGTCACACAGGCCATTGAGAGGGAGGGTTAGTGACAGGGAGATGCCCTACGTGGACTCCCAGATTTCGCCATTGTATCCATTAAAGGCATACAGACCACCGCTTCAGTGAACACACTCGTACGCAACCATCAAAATTGAACCCTTGTCTCTTTGTCTGCAGCGCACGTATACATTCAGTTGACCACGACGCCATCATAATCCCAAATCAGAAGCTCAACGTAAAGGGTCGTTCGGGGTCACGTTGGGGGCAAGCTCACGTATTTTGCATATAAACCCAATTGGAAATCCTTCGACGGTCACAGTCACAATATTTGACCTTGGGTCGGTAACCCAAGCTTTTTTTCTCCCATGAACATTCTTGGTTAATCACAACGGAATCATTGTGAAGCGATTTCAGAGAACAGAGAAAGACAGGATGACTATTAAACCACCATTAAAAGTTTGCGGCTAACATTTATTTTTAATATCTTAATTTATATCTCCCGTTAAATTAGCTTATTAAGGAGTATTAATATATACGTGTTAAGGGTAAAAACTATTTTTTTTAAACACAAAGTCTCTTTACTAACTACTCTTCTTCGTTTCTTTCCTTAGTGCCAACAGGCAGACATACTATCAGTCCTCTTGTATTACGGAATATTTTTTGTTATAAATACCCTTATTAAGCAGTACTCTACAGATTATGAGAGCATAAAAATACATAAAAGAAGTCGCGTAATTGTATTGCGAGATTATTAACAAAAGATCCCTCTCTTTTGAAATGAGAAATCATCCTTGTAACCGTTTATTTATACATTTCATTTCATTGGGTGAGTTATTCAAACGCATTGATCGGCTCGGAAGTAACACAAGAAAGAGGGATCGTAAATTTACTCTAGTTTCTGAGAAAATTATTTTTGTGGACATAACTTACGGAAAAATGTTTTAGTTGCAAGCATTATTTATACTTAACACCACCTCTCAAGGCATGGATGAGTTTCCGAACGGGAAAAAAGTATCGTAAAATATTTACAGCTCAATTCTCAGGGCACATAAGAACGTAGCATGAGATGTAAATCCCATGGGATGAACCTTCCGATACCTCAAAACTTTGGCAAGCGTTGACGTTTTATCTGAAATATATGACACCCTCCAAAAAGACTCATGCGGGTATATAAGCATTCAGGAAAAGTCAGCAAGGAGGTATGTGTGGCGATGGGTTTTGGCGCAGCTCTACCGCAAAATTGAGGCTCCAGAGGCCGGTGGATAGTCAAAAGGAAGATAGAAGAAAGCCTGTTTTTTCCAATACGTTGGAGGAAGGAAACATATTTCACACCACATCAACATCATCATCACTAGGTCATCGCCTTCTATAAAAAGATATCCTCCAACCTTTGGCTTTAGGTCGACGCCATAGGGACGTAAAAACCATAATAAACAAGAGCGGAGCGAAGAATCTCGGCCAGGAGGCAAAACTCCCTGGGGAGCGCAGCTTAAAAATAAATAGCCGTTGGGTGCACGGGCGGGAAGAGTTGAAAGGGCGAAAGTTTGGAGAGTTAAAAGGAGTTGAAGTTTGTCCCAATGAGTGGACCAGACGCCGTTTGATGGATGAGGCGACGTCGGTTGTTTCTTCCTCCCGCGGATATGGAGGGATGGGTTGGGCAAAGCCTTGGGAGTGGATATTTCGAGTCAAGAAGCACTGGATGGGGAGAGGGGGATGCGGGAGGCGGGCAGGGAGCCGAGAGGAGAGTGTTGAAGGAGGGCGTGAAGAGGAGGTGGAGGCGATGATGGCAAAAATTCGAGGGAGAGTGAAGGAAGAGGAGATGCGGAGGAAGAGGAAGGGAGCGGGGGGAGATGTGCTTGCTTGCCCCGCTAAATCTACCTTATTTATCCTCCGCGTAACTCTACACCGTTCCACTTGAGGAGTAAAGAGTGGAAGATGGAAAAGGAAGACGTGACGAAGGGAAAGCCTCGGGGAATCGTCAGGAAAAATTACAGACGAGAATATTTTGTAGGTCAACCGCCTCGGAATCTCGCAAAATCGAATCTCTGAAGAAAAAAAAAGGTCCTTGCTCAAGTCTACACATCCAGAGCCAGCATAGACATAAACTATTATTAAAATTTTGCTGGTATGAACTCAGAGGACAAAAGATTTTTTTCTTTTTTTTCAAAAGATGTGACCTTGTGAAAACTAAAATTTTAATTAAAACAAAACTTAAATCAAGTTTTTAATGAGCGTTCGTAAAAAATCTAAAAAGCCCGCGTCTACTATTACAACTTACATTTAAAGAACTGATTTTAAAATAAATAAATTTTTACGACGGCAAAAGTGACGGAGAAAGAACTTCAAATTTTTACCTAGCAATGTCACACGTTGAATTAAACTAAATCATTGGTGAAAATGTAAGGCTTTTTCTCATCATAAATGCACTACGGTAGGTAGTATATATTTCACTACAACCTTTTACGGAAGCATTCTCCAAAACTAGGCTTTAGGTCCATAACCAGAGGCCATTTTTCACACTCCGAGACAAAAAAGAGGCGAACATGCTAAAGAAGAAATGGTTCAGTTTTGCAGGTCCTTAGTTCATTTTTCCTAGGAATTTTCTCTCACTTTCTTTATGCCTTGAGCAGCAAAGTGAGGTTGAGATGACCATTATTTGAAATTCCCTAGTTTTTTTCTGATGTTTCAAAAAGAAGCATAATAATTGTAGTAATCCCAATTTGGCACCAATTAAATTGGACCAGAAAAAATCCATCCGTTTCAGCAATAGATGACAGACGATTGCAGATTTTTTCATTAATTAAAATTCTCCATCTACAATTCTTCCCTGAAACATCTAATGTATCAAATGTAGTTTTTGATGTGAAAGCAGCATGTGAATTGTGCAAAGATCTAAGGCAACGATCAAAAAATTAATATTAGTTTACACAAGGCGATGCCTGGCGTAGCTCAAACTCCATGAACCACCACGTTCATTATTTGTATTTACCTGCTATGCGATGTACAAGTCTTTTTTCGGCCTTATCAGTAATTTAATGAAATACCCATATAGAGGCCAAGGGTGAATAATCAAGGAAGCCAGAAAAAAAAATTATAGCTGTTAATTATATTTCAACATATCCTCTTAATTTATAGTTAATTAAATGCATAAACAGACTTTTCAGAGCACTAATAAATTCCAAGAAAATTCCTTCCTTTGATTTCCTTCTATAGCCGGTCATTGGCCAGGAGTTAAGAAAAAAATGGCTAAAATATATATTCCTTTTAATTTAACTCTCTTCATGGTAGAATAACAAAAGCGGTATCATCTCAATCCAAGACTAGGATAGTAATTTTCTATTCTGTAAGGGTCACCAAAACTATTACGAGGTTCACTTTTTCTCGGGACATATGTCATAATCTTTAAGGTTAGAGTTGATTTCCTGTTGCTGGCAATTCACTGCACTATGAAAACCGATATCGATCTATGCATTTTATAAGTTTCAAGGCGAAAAGGAATAAGAAAAGTCGAGGTTCATTATATTAAAAAAAAACATATTGCTAACACAATAATCCACGAAAATTTACCATAATCACACTCAACCACGAACTATAATCTTTGCTTGACTCATCGGTGCATTTCTCTTTCTCATTCCCACAACGGCGCAATGCGGAGAGATTGACGGCCGTCACCCGATCCGAGCATGTTGATTGCCGTGACGCGGATGGGCACTTTCCTCCGGCCCTCTTTCCTTCGGGAGTGGGTGTGGGAGGTTGAGGAGTGGGGGAAGGAGGGTTGAAGCCGGGAAGAAGAAACGACTGCTTGAGAAGTTGGGTTGAGCGGTCGACCTCCAGCCTCCTCTCTGCCTCCCAAGGCAGATGGGGAGGACGAAAGAGAGTGCATAAAAAAACGAAGAAGAAGAAAGACTAGGAAGGAATGAAGAGATGAAAGATGGTGAAATAGGGAAAAAAGGAGGGAGTGAAAAGAAGAAAGAGGGAGAGAGGAAGACGGAGCTAGGAATAAGAAAAGAGACTAGAATAGAAAAGAAGAGGAGAACGAACTGAGGAAAGATGAAAAAAATGAAAGCAGGAGAATGAGCAGGGTATAGGATTGAATTGGATTTATTTATGCTCTGGGTACAACAACTCTTAGGGAAATACAAAAGTTACAAAAAGTGGTGAGCATTTATACTTATATAGAAGGTGACAAAGGAAAACAAAAAAAGCATATAGGTAGATAAGTAAATACATCGATGGGCCCTAGGCCCTAGTCTCTATTTATCAAGTTGTATAATCGCAGGTGTCTCAATCATAGACCTAAGTACAAGCGTTAAAAATGTCAACAATCCAGGCCACTTTATAGTACACTTGGAAGCGAAGGTGAACAGACAAATGGCAAAGGGAATGGCAAAAAAACGAGATTGTGTGTGAGAGAGCGGGAAAAGAGAAAGGATCGAGGGAGTGTAGAGAAGAGAAGAGGAAGAGGCGAAGAGGAAAATATGGTGAAAAAAGGAGCAGGAGAATGGGAGAGAGAAGAGGGAGTAAGCCCCCCACCATCCCCCCGTGGCAAGAGTGGAGCAAGCTAGCCGTATTTCCCCTTCCGAGCGCAAGGGGACGCTCAAGTGGTGACAGGGGGCAGCGGCGGCGGAGGCAGCCACTTCCTCCTTCTCGATAGAACAACGGCGTTCTCTTTCTTCTCCCACTCAGGCAGCCACCGAGAAGGAGATGGAGTTGGTGGGTGAGGGAGAGGAAGGGAGTGAGCCCCCCCTGCCGCCCCTTCGATGGGGGCGGGGGGCCCCGAACAGCAACAAGACGTCACTTCACTCCATCGCCTTCCCGCTAAACACCCTCGTCGCCATTCACCTACGAAATGATAAGGAGGGATGGGAGACGAGGTAAAGAGTAATCAGCGACTGCAGGGGGAGGTCCTGGGGGAGGAGGGGTCAGGGAAGAGCCCTCGCCTCTTCATCTCCCGCGGGAGATGACTGACACGGACGCTTTTATCTCGATGGCGCGAGCCAGAGGGTGAAAAAGGGCACAAAGTGAGCGCGGATGGATCCTTCGCCGAAATTTACGGAAAGAGCGAAGAAGAGAGAGAAGGTGTGGGGGGGGGGGGAAGCGGTAAGATAAACTTCCTCGATCGACTAAAGCCATCGATATCCAATAAGTCACAAGCGCCGATCACGTATCACGAAATTGCTCCGTGGGAAATAGAATGCGGAGGGATGTTGCCTTTACCTGAGATTTTTCAGTTGCCTCTTCTTTGGAAGTACAATTTCTTAGATGCTTTTGGATTCCGAGCACTTGATGCACAATCAATCATGCCGGCAAAGCAGAATTGTAATAATAATAATATCAGCAATTCGCCTTTGATAGGCAAATGATAAGAGAAAATACAAAGAACTATAAGACTGTGTATAGAGCAGATACGACGTAAGCTTGAGGAGAGGATAAAAAGTTTCAGCAATCATGTACACCTTAGCATATATCTTAAACTTTACGGTTGTGTCGTAACCTTGTGGTTCATAAATATCAAATAATAAACAAATAATGTATGCTGCGAGTTTTTCTGCTTCAGTTGAGGTCATATGCAAGTGTATCCACACAAACTATGTTAGTAAGATATTCAGCTTTAAAAAAACGCGACCTAGACGCCGCTTAGATTGATTTTTATGGCAATCATTCATCTCTTTTACGCAATCTTTCATTCACATCCCTCAAATTTTCCACTATAAGTGCATGCTAAAGATATACATCGACCACTCCATAAATTCTAAGTATTGTGATAACAAGAATCAAATTGTAACCTAAGAAGACGAATAAGGCAATGAAGAGTGAACAATGGAAATGAGCTCAGATGAGAGAGCAGGAACGATCCCCTAAAGAGTACTTTTCCCATCATCACCACAGAGAATAGTAAAGCTAGGCTAGCACAACGCAATACTATTACAATGGCCATAATATAGCTAGAAGAAAACAATTACGCACCCCGGTAACTGTCGTATTCCCCCCTTTAGGAATTTTCTGGGAAAGGAGGCAAATTGCCGGGAATAAATAATCTGGCTAGTGTAATTTTCACCCAGCAGAATCCTGTCTAACGTGTCTTCTTAATCTCCCTCGTGCAAAGCAGGAAAATGATAAAACACGAACGTGGATTGCAACGGTTGCTTGCCAAACCGTGGGAGGTATTTTCGTCTACTTTATCTCCTTCAAAGTCTTACTGTCAGGCGTGATGTAATGAGAACGTAAGGAGAATGTCGGATGCGTAATCACAGGAGTTGCCGGCAGGAAATTAACTGTTTAACGATCCAAGCGGAGCGTGTTTTAATGAGCGTAGTTCAACGACATGGGACATCCCTTCCCACGGAACTCATTCGGCGAAAACACTCGCAATTGACGGAAGTCTCGCGTTACTCAGACGAGTGAAAGATGTTACCAAACTTGGGGGATTCCGAAGCTAAGATTTCAATTAACCAAGACCCAGGGGGGGAAAAATTCATGGAACCTATATACTCGAGATTTGTCGAACTCGTGCAGACAGTTAAAGGCTTACAGAGATGTTTGGGAGGGAGATTATAGAGAGGGCGACATGATGTTCCATGTTTTAGCTTGATCTTCCTCAGTAGCTGCAAAACAGAAGTGAATAATACCCGGAATCTCTGTTTTCAGTAAATAATTACCAGATACATGGCTAAACCTGATACTCATTGACAGCATCTTCCAAACACTATTCGGATAGATATAATCACGAAAACTTTGTTGATTTTACGCGTCTTTTTACACGAATAGAAGTCTAGGTTCTCATTGAGGCTATTGCCACAAAGCAAATAGATCGTGGTCGAACAAAGAGCTTGCAAATTAAAACTTTATCGGGAAGCTACCACGTGTAACCATTTTTACTACACAATTCGGGTGAAGATTAATAAAAAGGCTGAAAAATGGGCGTAAAACTATTGTAAAAGTACTAAAACGAAGAGGACAGTTGACTAGTTATAACGGAGAGAATAGACGAGTATAAAAGATGATATTAGGGGCAAATACAAGGACAAGTCATAAATGATACACTCACGCGTGTTTAGATAATGAAACTTATTATAGGTGCAATGATTTAGAATATCTCAGTTCATCTGAATGCATCAACAAAAGTTGATGTTCACCACAGAGAGACTAAGGGCTGAGAGCTAGCATGTTCAACTCATCACGGGCGGGGTTTAAGAGCTCTGAGGATTCCACAACGCCCTTTCGTAGCTCCACAAAAGCCTCATGCATATAAATAAGAGATGGTGACCTCGGGAGTTCAGCGTTTTTCCTGGAATACAATGCTCTTTGTCAAAGAAGACAGTAACTTTGAACAAAGCAAAGAATCCAGGTCATGCATTTGTAGCATCTTAAGGAGGAGGAGCCGAATTATGCCATAAATAATCCCAAAAAGTATTTTCTTCAGTTTCCTGGGGCGTAATCCGTAATCATAATTTCCAATAGCTTCAGTCCCTTCTGTCTCAAACAGTCCAACACACGTACAAAGAACGACAAAAATGCATAGGATGACCGATATAATCAATTTTTAATTATATCAATAAGTAATGTAAATAGTCCGTAGGTTACAATACATTCGTTCAGAGAAATCTTAAAAAGAACAACTATGACTACTTCCAGCCCGTTACCGTCAACGGAAGGAGGGCATCACTGTGTATGTTATTTAATGAATATAATGACAGGAGCGACCACCAAACACCTGCGCTGGAAAGGGCTAAAAGGTATGAAAATCCTCTGCATTTCAGTTATTATACATCAGTTTATATATTTTACTAGTAAGAATGTAACTTTTTAACCTGGAAAGATAAACCTGTCCTAATAATTTACGGCTCCTTTATATTATCAAATATTTCAGATGTGTCCCTAACCAAAATAAACTTTATTGCAGTATGCAAACGAATAACGCATAATTTTTTGTATTGACACCTTACCTTTCATACGAGTTTTTGTAACAATAGTCAATACCCGAGTCTACAGAAGATAATTAATTTTGGAGGTATCTTTAGTTGTAACTATGTATCAAGTAGATTTAATTCATTTTGATTGGAGTCAATCGATTAATCAATAATCTGTCAAAATATGTGCATGGGGAAAGCAAAGCTACCCAGACGCAGAGCAAGTCAGCTCTCTTTACGAGAACCCAATGCATTATTCTTCAGCATACGTCTTACCTCGAACTCTTACCTCATACGTCGTACCTCGTACTCAATTGATTTAAAAAAAAAAGATAGCATGAGAAAAATAAACCCACCATGCGATGTCCCTCATTGGCTCTCTTCCTCATTCCCGAGTTGCATCTCATTCGAGGCGATATGATCATCGGCGGCACCGTTCTCACATTCGCCCCGGGCAATAGCGGAGAGGAATCGTCGCCGTCACAATTCGATGACCCTCCTTCCTCGCGAACCAACGCCGCAACAGCCCGCCGAACGCTGGACGCTCGGGCGAATTTCCCGTAACCCTGTTTGCCGAGACGTCAGTGGCTTTTGCCAGACGTAAGAGAGATGAAAGGCAGGCTCCGGTTCTCGCGAGGCAGAACGGCCAGAAGAGCCAAGGAGGAGGCGATGGAGGAAGGTTAGGGGATGGTGGGAGGGACTTTTCTGACGGGAGGGGAGGGGACGGAAGGGGGGGGAAGGGAATGAGGAGGAGGAGGAGGATAGCCGACTAACCCTCGGATAATTACATCCGGGTGAGAGAGAGAGAGAGAAAGAAGAAGGTTAGGGGCAGACGCTGCCGTTCTTGATTCGAGTGGGCCCACATAAACGGCTAAAACCCCCGACTGACTGCCACTTCTTAAGCCACCCCCTCCTCCCTGTCCTTCCACTCGCACGTAATCCTCACCCCCCTCCCCCTTCCCCAACCTTTCTACATCCTCGCAACCGCCACCGGGGATTCCCGTCCCGAATGTAAATTGATATTTCTTTCAATGATACTTCCGCGCCACGCCAAGTGATTCCAAGATTGCGTGCTTTCGGGCGTAATACAAACCACACGAACACATTGACAGTCAAAATTACAGGGGTAGAGAGAGCGAGGGAGTCGTCCGATCCGAGATAGCCGAGCACTACAAATTATTTTCCGTAACTCTAACGCTGTTTCGTGTCCCCAGAGCGAGCATACCTGAAGTTCAGAGATTAGTTAAGGCGAACCACTAATTAAGTCGGGAGGGTTTGATGAGGACGTGACCCGGTCTAATTAAGACTCCACTAAGGCTCAAGTGGCAAGTAAACAACCAATTATTTTACTAATTCAAATATTTTTCACCCTGTTTTGCTTTCAAATAGAATCTACTGCGATTGGCGTGATTTGATTAGCGTTATTACTCATTAGCTCACCAGGCTCAAGCGGCAAGGGCAGAATCCACCAATGTTGCTGTAATTATCTCTTAGATTGAGGTAACGAGAGGATTCCTCTGGAGCTAGAGGCATTAAAAAAGTCATGAAAGATGCTCATCCGCTGTAATTCACCGAACACCTCAATTAGTATCTCTGTTTTAGGTCGAGTTCAATTCCATCTCGACAAATACTGTCATGAAACAGTAGAAATAATGCTTCAGGATACATAAACATTTGATCTGAGACATCCTTAACCTAAGCCAAGAATCACACCAATGTTCCTCCGTTGTCAACTTTAAATAAATGAAGATTTACCATTTCACCATCGAAAAACATTAAGGATCATGTTGGAGGAAATCAAAAAATGAATGAAAACAAGTAATGCTAATTCCAAATAAAATGAAGGCTTACGTAAATTCCACAGGGGGAAAACATGAATTTTAGAAAACTGTCGCAGTCATTTTAGAACTAGAATTATGTCATCCAATTATGTATTTTCTATCTGGACTAAGATGAAAAGAGTTTTTTTGGGTTTTGTAAGTAAAAGGAAAGTTAAAAGTTTAAAAGAGAATATTGGTAGCAATAAGAGTACAAAGGTATAAAACAATACGGTTGTATGAAATTAGGAAAAACATACCAATAGATAAAGACGAGTTGATGATCGTCAAAAAAAATCAAAATGCTGAGAATTCCCGAAGAAGAGAGTATTGGTAACTCTGCCAAAAAAAGAAAGACACATGATATATGAACGTGAAGAATGATGAGTATGAGGGAAGACCTTTTGAAAAGGAGGTGACGACGTCCCATCTAAGGATTCTAAGGATGTATATAAGGATGGTTATAAATAAGCGACCACCATTTGAGAATGACTAGTTTATATAGGAGAATTATCTCAGCATTAAGAATAACTGCGACTTTAAGGCACTTAAAATTTAATATGAGGTCACCTGGAAGGAAACAGACGCCTAAGAGAATTTACACCCAATTTAGGAAACGCGTTGACTAATCACCATTGAATGATCAAAGCAAAGGTAATTGAATAGTTTAATTAATAACATTAATAAAAGAATTGATAACCATTGAATGAAATTGAAATTAATGAACCAAGAATTAAAATACATCAAACAAATCATGAAGGACGCCAAAGTAAATAATTATGCACGAATAAAGCGGATGGCAGAGAGGAGAGTGAAATGATGAGCTGCTGCAAACCAAACTTTGGACTGATGACTGCTTATGATGAAGATGATGAATGAATTTCACTGCGTTGCATATCTCGTCGATATTGTACTTTACCACACGTTTTCTGAAGGTGATACATAAATTTAACACCATAAAAAAATTGGATAACTCCGAAGGAATCCCTGCACCGACGATAAAAGATTTTTCACCGCATCTGCTGTTAGCAGACGCCATTGAAATGCCCAGCCTCACTCTCATCCAAAATCCTATCTTTGACACCGCGCAAGACCGCAAGCATTTAAGAGCTGACACAAATATTTAATTTTCGTCTCTCATCAAGCAAGCCATAAAGGGGCGAGCAAAGGCAGTTTGATCCCCGCGATACTGCCCGACGCTATTCCTATTCCAAGTACACGACATCCCGCTCCAAATGAGATGTTTTGTATGCAAGACTCCCGCCCTGACCTCTCTCAGGAGTCGCATCTAAACCTTATGCCCCACCCCCTCCTGCCCCCGCTCCCGAAAACCGCCGCCCACTTCCTCACCATTCCGCACGCGATTCCACGGATGAATCCGCGAGAAGCAGGGGCGGTGGAGGCAAGAAGGACACGAGAAGGCGGAGCATAAGTGCTTCTCCAAGTCTTAAGGAGTTAGCTTCAAGGTCGCCATTCCCTAGTTCAACCATTAAAACGAGGGCACAGAGGACGAGGTAGAAATGTATTTTTAGCGAATACTTGGATTACATGTCATAATCCAACCACTAGTTTTCCCTTTAGATGGTGCGGGCACACTAACACTCATTCAGCATAAATGTTACTGAGCTAACTCCAATTTAGTCGTCAGAAAAAGAGCTAAGACAAAGAATTCGGCTACTCTTATAAATTTCATTTTATCACGGATGCCTTCTCATGAATTATACTTTATAGGAAGAATTGTAAACTTTTCTTAGCAAGCAACATGTCTGTGGAATGTTTCCACTATTCCTTAACAGAGATATCACACCCTAAAATCAACTAAATCACTGGCTTCGAATAGACTTTAGGGTTCCATGTGCATGAACCTTGGTTAACATCGTACATTTATTAAAATCATACCATGTCTAACAGGGATGAAACACAAAGATGATTCGGGTCAAGTTAGGGAAAATAAAAGAAAGTCATAATTTAGCAGTTTAAGCAAAATTACATCAAGTGCCTTAATACTTAAACTTGCTATAATAACATTGATTCAAAAGGCTCTAATATCAGCTACTCGGAGTAGAAATACCAACGGTGATATTCACCCTAGTCACCCATTATTTGCGGAAAAACAACATTATGAATTTCCAAACCGGGAAGTTCAACTCTCGTTATAACCCTTTGTAGTTAAGATCCCAAAAAAATTTAGAGAAATGAACTGTTAAGTTATTATAATAAAGTAATATCTTCGATCACTTCACTTAACTTAAGGAACGCCAAGATCATTTGGATCCCGGGAAACGCCAGGATCGGGTCAAATTTGACCAACATATATTTCTCGAAAGGAGTAAGTTTTTGTGTTCAGAACAGAAGCTATGGATACAGTTTAAAGATATTATGCCTATCTTTTCTAAGAAAATGCCAAATAAAAGATAGGATTATTCTAAAAAAAGAGATTATAACTTGTATCAAAGGAGGTGCATTGCAATAAAGCTCCATCCTTTTGATATACTACAGCTTGATTTTTTCCAATTCATGAAGTTGTTAATATATCTACGAAAGTTACTTTTTTCAAAAGTCATTTTAACATCTACCGGAAAATATACAGAATTTCACCCATGTGAGTAACGATTAATTCACATAAATTGATATTAGACTTTAAGACATTAATGACATTAGAATTGTACCAATTAGATGATACGAGTAAAAGTACCTAAAGCATCGAAATATTTCATTATTGCTTTGGTTTTCATTCCTCAAAAAATAAATTCATTTCTTATCCCTAAACGTTGATTCTAATCCTATCACACATGTGCCAACATTTATAGAGTACGACCACGATACCAGATGACACACTTTACTACTGAGTAAATTTTTAGCTTTTATCACTACGAATTATGTCATCCACGATTTCCCTAAATACACCCTTAATACTCTCGTCTAGCTTAAGCGATGAAAAGAATGATGCAATTGCAATTTAAAGTTAAACACAGACTTTAGGTCCACTTTTTTCTCCTATGTTTTCACTTACAGATTACAGGAAAAACAGTAAAAAAAAGCGACAGTTGTCTCAAAAAAGTGCGTTAAAATGGCCCTAACACATCATTCAGATAAGTCATTCTGGACCCTAAGTTGAGTTTTCTTAAAAGATCGTAAACTTATACAATCGAAGTAGCAATATAAATGACTGACAACAACTATTACTAAACACCTGACGTAAGATATGTTGCTTTTACAAAAGCAGTTTTTACTAACATATTTACAGAAAAATGGCACTTTATTCCCGATAAATCAGCAATGCAATCTACGACTTGAAATAACTACATATAGCTTTATTAATATAATAATTATGCAATGAGACTGAAGCCAAGAATTTGCAGTGCAGAAAAATTTTCTTCCAAGTGTTTTCCTTTTCCTATTTTATCAAAAAGTCACTTAGCCTCAGCATTCATGCATATGGTAAAAACTTAAAAAAGTTTTTTTACCTGTTATTATATAAGGTGACGGACGAGTCCCGGAGTAGGAGGTGATAGCTTATTCCCTCGAAGCGGAATGCACTCCAGTTAAAACATTTTCTGGATTAAATAGTTCCTTATGAGTTATTCAATTTTTACATTGGAGAATATTAAAACATTTTGTAGAAGCCCATGATATAAATGACATATTTATAAATATTTAGAATTAATTATACGTAACAAAAATCCATCGTAATGCTTACGTTAACTGAACCACTAATAAAGTAACTGAGCTTTATAAAGTAAACAATGGCTGCTGCAGCAACGACTATGCCTACTGCTCAAAAGTTATGGATTTGCATAAAAAAGATCTCGCATGCGAATAATTCAGCCAATCCATAAAAATTGTTCATAATTATGGCTTTCAATGTGAACAAAAATTTACGCTGATAACAGAGACGTGTCACGATAAGAAGAAATAATAAATTAGGTACGTTAAAAAAATGTTTCCCACTCAATGAACGCAGACTGAGGCCTTTAATAAGTTTTAATTAATTTGAAAATGCATTTAAAACTCTCTCTTAAATAATGCAGCAACCGATTATTGAACATTTGATGGACTGCAAATATATTATTTAATTCCGAGTGAAAAGCGTCTCTTCCCGATAGCCTCAGAGTTTGCAAATGAATTGGCCAACTTGCAGTGGCGAGGAAGGATAGAAGGTGTATCACACGTGCCTATCCTTACGGTCTCTAACTCTCACGTACTTTAACAAGCCTCATAGGCTCAACGTTATGCGACGTGCATTTGGCGTATGACTGACATGCTACTCCCAGCCCACACGGTGGAGGCAATTAAGGGGATATAACGCCCGTGGCACATGTACGGACTAGTACGCCGTTTCGAGTGATATGTGGCATTTTATGCAAAACGAAGCAAGTAAAATGCAAGCGTGTTTCTCAAGGGCACTTGGTGGAACTTGGCGGTTTGTCATGACAATGGTAAATCCGCGATAGAATTACGACGCAGGAAAAAAAACGAGTAGAGACGAATGAACTTTGAGTTGCTACACGTGCCGTCGGTATGAGCACTAAAACCTACGTCGTAGAGCAAGATGGAATTTAAAATGCATCGTATATAGCTTCGAATATCCACACAAGACCTAAGATTAACATTATTTCTTTCATTCGCGATAATTAATTAGTGGTGTAGCAATTCTATGAAAGGCAATAAATTATTGAGACTTATTTGAACACGTATACTCAGTGAAGAATTGACGGGGAACAGAATAAAGAAATATAAACAACGTATAATAACTATCTAGGGCACTCATGGAAAAAATGTATGCACACAAAAATACAGTATTGCTTTATACTTTATTAATCACTTATGCTGCACACATGTTGAGTATGAATGGAGCGAACATGACAGGGTAAAGTTTTCTTGGGTTACAGAATACACTAAATAAAAGCTGGTATTTACGAAAGCAGGACAAATGTAAAAAGCCTCACCTTCGATGACCGAGATAAAAGAGAATTACAATCTCATTAATAAAAAAACTCGATATTTTGAAAGTGCCACCTTAAACTTTCAATATAATTTCTTTCTCTAGTTATGTTACGTACGCCTGCAATCGACAAAATTTGGTAATATAAGTGTAAAAAAAATATAAAAGCTCTTTGATATTTAAAAAGTTACTTGTAATAAAAAGGCTACCACCGAGACTTATCTACTAGCGTTTCCTCTTCTCGTTCCACCATAAAATAAGTGACCTTTTTATTAGAAGTATATCGTAGGAAAAGTCACATCGAATGAAACACATGTGAATAGGCATCCCCGAAGGTGACTAAGTTGGATTTTGTTATTACGATGGATATATTGATCATTACATTGGAATGTGGGTTTTCGGTATGGTCCTGAAATCAGAACGACTGGGTGTCAGCCACCTGATAACCTGAAGCGAAATTGCTTATGTGATATGTTGTCCATTTTAAGTCTATCGCCACTCTACTGAATCTTAATATTCAGTAGAATGCTCGCATCCTGAGTGCGCTCAACTGTAGATCTACTAAATATCACTACCTTGAGTTTTTTCACGACAGGTAAAATATATCCTAGATATGCCTGCACCAATTTGACGCGCCTAATATTCCATCCGATATAAAAGAGAGAGTCATTAAATTTCATCCCTCATCACACATACTCAACTGATAAAAATCAATGTATGAAATACGTGCTACTTTTTAACACCACTTGACACATCATCTCCATTTTTCGTTATCTAACTTTGGCAGATGACTATAATGTCAATGTCAATTAATGACCGCGTTTCCATTTTTGCATTAATTTCATTAAAGCCACAAAAACAAGTTTGTATGATTTTACAATATTGAAACAACCTGAAGAGTCGGTACCTACCAGGCAGGTACCGACGCAAATGTTTGCTGTACTCTACATATCATTACGCTCTTATTATAACTACGCTCAACGTGAAGTTCATCCTAGTCTAGCCGAAAAATGTATATTCGTGTCCAATCTGATAGAGAGACCCACCACGTCTTATACTTGCAACAGAACGTGAGGAGCGAACTTGGTTATGATATAAGATAATTACCTCTTCTTTATAAAATTCTTAATAAAATAAAAACGAAAATTTAAGCCACACATAATAAAATACTTCGTTCTTTTCCACACTTTTTATTACGATACGACCATGGTTTCGACAAACTTGTGTCATCTTCAGGTACAGAAATAGGTTCACGTTTGCCTTTTATACCTTAACAACCAGAGGTGGGGGGGGCGGGAAAGGGGATGGAGAGGGGGGAGGTTTAGTATTCTGAGGGTCACAGAATTTGTTTTTGAGGGAGGGGAAGGTGAGTGGCTGGGAGGTTAGGAAAGAGGGACTAGAGGGAATTGGAGAGATTTAAAGTGCGAGGTAAGATGCCTTATCTGTGAGACCGTCGGGGTGGTAGGCGGATTCGAAGGAGAGGAGAAGGGGAGAGGAACATTGCGTCATTACATAGTTTAAAATCAGCAGGGCTATTTATTATTTCAAATTGCTCCACAAAGTCAAGTTTCAGCCCTTTGTCAATGAAATGTAAAATTTTAGGGTCAAATTCACACCAATGGTTTTCGTCAACTAAGTGTTTCACCATTCCAGTTGTTTCGTTATTGTTAATAAAATCTCTTCTATGCTCCATCATTCTTACATGAAATTTTCAGCCAGTCTGTCCTATGTATTTACATTCACAGTCCTTACACTTCACTTCATAAACTCCACTTCTCTGTAAATCGTCGTATTTGTCTATAGAGTTACAAAGTTATTTTCCTAAAGTCATATTGTTATAAAATGATACCCTGTTGACTGGAATGGCGTTACAAAGTTTATATGACAGTTTGTCAATGAAAGGTAGATTGCACCAGCATGTTAGTTTATCACTACTCGAATTAAGTGTCAAAGAAGTTTGCGAGATCGTCCTAATAATTTATCTATTACGTTTGGATCGAAACCATTTCTCAGTGCAATAAGTATAATGATGTGTATCTCTTTTTGGATATTTTCTGATTACATTGGAATACTATTCAATCTATTTAACATCGATTTAAAAGATGCAGTTTTATGGGAATGGTAGTGATTCGAGTTCACCGGAGTTATGACATCTGTGAAGGTGGGTTTTCGGTAGAAAAAGTGTGGAAAAGAACGAAGTATTTTATTATGTGTGACATAAGGAATTTCCACCAGGTGAAGCCGGAGACTTTGTCTTATATGCGAAATTTTAAGCGTCGTAATTTGCATATGTGACTGGATCATGTTAATTGGCATCGCAGCTATTGCCAAATTTGGGAAAACACCTTCATTATTCCTGGCATATTTTCCTACAGTTATCTTAAAAGGAATAAATTGTCATTATTTTACATTGAAATGACGAAATTATGAACCGTAATCAGCGTTCGGATAGGATCCACACTACGCCACAGATGAAATCATCCTATTCCAACTAATAATCAGGTCTGGTTCTGTTCGGTTTAATTGGCAGTCCAAATATCTTGTATTTGCCTCTCGGAGCACTCAACTATCAGGAATGAGCCGAGCCCAGCGATCGATAATATTCAAAAGGCAGGTAGATACACACGCGTGTTTGACATTTGGGTAGGGGAAGCTGGAAAAGGGCTGCCGCTGAAGGCAAGGACCGCCATCCAAGAGGAAGAGATAGGGAAATATGGGATTGGTATCGGAACAAGGGATCCTCTATATAGCCCAGGCGCCACCGCGTCAATTATAACCGCACACACTCCTCCACACCTCCATTCACCCAAATAACCCACACGCTCCCTCACGTAGTTTTCTCCTCTTTGTCTTTATTTTTGTTTTCCATAGAATTTGTAATCGCATTTGGGGTTTAAAAACCGATGAGGCCGCTGATCCGTGCTCTCCATTCGTGCTTCAAAAAGAGAATAAATTCAATACGAGAAAAATCGCGGTTGACTGGAGAGAATAATCTTTTGCATTTTTATACGTGCGAACTGAATCATGCAACTCATAGGCCGTTAAATTATCAACGCCATTGATTTTTCCGCTCAAAATATTCAAAACTAGCTAAGCTGAACCAATAATATTTTTTCTTTGAAAAGTACGAGGGAATGGGAAGAGTATTAAATAACTTTACCTCAATATGTTCAGCAAAGCAATTAATATATTAAGAAGGCTTTGACTAATTAAGTCAAAATACTTCCAAAAATATATTGTTTACGTTTTTATTAAACTTCCATTTCAGTCATTAAATTATAAATCGTCTTCAGCTTTAAAAACAAACAAATGGACAACAAATAAAAATTAAGCTTATACAGGTAGCAAATTGCAAGTGAACAAGTTAAAATCATCACTACTCATGGCTGAATTCTATGATTTTTCCAAAAAAAATACATAGAAGATTCACCACGAATCCTTAATTTTTACCTCGTCACTTCAAATGTGTTTGAATTAAAAAATGGTTACTTAGGACATGTGGTGAGGAATCGTATATTAATGATATTATATAACTAGAAATTCTTAACAATAATAGGTAGAGGTACTCGGGGTAAATTTTTATTCTTTAAAAGTGGTATTTTAACCGCAATGCTGTGGTGACATGGACTTCTGCGTTGAAACATTGCCCGTTAAAAAAAATACTATTGTAAGGGTTCTTGGTAAAAGGGATCATAAAATAGCCTCGATAGATGATGAAGGAAAAGGATATTCAAAATGAAATGGAAAATTCTTTGAATTATTTATCGACATCATAGGCAAAAAAAACTTCGCCCAACAATTTGCCTGAATGCCGAGCGAGTGATGCAGTGAAGATAAGCTTCGTCGCCCTAACACACGCCTCGCCCGTGCAAACGGATAACTTTTCGTAAAAACGCACAATTCGGCAAACACGGCAGCTGAGCAGCCAACTTTAATTTCGCATCGATTAATCCACGCGCGGATAGGCGGGTCGCCGTTTATCAAGCGTGCTATTAATTCTCCCGCTCCCGTTAAGCCCTCCTTATCTTTCACAGGTTGAGAGCACCCACATACCTACACACACACATAGTGCTTGGATTCATACTCCACCCGTCCCTCTCTGTTTCAAACAATAGAGCATCGACACCCGCATTGAAGTTCCTCCATTTCCCACCCTTCCAAGCCCCAAAAACCCCAACTCTCCCTCATCTGATTACCAAGGTGGTACCAAGGTGGCTGAAATACAATGGAGGCGCGCGCTATCTACGAAATTTCTGGGTAGTCAAAAGTCCGCCACCTTCTTTAGATAACTAATGGCATCTTGAAATGGTTTTCCTTCCTTCAAACATAATTTAAACCTACAACCGATACACTGCAACTACATATTAGACAAATTGCAATGAGAATTTCGAAAATAAATGTCCTTCACATAGCCTTATGCCCATTTGCCATATCCAAAATCTCATTCAATCACCGTGGTTTGTAACTGTTTTCCTCATCGTTTTGAGTCAGAACACGACATCCAGTGGTGTTTGGTGAAAACCAATTAGTACTAGAAAAAATAGCATATTACTAATAGTATAAATAGCTATTCATACCTTTTTCACAGTTTAACAAAAGTTATTGATGATAATTCACTGCAAAATGAGTTGTTGGAGTTACCTTCAAAACCCGTTGTGATATGAGCGTTTTGGCCGAAGGAAGTGCTAAACCCAAGTACCCATTTTTCTGCCACCCATCCGCTCCATGCAGCCAGTGGACCAGCAGCGACCTCTCCAGTGAATTTCAACCTCCTAGCGAAGTACACGTATAACCCGACACACCCTATCCCACTCATCTCGCCCTTCTCCGCCTCACCTACCCCACCTCAACAGAGGCCTTCGCAGAGGCAGACAACTTCATCATTTCTCCGGTGGAAACCTTCACGCACCATTGGAAGAAATACACACACACACACACGTGAACACATACTATCCCACGCACCAGAGCACACCATCTCGAAGAGCGGGGATGGCTGTAGAATGAGGGGAGCACCAATGCTATCGCTCATCCGCGATGAGATCCAAACTCCGACTGACGCAGCCGATATGACTTTCTTGACGACCAAGCTATTCTCTCGCACGATCTCTTTTTATTTTTACGCAATGCCTAAAACTCGATTAGAATATTAGAAAGATTTTACCTCTTAAGGCTTTGGTACGTCATTTATGTACACTGTTTGCACGTAGTTACTGTTTCACAGTACTTTTGGCAATGAAAGTCATTGCACTTCCCACATTTGATTGTCGTTGATATGTTATTTCCACGGCCACACAATACGCACTTTCCGCGTTTCTTACTTGCTTTCTCGCTCACTTCTTCAATTTGCATCTCTTCATTTCGATAACTTCTCAAGAATATTTTAGTGTTAGCTTGTAGAGATAAAGCCATAAAATAATAGGACAAAAAATATGGAATGGAAATTGTTCCTAAAATTATACTCACATCATAGGGCTCGCGTTGGAGATAATACCACAGCTCAATTTCCGAAGGTTTTCCTCTCCGCATACAGCTACTTCTAATCACTATACGTTTAGATGTTAGCTCAACCATATATCAGAGGAGGAATGGTGAAAATTCTTATATTCCTACCTACTCACATCACACTACATCGTAGAGAAAGTAACAATGTTGATCAATTAGTGCCACTATTGGATCGAATTTCATCTCCAGGCGCGCGTTGCACAGAGTACAACAAAGACGACCACATCAGGTACTAATACGTTTTATTAAGAAATGCGGGAAGCCTTGCGCTACAATTTCCAGCAGAAATCATAATACTGTTACAAAGAAGGAATAATTGGTGCGTTTGGGTCACTGACCTTCCACTATTGAAATAATACAACACAACGAATCAATGTTGCACTTTGTGCAACAGCACGCCCGCTGAAGGGTCAACGTGAATGCGTATTTAAAATAAGTCTGAACAACGGGGTAATTGGATGGAAACGGCGATGCAACGTTTGCAGGGTAAGCCGTTCCACCACGAATACTTCATGACTAATCACACGGTTGAAATGGTGGATTTGGTGTCGTTCGAATGGGTACATGACTAATATTCGATCATGAGCTTTAGTAGTTTACAAGTATACGCACAGTGTAGGAGAGGCCCGCTGAGACTGAAGGCCACTTAGGCTGTAGAGAAAAATTTCTGCCAGGTACCTCAATACTTCGATATGTTAAGGCGATAATTTTTGTTCCAAGGGAATAAACTCGTTTATATTTTTCCAATTTATTAAAAAAACTGTCCTTGTACGATATTTGATGGCGACAAATCATAAACAGTGATCAAATTTCACGAAAATTATCAGATGTCGGCCCACACTCACCTAAATACCCTCAGAGAATTAATAGAACGTATCTCACTGGAAAGGGCGTCTGATGAACCGTCGATCAGCATTACTATTTCTGTAGTGGGATGGGTCACAGGCAGCTTCCAGAATGTCGGAAAGTTGACATGGCACGCGCTGCAAACGACCAACGCAAGCACCTCGACGGATGGTAATAATTACTCGCTACCACCGACGCATTCACGAGCAACCCACGACCACGTCCCCGACATAGTCATACCTGACTTATTCGGGGAAATATCCCTACAAATAACTCCACTTGCCCGGCATCAAGTCTCTCACAACTTCGTCACACCTTCGGTATCGTTTTAAGCCATCCAAAACGCTTATTCTCTTTCTTCATTTCCCGAACTTCTCAAGCGTTCTTTCATCTATCCATCACCCCCTACATTATATTACCCTCGCCTCTAAATGGATCCTCCAACAATTTTTCCACCGTCACTGATTCTCCGCTTCTAGGCTCCTTCCCTCGAAGGCATTTTTACTTACATACAACTTTAACAAAACCCTTACGGCTCGCCATCAAGCAGGCTTTCACGAGCATGCTTTGGAATTGAATGGAGACCATGAACCTGGAGTTGAAATGTTGAAGCAAGGGGTTTGCACGAGTGATCTATTCCAAGTTAAATCGCAGATGGTTGTTTTAAGAGGGAATAATCAGGGACACAACCATGACGAATCAAAAATACGCATCAGTTAATAACAAAAATATTCAATTCGCGAGCTCAATGAAATAGGAAAGAAAGCCGCGTGTATTGTTTTGACACTACCACAAGCGAAGAGAAAATGCGGCAAAACTTATATGGCAGGGTTTGAAGCTGCTGGAGTCTGAAAGGTAACACGCTGAGCTATGTTTACTACGAATATTCATATTTCACGAATTACAAATTGACACTGCAAGTAGTACCTACTTTAACCTCACGCCACACTTATGCGGCGGGCAAAAACAACAAGAGAGAACCTCACCGTCGAACAGATGGGTATCTGCAAGAATTCTTACTTTCCCTCTCAACATCCACGGCTACCATAGAAACAGATTGAGACTATAATACTGCCGAAAGATAACGTAATTATCATCATCCCTCTCCTCCCCAACTCCGTTTTTTCTCTGCCCTTTCCTTTATTAAGATAGGTGTTACAAAACCCCCATCCACACGCCCTTGAGCTTATTCGCGGGGTAACACGTTACATGCTAATTTTGTATAGGGCTGTACACTGCGGCCGGCTGAGGTGGAGCGGAAGCGCTCTCGGCATTCTCCCCAGAGAAGAATCCGCCTTCCTCTATTCCTCGCCTTTCCATATTCTGCCAACTACGCGACCCGGGAAGAGATCTATGAGAGAGCAGAGAGGGAAGGGGTGGGAGACAGTGAAAGAGCTAGCGGAGCTCCATTGGAGCGGAATTTGCAGAGAATGGCGAGAGATAGGAGAGAGGGAGGAGGTGGAGGAGCGGTTGGTTGGGGAGCTCTCTTCCCTATTGCGTGCACCACCCACCTCCCAGACATCTCCCCTTAATCTCCCGCTTCAAACCCCTCCCTAACCTCCCCCTCCCCCTCTCGCATCATCCCTTAACCCTTCCCCTCCTCCTGCCTCCCTCTTTAAAAAAACACGGCTTTCTTCTTTTCCTCAACGCGATACTTTTTTATCGAGGGGCTCCATGAAGATTTTTCAATTCCACTCCGAGGGAAATATCCGCCGCTTATCGATTTGAACGCGCGAATTGAGACTTGGAAATTCCACGAGATGTTCGCCGTTTCATTTTTTTCTCTTTCTTTCCCTCCTATGGGACGCCTAAATAAAATATAAATGTTGGGTGCGGTAGAAATCACAAGGGATCTATACTTATTCGTGTACCCATAACATACAGCGCCCACACGCTTGTAAGTTATCATTTAATACTAGTTTTCTTTGATCCTGTAAAAGACCACTGTAAACATTAGTCGATGTGAAATTTTCATAGACGAAAACAACAGAATGCACATTATATTTCGAGCAATTATTTATTTCATAGTTTTAGTAATGGTTCAATAGCTGCAATAGAGACTAACCAGATTTACTGTCTGATGGAATTGTCTTTCAAAGTTTTACTTCCCCGTCAGATTTCAAATCAGATTTATGGCCCTAAGTGCTGAGCAGCCATTTATATGAAATATGTTATCTTGAGTGCTACATTTGATTTAAGTATGTCCCGATAAAAAAATGAAAAGAAACGAGATGACCTTCAGGTCATTAATGCTAGGGAAAAAAACGATGATTGAAATTGATGAATCTCACTAAAAAGATATTGAATACCAATTGCCTGACCACAAAAGCAGGCCAGAGTACACTCAAATAAAATACACGAGTAGAAACGAGAAATAATTGCTTTAAATTAGCGTTTGGCTAAAAAATAACAAAGGATACAATCAAATAGATTAAGCATCAAACAGGCTTTAAAACAGAACTTTGACGTGATGCTTGTATAACTGAAAATACGCTTGCTTCCATTGTCTCTATACGGTGCGTCCTTCACAATTTCCACTGAATTTCCCACGCCTTCACCCAGCTAATTAAATTTGGTTAGCAAAACCTAACAGCGGCCATCATTTAACGGCTGCATTCTCTCCTTTTGCGAATTTTCCTCATCAATTAATGGTATTTCTCAGAATTGATGTTAGTGCTATTCACGGCTTAATTTCAATTTTCCAGGAAGTTACTAGTAAAAATAGCAGACATCTAAACGTCAAAAGAAACATCCATCATACTACCGAGAATATGGCCATCACATGCGATAATTTCTCGCGACTGGCCTTACATTCATTTCAAGTATAACTTAGCTCCATGAATATGTCTCTAATTGTAAGAGCAACAAAAAATACATACGTACTCATCATGCCGATTCTATTCAGTGTAAGAACATTCAAAAAGCTGAAATCTCTGTTTTGGACCCAGTAAACTGACTCGGTTTAAACAATATACTCCATGGTGCCTAATGCTTGATTACCTTCTTCGTTTCGGCCATATTAATAGATTGTTTCATACACGCAACGTTGTTCTTAAGACTTCAAATATTCTTCCTCTTATGAGCCCCTTTCACCACCATGAATTCCTCAATTTACTTCATCCTCTCTAACACGCTATTCAATCATACAGGTAAAATCAATTAAGTTATTTGACCGTCATCCATTCTTTCAACATGTCCAACTCAATGAAGCAAGATTCTTTTATACAAGTCCATTACTAAAGCATCCATTTCACAAACTTCCATCTCCCACTCATTCCTAAACCCATTCCTCCTACATTTACTACAAGCACTTCTCAATTACCCCATTTCCAATGCATTAGTATAAGTTTTTTTATTATTCTGGTAGACCCAATCTTCACTACCATGCAAAAATGTTGGGAGGAGTAGACTTTTTCATGCTGCGTAACATCAAAAATGGTTCTATTAAAAATTTCACGCCCTTTTCCGCTCCTTCCATCATATAAATGCATGTATTAGGACTGTTTCTCGGGTTTCACTATAGCACAAGAATGATTAATAAGAATTTTATTCTTAAAAATTACTTTTTTCTCATCCATAAAATTAGTAATGCTTTGATTTGGTCCCACAACTCCACTTCGGCTAACCCCTGGTGATCTACAGAATACGACGGCGTAGTTTGCAGCAAACGTCCTTGAATTCTAAAATGGTCTTTTTAATTAATAGTTCATACGATTTACAGAAACTATTTTTTTTAACTCTCCACAAACCATTACTTTACTTTCTATTCGTCAAAATCTTGTCTTCCAAACCAAAAACTTATGTTCCCTAGTAATTTTCACCTTCATCCATGACTAACTTATGCTCTAAATACTGCGAGAACTCCACATCGTATCCATTAATATATGCCTCATCTTTCACTCCCCGAAGTGCGTATCTCTAACTGATCCATACGGTCTACGATTACACAAACAATGTCTCTCCGATGACGAGATTTCAATCACTGCACACACCAAACGTGCCTATATTGTTTATCCACTTGCATAACTTCTGGTAATTGCAATACCAACGACGACCACACACAGAATGCAAAACAAAAACATTACGGCTTTGATAACAGCATTCCACTCCTCCGCAGCTGTAAACATGTAACAAACACATACATTCTCTCCTACCTCCCCCTCCTCCCCTTCATTCTCTCATTTCTCAATCCCTACATTCCCTCTACGAAGACCCAAGCACCACTCGCTCCCATAGTGCCCACCGCGACTTATCTAATCCTCAACATCGTTCCCCTAGCGACCTCTTATTATCTCGCCCCCCCCCCTCTCCCCCACCTATCCTCCCTCCCACCGCCCTTCACCGACCCACCCCCGCAAAGGATTAAGGAATAATCCACCTTTAATCCACACTGCCTACTTACCCTCCAAGAACCTCCGCCATTCTAACCCCTTGGGACACTTGGTTGACCTTGTTCCCGCTCTTTATCTCCATTCCGAGGCTCGCCCGCAACTCAAGGCGACCGTTTCATCCCGGGGAAAACCCTTTCGCGTCGTCCTACCCGACCTTCCTCCATCCCTTCCCTATCTACTCCTCTCTCTTTCGCCCTTCTCTCTCACTCACGCCTTGGTCTCCTCCTCCTCTTCCTCCTCCACACGAGGAGAGCTCCCCCGTTATCCCCTCCACCTCCTCACACGCACCTCCTCCCTCCACAAACTCCCTTTCAAAAAACCCCCAACTCACTCCACTCCCTTTCATCCCACGGAATCTCCAAACCTGCTGAGACCTCCATCCTAATCTTTTCAGAAATGTTTTCTTCCTCCCCAGCAAAACCCCACTTCTCCACCACCACGGTTTCTTCCACCCATCTGTATTCCAGGAGTTAGTTCCTCCTCCCATCCACCCCCACTCCGTTCCTCTTACCCCCCTCCAACCCCCCCCCCCCTCGCCTAGCAACGCCACCACCACTGCCACACTCACTTCTCTCCTTCATCCCTTTTTGCCAACTCAACCGATTTCCGGGGAATCCATCCTTTTCTCCTCCCACACGCCCTCCCCTCCACCACCTCCCCACCTCACCGACCTCTCTCTCGCTGAACTCCCACCCTTCCCTCTCCCTCCCTCCACCCATTCCTTCTCCTGGATCTGGCTCCCGAAGACCGCGCCCCCTGGAGCATTAGGGTCCTTGGTTCGCGTCCGCCGGTTTAGGTGGTTTGAGCGAGATTTTTCCCCAGTCACTATAAAGACCATGTTAAAATTTTATTTTTTTCACTTAGCAACTGTAAGAAGCACGAATAAAATATTGCAACACTAGTGACTTAAATAATTTGTTTGATAACACTGAAATTTTAAATATAAATTTTTAAAAAAAGTATACATTTGTAAAGTTAGTCCAAGATAATAGCGCAGTCGAAAGTTAGAAATGCAGCCAATCAGCTAACACGTCCAGTGACGTTTGGGTAAGGGAATCACGTGGCCGAAGAATCCATGATGGTGGCCTTTGTTTTAAACATACGATCGTGAAAACACTGTTTACCTTTCATGTCTTTATAAGTCAAATGAGTATATTTCAACTGCGCTATTATTTTGGACAGAACTTGACTCATTTTTTTCACGCCATACGCTCAAAAACGCCTTCAAAACCAAAGAATCTTTTTAAAATTTAGTTTAATTTTTGCAGTGAGTAATTCATTTATATTTATTAATGGATGAGAAAGCATAGAAAATACGATACGCACTGGTAAATTTATGACGAGGTCAATGCGCTATAAATCTCTCATTTTTTTAAAATGAAGTCTTCCAGGAGGGCATTCCAGGATCACTTCCCATAGAAAACTGATATTAATTTTGTCATATACCTTTAATAATATAACGTTAAGTCTCCGATATTTTGTTATCATTGGAAAGATGAGATTTTTAAAAGGTTTACAAAGAAGCCACATTCATCTATTTCTTGCGAATTGATATATCGTTAAAACTACCTGAAGGAAAAGAAATTGTCTTTCTCCAATAAAATAAATCACTTATCTATCGGTAGAGAAGAAAAAAATCACAACTATTTTCTATTTTATTGAAGTAATTCTTCAAACCAACAAAAAACAGAGAGAAAATGCAGAGACTATGTTTCAGTCGTCATAAACTGCAAACAAACGTAAGTAAAATTGATGGCATATTTAGTCATTTCCCTAATAGAATCAATGAGTCGATCAGATAGCATTAACTGACGTAATTCCATTCCGTAGCATCGAATAAATCACGACACTCTTACCCCAAAGAATTAATCCTTGCCAATTCGATTTGCAATCTGAAATCGGATTAGTGCAATGGTATTAAAAAGTTTAAAGAAAAAACTCAGTCATAGTTCTGGTAAAAACTGGAAAATGCAATTCGTTACGCTGTTGCTACGTTGAGCTAGGTTGTTAATATTATGTCTATTGACTCATTTGATCTTCATACCCGAGTGGAGAGTAAACTGATAGCAGTTATTTCATAGATGCACTACTTAAAAAAAAGCGATAAGATCGTTGTAAATCCACACTTAGTTAGATAGCGTTAGGTAATTTCCTGAACTGTAACCCGAATGGTAACTGGTAAAATGGTAAAAATAAAAATGATGCATGAATACTAAATGGAGCTTTGAATCAGAGACATCCTCAGCCGTCTTACCATCATTTAGAAGGTACCGGTGTGCAGGCAGGAAAAAACTTTAAAACATTATATTAGTCTGAAGCGCTATCGGGAGATGGGAGTAGATTTTCTCACCGATAACACTCGCAAAAACAGAAACTCTTTCCAAGCTCGGGTGAGATAAATGAGGAAAACGAACGAAACACAAGTATTATCAATCAATAACTTAACTATCAATATATTTCACAAATTACAAATAGAACCAACGAAGTTACAAACAATTTACCCATAGGTCGAGTGCCAGGCGACCGTAATGAGAGTTTCCAGTCGGAAAATAATTTAAGTTTACAAGTACGAGAGGTTGAGCTTCTCTCTTAAGTACAAAATGACAAAGTCAGCAGGCTCACACAATGGTGTTACCCGGTCGCCGTCTCGGAAGCAATAGAGGGCGAGCTCAGCCATGAGTCAGCTGAGGAGGGGGTCTGTCGACAAGGGCGAAGGTGGAATGGGTAAGATCAGGATGTTGGCGATTGCTAGCCTTGGAGGGGAGGAAATAATGGGATGGGTGAGAGATAGGGTGGCAGTTTTTAATTGGAGCGCCAGGAACTCTTTCTTGGCTTCGGCCGCAGAATACAGGATCCCAGCCTTTGTGCATTGGTCAGGATGACCGCATTTTTGGTATCCTTCCTCACTTTACTGGCTATAAAAACGATGCAGGACCTGGTGAGGGAAACGGTGCGGCGGAACGGTGCGGCGGAACGGTGTGGCAGAAGTCGTGGCAGAAGTCGTGGCAGAAGTCGCTGGCAGTAGTCGCTGCATTTTGTAGTCGTAGGCATTTTGGCCGTCGTTTGCGCACATGTCGTTAGCGCGCATGTCGTTCGGGCAAGTCCTTCGGCTAAGTCCGGAGGGTAAACAGTCCGCAGAGGGGAAACTGTCCATAAAGGGGAATTGTCCAAAAAAGGGGGGGGGGGAATATGCCACAAGTCTTCAATTGTAACTTAAGTATCTACTGGACAGATGAAATCTTCATCGATTGTATAAGCAGTTACTTGTCATGACGTACCCACAGTCTTCACAGAAAATAGAAGTGGGTAGAACCGCCCACAAGGGATCGACAAATCTGTCACAGACTCTGACTGTAAGCAGCTCAAGCCTATAAGTAGCTGTATTCGCTAGAAATGATAGACTAAAAAAACGGCTAAAATCTTTCGAGTAAGATATCGTCAATCAAAGGTAAAGATGCTTCACCGAAAGACAAAATCCTGGGGTTTCCCCCGGTACGAAAGGTAAATAGCTTTCCAACACAGAAGACAGAGTAAATGTTATGATTGCTTCAAGAGTTGAGTCACATAATTGTGACATGTGCAAGGTGAGTATGTGGGTCCAAACGGGAGGAGGTCATGATCTAGAATAAAATCCCTTCATATTGACGACGAATAATCCTCCTACACCATATATCTTGTCATTGACAATCAACAATAAATAGCTGACCTCGAGATTCAATACACGTGACACAAGTTTAAAAAAAATAATATTCTAATGATTGTGGGAAATTTTAATGCCTGATAATTAGACAAATACATGCATAGATCTACTCCCCAGCAGTATCTTTCCTTAAGTTTCGTTCCGCCGCCCTATCTCTCAACTAAATCGTCTTACCGGTGGATTTACGGCATCCTGATCCCACCACATTCTTATTTCATGCATGTATGTTCACCACCACCCATCCTAACTCACATTTGATTCATCCCCTTCAAAGCCTTTTTTTCCTATTTAGGACTGCGTTCGGCCCTTCTTTATCGTACGTTTGACGATGATGCACGTGTAGCATTGGAACCGTAAGAAAGATGAAATAAAGTGCGTCACTACTGCCACTTTATTTTTATTAGAAAACGAAGCTGTTTTGTCACATGATACCAGCGTTATGGGCGTTAACGCATATTTGGACTAGGAGAAGGACTACCAAGGTCCATGTTATATATCTCAGTAAAACGTTTTAAAGAATTTAACAACTCATTAAGAGAGAATAATGATTCCTTACATATCTGTTACGAAAAAACTCATAATATCAATGGGAAAAAGATTTGCTAGTGTACGAATTCGAGCATTAAAGAAATAATGTTGCGCCGTCAAAAAAAATCGTATCTCTCACATTCATCACCATTCATAAAATGTCCGCCAGTGAAATTGTCCTAATTAACATGGCAATTGAGTGCTTGCTCACAGTTAATTTCAAACGCAAAAATCGTTTGATTGTTACCCTGGGCAAGAGTAAGAGAAAAGCGATACTGCTTATAAAATGAAAGGCATGAAACATCTGGAACAACAATAGCCTTTTGAGGCCGCAGTTTATAGAGAGAACTAACTACAATTTGAAAATAAAATGCTCGAGGAAAACAAACTCATATGGTTAGATATGACAGCAAAGATCTAGAAATGTAAATTATAAGAAAATGATGGAGAGTTAAAAAAAAATAGTTCTCCTGGTCAATCGTTACGCAATTACATCTGTGAAAAACGCGGTACGGCTTAAACACATTTCATTTACCAGCTAATGTAAGCTCCGACCTCGCAATCTAAATCGACGCAGATGAAGAACGGCGCAATATTTGAATGTCATATCCGTCGACCGTGAACAGAAGAAGAGCAAGGGTGCACATTTACGCACTCATCACGGAAGTTTCATATTACCACGAAAGCGTTTCAGGACGATCTCCATATATCACTCTCCGCGGCCTCAACTGCCGTCACCTGGATTTTTTAAACGGGCAATTCCTTTGTCCAGCTCCAGTTTGATAAGCTATGAAAGGCGTCGAACGTTAGTGCAATTGTTACCCCTCTTGACCTAGTGCACAACACGATTGCCGACCCCATTTTTTAATACAAAAAATGAAGGCTTTTTCTCACGCAGATTTATGGAGGATATCTGCATATCATTGAATGACGGATCCTTGCCCGTCACGCAGTCAGATTCGGACTTTGATCTTTTACTAGCGATATCAAACAGAAATTTCATTTGAGACGCTATACACGTAAATCCAGGACCCAAGAGCTGAATAAAAATG
Organism: Pyrrhosoma nymphula; assembly: GCA_963573305.1. Taxonomy (NCBI): domain Eukaryota; kingdom Metazoa; phylum Arthropoda; class Insecta; order Odonata; family Coenagrionidae; genus Pyrrhosoma; species Pyrrhosoma nymphula. The sequence goes on from OY754327.1 coordinate 17,712,920, forward strand.
GGTTATCATAGTATATCTATATAATTGAAATACAAGATTGAAAATACTTATCCACCATTTTGAAAACACCATATTTCTAAGTGCTGCAAGTGTCAAAGAGTGAGACAGAAAAGATAGAAGTGCCATGGCGGGGAAGTATTTTGAGTGTATACAAATCAGATTAAAAAAAATTGTGTTACGCATGGTAAACGTTTGACATTTGTTAAATTAAAATTCCGTTTATGGGAGTAACGAATAAAGCAAACAGTTAACTGAAGCTAGAAAGGAGAGGGCGGAGCTAAACTAAAAATATAAACTAATAAAAAATAACCCTACATCTAAATAAAGTATACAGTATTGCAAAATTTGAACGATACTTAAAAAAGTAACTAAAAAACAAAAGAAACACTAAAAAACGGCAAGTTAATTTAAATTAATTAATATCACCTTAAACAAGCGTATTTGTAATACACGCAAAAGGAAAGAACTGTACCGGGATAATGTAAAATTCGATTTGGAGCTATTAATTACACGACTACAAATACAACAAACTGCTCAGTCTAACACGAATCGCTATCTATCAGGAAGAAAGAATTGATACATGCACAGTGAAAAAAGCTGAAAATATGTGCTTTATACTACTAAAATATAGGGATTAATACACAATCACAAATTCAATAAAATGCTCAGTCCAGCACGATTCGTTATTTACCAAAAAGGAAAAATTGATTCAAACACAATGAAATAAATTTAAAAGTACTATATTATTCTACTATAAGTCACGGAATCTTACTATAAATATATTAATGTTACGAATTAAACACCTATTATTCCTAGAAAAAAAATCGCAAATGTATAATTATCGCTAACCAATTTTAAAAACACCACTAGTCGTGTTCAAAATATTATCGTATTTCCCTTGTCCTTCGTTTGCTTCGTGCTCAGTAGACGGCGACACTTACGAAGGGTGTCCAAACTCAAGCTCCCTTTCTGTTAGCTGCCCAAAATTAAGGTACTCCAAGCCATGCTTCCTAATGCCTAATGAATTTGGACACAGCTTTATGATCTTGTGGAGTTCATAAGGAATCATTTAGTTTCCAGCGGGAAACTTTTTAAGCAGAAAAAAATTAAATTCAGGTGATTCATATCCCCTCGGACCATAAAAAAATAAAATTAAACTACTTATCATATCTGAAGGAAATAATCTTCCAAAAATATTATTTGCAATTTCATTCGGTCTTTTAAGAGCAAAAGATAAGAAGGTAACACATTATAAAAGCGGCATTAATCGAAGAAAACAAAAAGGGTAAAAATGAGATAGTACTTGAAAAAATATTTTTACATTTAAAATTTTTTCCGCAATTGCATGATGTTCAAATTTTCCTCAAACACTCAGCGTTGCAGTACCTTTTGAAGTCAAGATTGGAACGAAGGCTATTGATCACCTAAACATTTTTAATGAATCACTAAGCGTGTCACGTGATAAGTCCCCCACACTCTGAAGCAACGGCTAGAACAGAGAAGGAAATAAAATACCAAAGTCCACATTCGGGGATTCAACACTGGCCGTGCCGCACATTGGCCACCGATCCGCCTCTTGACGTTCCCTCTGGGAATAGAAGGCGTGTCCCTGCTTTCGAGGTCGCGAAACATCAAATGGAGGAGGCCCGGAGGAAGGGTGCTGCTGCCGAGGGCCGTTAATGCGCACTGTGGGAACGCTTGGACAATAGCGCCGGCAAATGCCTCCTCCCCCCAGATGAGGTCCGCGGAGGGGGGTGGGTTTGCGGTGCTGGGGGTTGGTCGGAAGCAGAAAGGGGTCGGACGAAGAGGCATTCGCGCAGGTGAACACACTCCTCTGGCCCCGGGCGACGAGGAGCAGGAGGAAATGGGTCAGGGGTGGTGACGGGGGGAGGGCAGGCAGAGATAACGGAAAGGAGAGAACCATTAACGTTCTTCCATCCGGGGGGGGGTCAGCCTGCACAGAGTCCTATGACCGCCCCAAGACTGATGAAAAGGCCACGGAGCAGATGGGAGATACAGAGCAGCGGGCGTTAAGAGGAAGGCCACCATTGTGGGTCGCTAATTGATTTCTACGGGAAACTATCGGGCAACTTGCATAAAGCCTAGGAAGGACTGACTATGCACGTCTCTCCTATGTAGCTTCCTGTGACACACACAAGTAATGCTTGTTCCCACACCATGATCGCAGCTCCCTCTTCACGACTATCCATAGCAGTGCAATGGCCGAATAGAAATTTTATTCCAACGATCATAAAAAAGAAATGGTCACTAGCTCAAGTATACATTTCATAGTCCTATTCGAGATTGCTTCAACCAGTTTCTCTGCTTTTTCAGCTTTTTTGCATAACAAGTTGATTATTTTATATCTGAAATCATTTCAATGAAGGAAAAAAGCTTTCAACCTGTTTCACAATTCTGTCCCCACTTTCAAGCCATTAACTGGCCATTGATTTGTCTGGAGATGTGTCTATTTTGTTTCTTCTACGAGTTTGAGGAAAACTAGAATCTTAATCTCTTTAAAGGTTATTTCATAAGATGCCACTCAGTAATGCAATAATGGGTGTGTGTAATGCCTATTGAAAAAATAACTATCCGAGTTTTCACCACAGAAGACCCTCAATTCGTTCTTATCTGACATGCCATTTTCATTGACACGCTCAACCAAAATGGTCATCAGTTATCTAAACACACTTTCTTACAGCCATGCACAGTTAAAGCGGTAATATTTAGGGCAATGAGTTTGTGACACGAAGCATGTGCTGCAGAGTTTACTAAGCGTTTTATTTAAATAATAGTTATTTTCCCAAGCTCTCTCCCCTTTTTCCATAATTATCTTTGCGCGAGCCCCTTGTTCTTATTTCCATCCAACTATCGCAAACACACTCTCTCCGTGCTTGCTTATCCTTGAAATGTTTTTTTCTAGCCTAGAGATAAGGTGAATGGCATAAATAAGCTTGCATGCTCTCTCCCAAGCACCCCTTCGCTATCCATATTACATTTATTTTCAGAAGTAAATGTTTTTTTTGTTTATAGAGTGTAAGATGAGATAAAAAGATTCTTCCCATTATTTCATGATAAAAACCAGCAGCGAACTATTTTATCAAAAATTGCATCATGGCATAATTAAATGTATGCAAATATTGAATACATCTGCAATAAGAACCATATCATTTTTATCTTAAAAAGGTTGAGTATTGAACAAGGTAGTAGACTACGCAGCAAAATTGAAACACAACATTTTATATCGATCACATGTATCTCTGTTGCATAATATCCCAGGTATATGCAGTTGAATTTCTAATTTTGATTGGAAAAAAAATTGAGATATTTTAATTTCAGGTTCACAAAAAGTTTTTCCTCTATGAGACATGTCTGCTACTCGAGAGCCGTAATATATTACCTTCATTAGTTGTGGATAATAGTACTATTTTATTTAAGTGAATAGGTTTAATGGAACGAATAATATTATTATAACTGTATAGAAAGACTAGGCTTCATTCCAATACAAATAAAAAAGGTAATTGGTACCTATCGAATATTCGCAATGCTAAATTTTCTAAAGCCGTCCTCATGTTTAACAAAATTAGCGGGAACAAAGCCCAAATATTTGCTCAGCAGTAGACGGATAATTAGATAATAAGTATGTGGAGTGCTTCAGCAATGATCAGCAACAGCAAAGCGTCATTATTCTCCGCGTACGCGTCATCCTCTTGTATCAAAATACAGATGCGCCCGTAATCGAAGCACCCAGAAGGGTAAATTTGGAAGGTCAGACGTTAGCGCTTACCTCGGATATGGCCACCGTGCTGAGGCTCCATGAATATATGACCGAAGCCTAATCACAAGACAAATTATACATTCATTCTTCGATGGTATTTATGGGAATGGAAACTTGTGACTGAAACACAATGCAAAATAAAACATTCAAATAGACTCACTGAGCGTGAACATTCTATTTGATCCTTTGACACAAGCAAACGCCAATCTCTTCATTTTGGAAGGAACAATATTGCATTAACTTATAATATCCTAATCCAAGCACGATTCAGGTACAAACAAAGCCGCCGTAATCCCAAAAGTACGCATTCCAAAGCAGAGGAGAGGACTGCCACTTGTTACGAAAAATAAAGGATTTAATCCGAGGAAGGCAAATAAAGACAGGGTTCTCGGTAACCTCTAGAGTGCCCCTGCATTCGTGGATGAGCGGGTGCGCAAGTGTTTGTCCCGTAGAGCAAATAATTTTACCAAGTTACGAGGCTAAAAAATCATGGAAAGCGGGAAAGGGGGGTGGCACAAATAAATAAGTAGTGGAATTATTTAGAGACGAGAAGCGGAAGTGTACGGGGAACACGGACCGCGAAAGGTGAATACATACATACACTTGAAGAATATAAACTGGATAAATTGCAACGACAAATGTGGAGGGAGGGAGGGGGCAGGAATAAGAATGCGGAACAGCAAAAAGGTGAAAAGTGAGAGTGAAAGCTGAACGTACAGGAAGGAGGAAGCCATAATTTATGGGTCTGGGGGAGGGGGGAGGAAGGAAGAGGAAGAGATGGCGAACGGAGATTTGCCGAAGCGCTCAACCCCTCCTTCAGTGGAGAGGTTGTTCGAGTGAGGGTGGGGGGAAAACAGGAGGAGAGGAGTTAACATTTAAATGGAGTATTGAGAGAGAATTGAGAATAGGATATGCAGGAGATAGGAGCATGCGAGGAGGAGGAGAGGATAGCAAAACGGGGAAAGGGGGTTGTATTGGGTGTGGGGAGGGGGGTTGCCAGGGGGGGATTGCGGGTGTTTGACTGAAAAGGAAGCGGCTGGAGCCGGCGGCGGGGTCAAAGAACCGCCGGGGAAGGTCACTACCGGGGTCAGGCCCTTTGTCCAGTTTCGCGGAGTCAATAAATTATTATCGCTGCCTCTTCCTCTCTCCTCGATTTTGGGAGATGAGAGAGCCGCTGCTTGTTTCTATGTTTAATACGGATATCTGCGTGTGTGCTCCCACATCCTTTCATTCGTCGCGTTTTTTGCCACAAAGGATTTCAAAATGCGTTCAAGAGACATATTCTTCTACTTTTTATTTCCATCTTCCGGCAATTTATCTGACGATACAAATGACAGGATTGTATCGTCTCTCCCAGCTCGTATTTTCTCTGGTCATTTTTTTTTCATAATTTTCTACTTTTAAATGTGTATAATCTCGCACTTTTATCTAAACACGTTTTTCTACTGTATCAATTCAGAATCATGCTTTAAAATATTATAGTTACGTAGAAAATTAGTGAAAAATTCGTGAGATAACAGTGAATTATAATAAGAATACCGTAACTAGAGATAATACTCAGATGGGGAATAATGAACCAATTTAAAAGACCGAAATCATGTAGGTACGATTAAGGCGCATGGGAATAAAACCTCTTCAATTCGTGATAAGGCGCGGAAGAACCAGCTTTTAGTTACGAAGTTAAAATCATATTTTGATTGAATCCTTCTAATGCACTTCTATAACCACTCAATTTGCTATATTATTGATACTGGTGCAGAATACGATAAACTACCCTAATGGGAATGTAGTGTCCTAAATTCTTCCTTCCTTCCTTCATCCTCATTCCATGCTCTCTAGCTTAATAACCTGCCCAGACCCAATCGTTTAAACTGCTATGAGGGAAAAATATTATCAACAACACTTCGACGCGCTGCTACACATAATTTTTTCCTTCATTCATGCACAAAAAATAGCTTTTTACTATCTTTGTACGTTCGTTCAACCGGATTTAATATTAAAAATAGCGGTCTAAGGATTTTTCGACCGCGAGAAAGTTCTTTCATTTATTTCTGAGCAAACTCCGAATTTACCATGCCAAAAATTGTTCTTTATTGTTTGCATTACTTGACGACAATCATTTCCTTCTATAAATTTCAAGAAAAAAATATATAAAGTGGGTATTTCGAGGATAGTAAAATATAGTGCGGGGTAAAAAGTGCAAGTAACAAGAAGTGGTAGCAAACTCATGAAGATGATTCGACACCATCACGCACTTCCACGCTCCACTTGTGCTGATTCATGCGTTTTGTAGATCAATGAAATACGCTTCTGTATTATGACCCAAGTCGTACAATTGGTTTATATCAACTGATTCAGTTGAAGTTCTCCTTAGTTTTATAATCTTGGATTCTTGTAGTGCCACACAGTCTAATCCCATGCCTTCGTATTTGAGAGAGATTTGTATGAAACAATCCCGTCAAAACCACTTCAGCAAACAAATGAGATTCAGGTTTCAAGGCAATTCTTTGAAAGTAGCATGAAAATGTTACTTTATGTGGAATAAAATACATAAACTATCATAGGCGACTTAAGAGTTAATCAAAATATTTCATTCAAAATAGTAGTATTAATCACTAATGCAAGTTCTTACAACTCTTTGAGTTATAGTTGTACAAGGCCACAATTCTCTCCCACTCAGAAGGCAATGATGTACCAGCTACAGTTTCAAAATAGGAAAATTCAAAGAAGACTTACTTCTTGAAACCAGGTCAGATACGTATTTTCGACAGAAATGAGGCATTCATTCGCAACAAATACACCACAAAGCCCTGTTCTCGTAAAAATAAATTATAAATGCCCAGTCCACGAGATGGAACTTCAACGTCATGAAGCAGCAGACCACTCAAAGTGGCCAGAGGCAGCCTTTAAGGACCAAGAAGGGCGTTTAAAAGTCTCAGTCATTCTTCTTCGGCCGCGGTGGTTGAAGGGCTGGCGAAAGCAAAGGACGAAGGGAAAGGACTTGCCCCCGAAAAGCCGTCTTGAGACGTGGAACGAGAGAGAGAGGTCAAAACGGTTTGGGTCCACACTCCCTCAAGCACACTCGCTCCCCATGATTGGGGGGCGGGGCGCGGGGAAGTTGGCGGGAGGGTCGAGGGGGATTGAGGGGGGTCGTGAGTGGGAGAGTCGGAGGAAAAGATAAAGAGAGGACTAAACTAAGGGACCAGAGGAAGAGAGAAAGAGAGATCGCGTGGAGAAGACTGTGGCGAGGGTGGGTGTGCGGGGATGGGTCAGGTCTTTCTTCGAAAGAAAGAGAGGCCAAAGGGGTGGTGGAAAGAAATAGTAGAGTACTTTTGAGTGGAAGGGAGTAAAGGAGGTGGTCGGACGAGAGGGTGGGATGTGCGAGGGTGTGCGAGAGATAAAGACAGGAGAGGGGAGGGATGAAGGGGTGGGGGGGAGAAGGTCGTTTATTCAAAACACGTCTCCCATTTCACTCCCTTCGCCACCCATCTCATCGGGCGAAGGGGGTGGGGGGCAGGGTGGTCCCGCCATTGCCTCGTGGGGAGGATGAAAAGGAGGAGGAGGAGGAGGGGAGATGAAAAGGAGGCGGGGGCTTGGAACCACGGGGCGGATGAGCGGTAAACTATGTGTGCCGGGGCCTTTTTTCAGGGGGAGGGGGGTTTAGGGGAGAGCAAGAGGGTGGACACGAGGGGTGAAGAAGGAGGGATGGGGGCGAGGAAAAATGGGGGCATGCAGAGAAGACGTGACTCCGGGCTCTGTCGCGGAGAAAGGCGGCGGAGGGCTATGGATACGCTTTATTCCTTCACAACCCAAACCCCCGCACTATCTATCTATCTCTCTTGGCCTCATTCTCCTCAAGGCGTCTTAGATCCACAAAGGCACAAGTGCCGAAAACATGCGACTCGCATATCTCAAGCCGCTTTAATATTTCGCGGCTCAGCGACTGTAATGTATGCTTTTTAATGATGGAAAGCGCAAAGCTGTTATTTGGTTCGCTACGAAGAAAACAAGAAGCGAGGCGCATTAATAAAGATCCGTACGGAATCTTTGAAGACACTCTGTGAAAATATTTGTGCAAAATTCCGTTCCTCTATTTACTTTGAAGCACAACAATTATGAGTGCATCTTAGAGGGCGAACGAGGTTCTCTGCGAAGCTATGAGAGATAATTTAAATCTTAGTAACCATCACGCACGGATATGTTTTTCCTCCCTTTGGTACTAAGTTCAACTCAGGAGAAGGAAATGCCTACCTCCACGCAGACAGGATGCAACTGTATACGAGAGGTTTGACAACACACCTAACTTTTAAGTCCTCATAAGCACCCAAATGTTAACGTGCGTTCCAAAAAAACGATATAATAAAAACAAAAAAAAATAACTGGAAAGGAAGAACACTACGCTGTTATCGAAAGAACACAAAAGGAACACAACTACTAAATTCAGACAATATACGACAACTTCCTGGACGATTTCTCTCTTGTAATATCTAACATCTTACCTTCTTTACCCGCTATCGTCTATATTACCAGTGGGAATTATAGTTGAAAAGGTTTAATTTATCCGATATGTTTAAGTTCAACGTGGGCTGCAATCGCACAGCTTCTTTTTAAGAGTATCTGTGACTTATGTTATTCATTTCTTTGACATTGATTTTAGTTTCATAGTCTCTGACATAACCTTTTGAAAGCTGATCAGTAAAGCATTAATTTTTTCTACAAGTAAGTAAACATACCCACAACAGTAAAAATGACGCCAGAGTTGATACTTTGAGAGAAATACATTAACAAAAATATCAAACATAATATGAATTCGATAAACCAGTGCGGTTTGTGATCGGTTTTCGGAGTGCTGTCCAGCGATAAGCCAATTTAGGGTTTGTTATTGATCAAAAAATATTTTCACGTTATAGCCGACAATTGTTACCCTGTTGTGCATACAACCCTCTCGTTAAGACAATGCAGCATTAGATATATAAGCTATCATGAAATTATAAGCCACTACAATTTTAGGAGAAATTATAAGTACTTATGTATTGAAAATAGTTACTTCAGAATTCGGGACAGGACAGTTTTTATTGCGCATCTTTTTTCATCTGAGACAATCCTATGAGATTTCTAGTTAAGCAATGTGGGATCATAGGATTAAGGTTTGCCTCTGAAACAAGAGCAAAACCATAAATATGGATTTGAGGGTCATTCCAAGCGCCTTTAGATGCCCCCCCCCCGCATATTCAAGCGTGATTAACGTATGGCTGTCATGCTTAGTGCGCACAATCCTCCCTCCAAAATTTCCATTTTGATTGGGAAAAGGAAAATATCCAAACAGCAGGTGAAAAAGCACGACATGTTTTTCCGAAAATCCGGAATGCGTAATCAAGAGCAAATATTCCAGCGCTTTAAAGTGCGCATCTACATGACATCGTTTTCATATTGATTCTATTTGACAGGCATGGAACTTCGCTAATTGATACTTTAGGTAGATTTCATCGGTCATTATCACAACAGTTTAATACCGCAGGCTTATAATAATCCAACTAGTAGCGTATTCACGTCAATGCATCACGTAAAATCATGATAATTTAAAATCATAAGCTCTTGCTCTTTAATTTTCAAATTAATATTCATTTAGAAATGAGTTTTAATACTTTCAACCTACATTCTGAATTTTTAAAACCGACGATTTTTAGATTAAGAGAGACATCATCCTCCTAATCATCCCTATAAAATATTCGTCGAGTACGGTGAGGGAGAGAATAGTTTGATTAAAAATGGGTGCGTTTCAGAAGATTAATTAGTCACATTAGCAGAGGGAGCATTTACTTTACCCCGCAGTTATTAATGCAGTGAAATTGAATGCGCAGATATTGTGTATCTTTTTTAATGATCATGATGAAACAAGCATATATTCCTTTTCTTATATGCTTTTTTGGTTTGGGCAGCCCATGGGAATCCTGGGACAACAAGATTTTCAGAGGAGCAAAAAATGAAGTGTGATAATAAAATAGTAACTTTTTCAAAGATGACTCACGACCACAAACTGATACTTTTAACCATTTTTTTAAGCATAGAAGTATATCAAGAGAATTTTGAGTGCAAGCAACGGAATACTGGGAAGAGCAAGAAATAAGCTGTTTCGGATATCAGTACTAAGCCAACATCTTCATTACGCTACCTGAATGGACCAAATATTTCGTTACTCCGAATAAAAGGCTCTTCTAAGTCTAAGGAAGATGGAGCTGAACGTAATTGAGTACGAGCGTTCGGGCTACTATACCGCTTGTTTCAGAAACGTGAGTTGCCGAATCGTAAGGATAAGGTTGATGGGAATTATTAAATGAAACGCTCTCTGTCAAAGAACGCTGGCCACGAAGAGTTCAATATCATTCCAAATCGACAGCACGACGACTTAAAATCGTTATCCCAGGCATATTTTAATTTTTTAATAGCCACTCTAATATGTGGCGCCCATGGTGATACCGTGATTAGTAACACATTCCCACATGAAAAACTATCAAGACAAATGTATCACATTTTCAAACCTACATGGCCTCAAAAAGTGCTCAAAATTAAAATAATGCTCCAAAGGACTACTTGCGCTCCCTATTAGTTCGTACTGAAACGAAAAACCTAAGAAATGTGGCACAATTCTGACTTCCAGCTTGATTACTATCGTAGAAATTTTCCGATCAAGTACCATAGAAAATTAATATATTCATTGGCTAACCCAACATAAGCTTCTCCTCCTTTGCATAATCAACCTTATTGTTTACCAATTGACTGGAGGAAAGAAAAATAAATTCGAGGTACTATCGATGGCGATCAATAAAGAGCTCGTTTTATCTGCACTCCTGCATTGAAACATTCACTCGGGACTCCTGATGTGAAACATTCACTCCTCCTTCTCTTTGTGGACGAAAATTATACAGCCTTCAGAGGGAGCAAATATAACACCCTCTCCTCCCCGCTCCGATCCACATTTCTCCCCGCACGTGGAAGGGGCGTACGTACTACGCTGACGCATAATCCTCTCCGCTTGCCGCTAAAAAAAAAGACGAGTCTAACCTGTTCGCAGACAGACTGACGTCTTCCAGTGGTACTCCAGGCGGAGAACCGCCGAAGCCGCGCCTCACTGAAGCCACCGCATCTGACTTGAGTCAATCAACTACAGTCACCATTCCTCCTGCTTAAGCGTGTGTATCGGGGTCACGAACTGCTCTCAACAGACGCCATCAAGTGAGAGCGACGTCTCCATCGATTGCCACTTCCCTTCCTTCGTTGTAGGACTTATGGCTCTTTCGAAATCCTTCTGATGCAGCAATATGATCACTTGGAATGCCAACTACCAGCAATAAATTGAAAAAGAAATTATTGAGTGAATCCTACCGCCACAAGTACATTTTAATTGAATTGCGTAGTTTATCATGCGTAACCGTATCGTGTCATTAATGCCTGCATATTCTTAACAATTAGTACCCTCATTCATCGGCTATTAAAGTTAATTATTAATTTTGACAAAAATCATCGTATTCCCGCTAATCGTATGAAAAGTTCTCAATTCAATAACGTCATCCTAAATTTACAATGATTATGCAAAGAATAATGAGGATATTTTGTACTGATTCGCAGGTGATTTACTGATATATATTCTTTGTACTACATTTATGTATTTTTTCAATCATTTCATCAATGATTTTTTCACCTCAAGTACAAATTGATTGTTACTCTAAATGCATAACAGGGTAAACCAGTTATTGCCCACGGTTACATTATTACAGTTAGATTTATTGGCAACAAGGTATTTTGAAGAGCATAGTAAAAATAGGTACAGTTAAACATTATTTACAATAATCAGTACTGTACGTTTTACAATAATTTTTGTACATTTTTTCTAACTGTATTCTTACAATGCTCTTCAAAATACCATAAGGCCAATAACTGTAAGGTTTACCCTACTGCATTACACGTATATAACTAAAAAAATATTCCTCTCCCCAATAGAGTTACGCTAACACACCAAGCTATGGTCGTCTTCATAGATTTTTGGAAAATAGTTTTTCTTAATCCACTGATTAAATAATTTCAGATTCTCAGTATCTCCGCAAAATTCCCTTTATTTCCATGACAAAAGAGAAAGATGGTATTGGTGACCTAATTTCTTTTTCTGAATCCCTCTAAAAATTCAAAGCTGTATTCCACCAACTCTTTCTCTAATAACCACATGCTCTCAGAAATGTCATTCCCATCGCGTAGGTACTTGAAGACTTCATTATTCAACCGATAAAATAAAGAAACTTGAGAGTCATTCAGAGACCGAGGGACGCAACGGTACTTCCTCTCATTCTCTTCCAGTAATTCGTCATTCGGCTTTGTCCATACATCCGGGATTTTTATCATACCATCAGCTTAATGCAAAGAATTTTCAAGACCGTGAAATCCATTCTTAACTCTTTTATTTGTCCAAAATATGCATATCGACCTTCACCAATAATGTTCTGCTATCCATTTAGCCCACTTAACATTCTCGTAGCCTGGATAATCGATGTACAAAATCCTGTCCTATTTATTTCGTTTTATAAATATCTATTCACAACATTGAAATATTATGTTTCGTATAGCTATCCAGTATAGTAAAAGGATCCTCAAAATTATACACTTCATTGGTGTAGGACTATTCATTACATAGTCAAGTAGGGCTGTGCAATAACTCAGATCAATGGAAAACATGTTATATGTTGCACTATAAGTTATTATAATATCCGTAATAGTCTTTAACTTTTAACTTCAGTTGTTCCGTTTCATAAAAACGAGTGTCCAGGCAAGTCCCAAATCACCTTTAAAACCTAATGAAGATATTAAAACAAACCATCAAATAATGCTATTTCAACCAATCTATTGCCATTACCACTCCCCAAACGTTCACTAACGGCTACCATTCTTGGTGCGCATTGGCATTCTTGCCTTGTTCTTCACGTTCCGAACTAGGTGCAACCACACCATTCGTATTTTCAGCGACCGAATCGAAACTTAACTCCCGGCCCTCTTCTAAATTCATTACAGTCCGTCCCGCTGCCCGGCACCATCGTTCACCACTTCCTGAGGCCTCAATTTCCACCCTCCGGATGTCTCTTGGCCAGTGCCAAGTGGCCACGGCGAGAGTAAGGTTGAGGGCATTGGAGGGGGGAAGGGGAAGTTCCAGGGGTCGAAAGGAGACACACCCTCCCTATGCTCACTCAGGATATTTACGGGTCATTGTCTGCTCAAACTACTCCACCGGCCTCAATCCTTCATCCACGGTCTGAAGATTCTTGGAAGGAGAATCTAATGGACTTCGCCTCCTTGCTGGCCACCTTCCATCCAAAGCACGTCCGCACATTATTCCAATGCGATCACAGACGAGTGCGGGGCTCGTGCATAAGTAGTTTTTTGAAGAAAAAATTACGCCATTCTATTTCTAAGATGGGACCTAAAACAGAAATTTATTCCCTTCCCACTCATTTTTTATAGTATTCGCCAAGGTTGCGAGCATCTTTTCCCGAACTATCGCTTCATGTTCCTTTTTCCTCCAAAAGATCCGCATACACGATATGACTCTTTGCATCTTGGGGTTGATTCCCACGTCAATAACTACCCAGTCATTTCACGCTGTTCAATATATATTATGCTGAATATAGTTCCACGTTCTGACTCGTGAAAAAGCTTCTCACCCAGATTGTGAGGCCAGATAACGACATATGTGTAGGATATTTATCTAAAACTTCATTCTGAAAACCTTATTAAAAATGTTCACTTTTCTCTCGGACTTTTGGTTAGTACAATTTCTTAGAACATAACTGTAAAATACTTAAGCTATTGCAAAAGTTGGGCTCTGGTTTCAGAACCCACAACGGTGAATGATAGGCATGCTCTTCATGTACTTCAACAACCTTCAACACAATTCCCCTGGATAACAATTTCGTATTTTCAATTTCCACTCGAAAAACCATTACTTGGTTATCTATCTAAATGCATCATCAACATCTACAAGGGAAGATATATTTTGTTGGAATAAAAACACGAATATTATCGAGGATACGCCATCAAGTCAATTGAATGGAGCTTCACAGAGGAAGATATGGGTTCCTTCTCAGCACCCATTTTCTCGGCAATCCGAAGACACATTTCTTTCTTCACGGCTGGTCCCCCGACCGGGTTTTTCTTCATCAGGGGTGCCAATGTATGAAATCTACGTTCATTGTTCCACTCATTCTCCGAAATCGGTCTCGGTCACTCTCCAACTTTCATTTAAACTTTAACCTTCCGTTTTCGTTTCCTTGCTTTCAACATTCTTTGTCCCCTGTTCCATAGCGCCACTCACATATTCATGAGTATGAGATAAACGCAAGAGGGAATTCTCAGGCTGCGATTCGCTCCCAAGTAAAGAAGCCCTTTTGTCGTTTTATCGATCCGTACCCTGCACCCTTTGTTCCTCTCCTCTTCTTCCCTTCCCCTCTTCCTAACCCTTCTCCCTCCCTCCCCCTCTCTCCCCACCTTTCCCTCCTACCCCTTTCACCTGGCAATTTCCCTTTTTCAGCTCTCTCCCCTTACTTTTTGCCCTCTTTCCCTACCTTCCCTCTGTAGATTCTTCCTAACTTTTTCTCCCCATTATTCAGCTCCCCTCACTGATTATACTGCTTTCCTGCCTCCATCTTCTTTTTTTCCAATCTCTTCAGTTTTTCCTTCATTCTACTCCTGAGTTTAAACCACCGTACGGTTTCCAATCGAAACTTCCCTCCCTTCATTCAAAGCAAGCTCTTTCATCCACCACCATTCCTCGAATGCAAACTTCTGCTGATTCACTTAAACCTTGGTTTCCATTTGATGTTTATTATTTTTTTAATAAATTCAGTCTTCCGCTAATGCATGAGCATGACCTCATCAGTGAGTCTACTTTTTTAATCTAAGATCGATTGTTCTGCTTCAAGATAGACTCGTCTTATTCACTCATTTCTGATTCTGATTCTGCCCCGCATCTCGGTCGATCTAGAATAATTTATCGCCCACGCTCATCTACGTTCTCTCTTACTATCCAACCCTCTTTAACCATGCTCTTTTCCCATTACAAATACCTCGCAGGTGCTACCACATATACTTTGAGAAGATCAGGCTAATGGCGGCGCTGTATTTCTATACAGCTAGCCCACATTCCCCAAATCATCCCAATCCCACCCAATCAATCTACCCACTCATCCTCAACAGCGCATGTGACCTAATTTTTCTTTCATCTTTCCACATAACCAACCAACTACGCATAATACCTGCCTGTCAACAAGTTCAATATTGCAATGCTTTTCCGCGGCACCAATGCAAATTATGCCTTTAGTAGTCTATTTATATCACCTCCCCACAATGAGCATTACCATAGAGTAAGTATATACTTACTCCATGGCATTAATCAAGCACTACATCCGTTCAAGGGTTTTGGAACATTATACTTCTCTTCTCCCTATCTTTCGATCACAACTAAACAAATCTTAGTTCCTTTCTTTTCTTTCTAGAAGAATTTTCGTACTCCTTGACACGATAAAGAAACTCCTCGCGAGGAGAAGAAACAGAACACACGGTTACCACACATAGGGGATTTTAGCATCACTTCTCCTCGTCTTCCTAAGTGAGATCACCTCAAAACTTCAAGTACTTAGAAATCAAATACTTATTTTTCCTATCAAATACCTAATTTCCATTTCAGTCATGGAAAACTTTTAACAGCAAATTCTAAGTAGCAACCCTTAACATACTAGTAGTATATTTCAACCTTTATTTCATTTTTTCACAATGATCAACGATAAAGATTCAATTTCCAATACGACGAAACGAAGTTTGTTGCGATACTGCAACATAGGGGGTGAATTTCACTTTGGGGCAATTCAAGTATTACGTAAGGCGATTTTGGCCGCTTTTTAACGCCTCCCCACCCCCATGTAAGACAATGTGAGATTTCATGAACCCATCCCCTCCCCATCTTACGTAATTTGTCATTTATTTTTAGAACCATGCACATATATGGGACCATGCACATATAGGGGTTAGATGGAAGATGGGACTTTCTAGTCCCAATCTCGCCCAATAAAGACGTTTTATTATTATTATTATTATTATATATAACGATATACTTATGGGCGATTCCTTGTCCAAGTGTGAAAAAATTCAACTCACGGTGCTTTTATTTTTTAAATAATTATAGGTAAATTTAGAAATTTGACTTTTTAACCAGATATCAACAACAGTTTTCGAGATTTTGCTATTCACAGAAAATGCAATCGCAAAGAAACTATCATATGTTTATCTGTAATTTTGCGTCAATTCAAGCGTACCGCCATTCAACAAAGAAAATTTTTTCGTCCGATTATAGTAAAAAATATGATCGATCGATGAAGTGACTATAACCTTACGTTCGATTATCTCGGACCTCCTCACTCCACTAAGTAAGACAACGGGATGAAAACTCAACCCTTCTCTCCCCCAAAACGTCTTACGTAATACGTGAATGACCCCTTAGGCCGTCTAAGCTGTTTTCGTTCCTAACTCTTGATCCACAATGTCCCATACTTTTATAACCTGACAATTGACGTTAGCGTACTCTCTGTAGAAGTATTCTCGAGCTTGTTTGTTCATAAACTCATTGCAAACCGTAAACCCTCGCATTCCAGTATTCACACCCAAAAACGTACACGATTTATACATACACATACGTCCCTAACCACTGGATGTTTGAGAGGTTGTCATTTTTTAAGTATCCTCTCATTAAAAAATGCACTTTCCACCAGTGATCAGAATTTAAATAGGCACTTCGATCATATCCTCCTTATGTTTATTTTACTATTTTCATTTCCCTGTTATTATATTATCTGTGAATAGGACAAACGACTTTTCAGGGTGACTTCTATGGCATGGTCAAGATAAAACTACATTTACCCCGAGTTCCCCGAAAAAAGTTTTCCCCGAAATTGTTTTCAATGGCATTCAAAAAATTGTCATTCATTTATCAATTGACTATTTACATAGCATGGATTTATGTAAAATAAAGTTTATTGCAAGAACTCGCTCTATAGCTCATTACTTTTCAGGTTACTGGATTCATAAGGCTCTTTCCTCATTAAAGGATGCACCACCTTTATAGTATTGCCCTTTTCTTGAACAATAAATGAACACAATTGGACGGATTATAGGCAGGTATACATCATTTATTAATTAAAAGCTTGCATATTGAGGGAAGAAGGCAAAATATCCCCGATACTCTTTCTTCAATCTCATTACAGTTATCATTCAGCTACTTAATAGCCTTCAATGCCTTGAACAAGCCAAACATAACATCTGATACAATGAGAAATTTTGGATTATTACTGATACACTCTCAGCCCACAAGGACGGAAACGTCACTAATTTAATCCGTTTTAATATGGGAAATAACCAGTTATACCCGGAAAAAACACTTCACATTAAGGGTAAAACCAGATTTTTCGATCCACTTGGGATAATTTTTATTAAGCGTAAAAAAATACGGAAAATACGAAATTCTAGCTTGAAGCCACGAGTTAAATTCTAGCGAATCATTTAACAATGTGATTCTCAAGTTTCAATGAAAACCTGATATAAAAAATATTGGTATTGATGACGACATATCTCAGTGACGATAAATTTCGGGTATATCGATCACTATGGATTGATTGGCTCAAATCGCGGGGTAAAAGCTTTCATACCCGGGGGCCAATAATTAACGCAACATGTTCACAATAAATTTCGGCAAACAATCCATCAGTTCCAAAAAAGAATTTTTAACAATCCACTGACATGGGTGAAATATTGACAAGGAGACAAGGACAATATATAGTCATATAAAACATCCAAACATATTTGTCTAAAACCAGAATGAATCCTGAGAATGATTTAGCAGTAGATTCACCGAGGAAAGAATTATATATCAAGTGTGTAGTAAAAGTAATTCTTCTCGCAGAAAAAGTGGTCTGCACTTCATGGTTAGAATCTTGTAACTCCGTTTTCCATTCATTGATAATGTAACTCATCTGTATCATTACAAACCTAAGCATGTGTAAAACATTTGGGGAAATAATCCCCAGAGTGGACACTAACAAATCTTAGCAATAGTTTTCCGCCAAGCATTAAAATAATTAAGTTATGCCGGGTCAAAATAATCGCTCGCTAAATATAACGCGTAACTCACCATTATTTTTATGATGTCAAAACAATACAAATGGTATGTCCCAAAGTAACCTTACCTTCCAACTCCCTCGATAATCCCTTAAATCCTCCGTAGTTCACCCCTCTTACCGTCATGAACATCGGAATCCCCCTTTTCATTAGTCTTCTCGTTTCTACAGCAACCCCTATTTAGGATGAAAATCTCCCCAGCCCCAATTCAAATTCACATTGATTCTCATTGTTGGGGGACTGTTGCTGTTTTAATATACCCCGGAATGAAATAAAATTGTCATCACCCATGCCCCTTGCTTCTATCTCTTTCCGTTCCCCCATTTCTCGATACTCATCCTCGAAAATTAGCATTTATATTGATTTTTATTAGCCATAGGATAAAGAGTTAAGTGATAAGAGGGGATGATATAAAGAAGCGTGTAAAGCATGTAAAGATCCGGCTATTTAATTGAAAGTTTAGTTACAGTGAACAAGGAGGGAATATAAATCTTTTTTCCACCCTCTTCGAGACTTGAGATCTCTCCTCTACATTTTGTTGGGATATTTCTCACTATGGTATCAACTCTAAAAAGCGTGCTCTTCGGGTGATTCTTCTAACAGTGCATTTTTTTTATCGAAAATAGCTTTTTTTCTTCTTCTATCATCTAACTATTTACATTGCCGTTCATAAATATGAGGACTGAAACCTCCAAAATGCATCCCTTAGTGATTTAAAATGTCAGTATTTTATGTTTAATGAAAATAGCCAAACCTTAGGTAAAACGATACAGTTTCGACACGGATTCTTGGTCAGGCATGAGGAAAAGAAAATAATTTTCTTGTTTTCTGCTAAATCTTCCATAACATTACTTGGGTCCCTAATTACCTTCCAAGTACTATCTTTTTCATTTCTAGTAAACTTCATCGTTATTTTGTTTCCCGTATATCACCTATGCCGTACGTTGATCGTTCATTTACCTCCAAATATCAGCCTTTATCGTAAAAAAATTAAAATTATTTTATTTTAACCTACCAGTCAACACAAATAGTAGATGGGTTCATCCGTGTCATTGAATAAATCAAAAATATATTCCATGGAAACGGCAGGAAGATTTAAAAAAAAATTGTTTTAGCCGCCAAACCTCTGGAAAATTGAAATTTTAACGACAGGTAAAGTCACCATAAGTTCTGCAAAATGGTTATTAAATGCGAGAAGCTGTTTTAGATTAATCAGTGATATAATAGTGGCTGAATGCTCAATTGTATTCAATCTATTTGCAAACATTCATAGAAGATTTCCAAGAAACTGAAATAGTGTTCACCATTTCTTCATTAACTACGTCACCGGAAGTCCACACGTGCCCACCACATCAAGGACGTAATTATTCGCTCAAAACCTGGAATAATAAGAATTTAAATTGATCTTGATGAAACGCATAGTTCGAATTACGGTAACATCAAATATGCTAAAGACGTTTGAATGCGCTCAAAGAAGGTTAAACTACTTTAACCTAGGGAAGACAAAAGTGCACTCTAGAAGTAAGGTATCAGAAAGGATGCCTGAAGTATTTGCTATTCTACTATAGCTTCTGACCTAGAAGTGCAGTTGAGTGAACAACGCATGCGGTTTGAAACCGAAGGAGTCAAAGGAGAGACTTTAGCACAGAGAGTTAACAAGGAGTTGAAAAGAAGGAGAAAGAATTGTCAAAAACTCTTTAACCTACAAAACTCTTGATAGTTAAATAGCGATTTATCTATGCCCACCAACTTGGAAACAAAACGGCGAAATTTAGAGCAGCTTAAAAGCAAGATACTTCAAAAAGGCCATGACCTAACAATTTGCATTTTCAATTTTATATGAAAGTGGTAATTCACAAAATATCCAAGTATGAATCATGGTTATATTATTTTTGAAATTAATAATTTAAAGATAGGTTGCTGATAATAAGATCTAATGGAATTTATCTATCTATGCCATCAAGTACTGAGGAATCTTCGAATTTTTGCGACAATATTATGCCCCAATTTCTTAATTGCACATACGATACCTGTTATTTTTCCATAATACAGCATAATTGGCCTAAATTTCAATTATTCAATATAAAGAGAGTCAAAAATATTTGGAAACATCCGGAGAAGGGTATAAGTAACTTAATTTAACTCGTTCTCACTCAATCGTAACTTATTGATGTACAACACACCTTCTCCACTAAATGCATCGACAGAAAATATCATAGCCCCATTCTGTTTGTTATAAAATAAAGGCTACGTTTTTTATCTTAAATCGTATGTTGCTTAATATAAAACCAGTTTTTACCATTTTTACTCAATACAAATTACTCTTGAGGCAAATTGGTCGATACTGAATCAACATGGTTGTAGACAAGGTATTCTAGATTTTAGTGCTTTTCTATACATTATTCCGTCGACTCTCACTTTTCCTTCAACTCACTGGCCCGCCTATCCATTAGACGAATGGTTTCTAGCATTTGGAATAGCTTGGTAGGTCATTTTTCTAAAAACGTATCCCAAACAATTGAACATGTCGGAATGAGAAGGTGCTTTCTACACTTCTATTATTACTCAGCTTTTCTCGTGTCTTACGGCACGCGAGACCAAGGTTGGGAACCAATGATTTAGACCACGGCTATATACTAACATTTTGCACCCCGTAAGCGGACTAACTATGTCCTGCAAAACATTCTCCTCCAATCTTTTTTCAAAACAAATAATTATCTCCGTTTTCCTCGTTATAGGATTGACAGACTGATATCAAATACGAATATCTTGTCCTGACTGAAAATTGGGAAGCACAACAAATTAGCGAAGTAAATGTATACTGGTCATTCTGACAAGAAGGAGCCGATCGAAAAGGAAATGTCCACGAATGGACGAAGGCGATTCAAAACCCAAAACACTTTGTCCTTCATTAATTTTGACGGCTTTGTGTGTAAGTAAAATCGTTGCAAATTTAACATCGTGCTGTGGCGGCTTTTCTATATCTACATCCACATCTACATCTATTACCCAACGAACAGCCGCAGATACGTGTGGCAGAAGGTGTAAGGAAACCAGCCATGTAAGGGGAAGGAATAGGGAAATGGAAGGCGAAGGAGACAGTTGAATTATGTGTTGAAAATTTTCGACAATGCATTTCATAATTATCAAAAAACCTATCATATTGCGTTTCACATATACAAGACTAGTTCCATGGCTTAAGTGATTTTTAGACAATTTTTAAGATAAAAAAGCGTATAACTTACGTCATGTTATTCAATTATTTACATATCATATTTTTATCGGTCATTAATTTTGCGTGAGTTAACGCTCCAATTTTAAATGCCAAGGCTACAAAGATACATTTTTTAAACGGATATCCCTTGACTAAACTCATGTTTACCAACGAAATTGTTCAACCATTAACATTCTTTCGTTCGTCCATCCCTGTTGATTTTATGTCTTCAAATTTTGCTTGGTCTACGTAATGTAAATCCCCGCCTCCTCGATCACCGATCCCTTCCGCTCTTCACAACACTGCAAGGTATCGCCAGGCTGCACTTACACTCACCCCGGACGCCATCTACACCGCTCCGCATCTCCCTATCCTCCCCTTCCCACCCACAAATACCCACCGGCCTTCGGAACGGGGTCACCCTCCACACCCCTTCCACACCCTGCCCCCCTTTTAGAGCCTTTCCTCTCCCTTCGTCAAAATCCCAATCCCCATCCTTTCTCCTACTCCTCCTCCATTGCTCCCTTTCTCTCGCTCCTCTTCCCAGCGTCCCTTTTGGTGGTATCCCCCGCGCCCTCTAGAAATCCTAACGTCTCCCGCCCCGCTGAGCAGGTCCCTTTGACCGCAATGATCGCTTACGCAAGGACCGCAAACGGATCACAAAAGCCATGAAATATGGAGACTGGCGGCCGTGTGCGGTGGAGCGCGAGCGACGAGGGGGGGTAAGGGGGTGGTGAGGGCGAGGTGGAGAACGAGGCAAGAAGTGAGAGAGGAGGAGGAGGGTGGAAACAACAAAAGAGAGGTTGAGGAGGAGATGGAAGAGGTGAAGGGAGACGCAAGCTTAGGGTATATAGCAAGTGAACTCGGGAGGGGGAGGTCGGAGGAGAGGGTCCGGTGTCCGGTCTCCGGGCGCGCCACGGACCAGAGGAGGAAGGGTAGGGTAGGGGTGACCGGAAGCCTGTGAGTGGCAGGAGGGAAGTCCAAAAGGGCTTGGGAGGTTGATGCGAAAGAGGGAGGAACCATCATTTGGGAGAGGGATCGACACAAGGAAGAAAAACATCAAGGGAAGGATTAGATATTCTCCTCTTATTAAATTTCGTCATTCATGTTTTCGTTAAACGTTATCAGATAGAGGCATTGAGAGCATAAAGTTTATTCTCCCACACAATAGCCATATTCCACATACATACTCAATCGCACACACGGGGGATCAAAATGCAGCGCTCATAATTGGGTCTTCAATGTGCTCTCACCATGCCGCCGATCAAAATGTTATGAGGGCCTTCGTTGAATTAAGATTGCCTTTGTCAAATCATTAAAGAAGGGTGTATACAACTTTGAAATAAATTTTGTGTCATATTTGCGTGCGTGACGTGCGTCTTAAAAACACGATTAAACACGATGCACAAAAAAACGAATTTAAAGTGAATTTTCCTCCAACTATATCACAGCTTATACAAGCTTTAAGTGTTTTAAATGTCTGAAACAAATTAAGGTCTCCATTAGTCAGAACACGAGGAAAGTTGCACACAAACAATACCTAAATTACAAGCTTCATGCATCAATTTCAATTTCAATCACGGGCTCTTAAGACTTGCACATCCAATGGGAATATAACTCAAGATCATATAAACTAATATAACTTGAAAAAAAATGCTATGAACCTAAAGGTTTGTTAAACAGATGATCCATCAAATTCAATTGAAAATCACAACATTGAAACAGTTTTTCGGGAAAATTATGAGCCAAAAGATATTTTTATCGACTTATGCCAAAGAACGTGACTAAAAAATTCAATTCTCATTGATAGCCCTTTTTTTATTTCAAACACGATCACCGAGAAAGAATCATGGTGAGGCAGATGGGCGTCGCGCCATCAGAAGTATTGCAGTCCAGGGAACGGAGGGATGTGAGCGAGATGTGGGGGAGGAGGGGGGAGGGAAAGGGGCTGGGGGGGAGGAGATGGGGGTGGAGGGAGAAAAGGAGGGAGGGATAGGAGAGTAGGCGTCAGCTGCGAAGGAGACATCGCATGAGGGAGTGCCGAACAATGGCCGATCGCCTGAAATTTTTACGAGAGGACACCGCCTTTCAAAATAACGTTGGGTTGGAGGAGGGAAAGGGGGGTGTTTCCGAATTCCGAGGGTACAGGCACTCTTTATTTATTATGTTTGCGAGACCTGTCTCACATTCCTTCTCCCCCTTTCATGTACTGTCACGGAACTACCCTCTGCTGCTCCCTACATCCACCCTCCTCAAAACAACCTTTCTCCAGCCACTGGATTTTTTTTTCCTCCTAGTCCAAGCCACAACGTTCTGGCAGCAAAAATACCCTATACCAACTCTCAACCCCTTTTTGCATATTGAACACCACGTCTAGATGCAGCGATCGACTTCCTTCCCTGTTCCTGCGCCGCCTCTTATCACTCCCGTCACTTGTCAGTTCTGATTATTCTAACATGAGGCGGGAGAAGAACGGAAACGAAACTGCGACAGAAGGAAAAGAGATAGAAGTTCCCAATGAAGTCTTCTCCACTCACTCTCATAATATCCTATGTTTTCATCTCGAAATTCAATTTCGCGTGTTGTTTTTTTCATAATATCTACGCAAGATATTGAAATGTATTTGCTTCATCTGATAACACGTAGTGAAAATGCAAGGGGTGAGAAAGTATTTAGCCTACAATTATAAATGAAAAGAAACAAGTTAATTCAGCGTTTCAAACTATCGATCCAATGATGCCAAAGGGAGTTTCGGATAATTGATATCGATGAATTCCATTGGTATTTCGACATATCATAGTTATAAGAATTATAATTTTACAGTCATAAAAATAATATATTTAGTAACCCGATTTCTGGATAAACTACGGATATTTAAAGCTCTATAGCCCTTAAAGGAATCCGATGGACTTTCGATTATAAAAATTGATTGTAAAACTTATAGAGATAAATTAATGACAGAAAATTTTGACCCATTTATCGATAAGAAAAGTTCTTAGTTTCATGTCTTTTAACCATTAATATACAAATACGCTGTATATTCTAGCATGCTTGATGTTCACTCTTTTAATACACCGCACCACTTGTTCCAAATGTAGTTCATTAATATCCCAAGTATTGTTACATAAAAGCGTCTCGTGAAGTTTCCAGGCCATAGAATTGGAATTTATGCCTCGAACTACAATACCAGAAATGGAAAAGCATTCTACTCTCAAATTTAATGTACTCCTTTTTTTCGAACAATCAATCGCGCGGAAATACCACGGGCTAATTCGGCGCGCAGCAGCGCAAGACCCTTGAAACCGGCGCCCGTCCATCGATTCCCAGCCGAACGAGTGGAATCCAAGCACACGCCTATAATGCGGAGCATTTGTTTTAGCGGCGGCTTCGGCGCTTCACATTGTTCATCCATCTTACGGAAGCCCGGTCGTCCCACAATTTACGGCGACTTCTGGGCACCACTGACCCGTATCCATGTCGGCCCCACCCCCTCGCGTCAATCACCCGCATGCCCCTACAAACACATACACACGTTCGGATACACCCTTTGACCCTCTCCTTACCCATTAACCCCCTCCCACCAAACCCTCCCAAATGCATTCACTCCTCCGGGTCTGAGGTCGGTCCTGAATCATATATATATATATATATATAATTTGAACAGAAGGTGAAAGAAAGAGATAGAAACATGTAACTAAAATTGGACGAAGACACTGGTCCCGGCCACGGCACATTTTTACCCTCTGATTTCTCGGCTTTACCATCTTCCACATCACCAGTGTCTTCGTCCAATTTTAGTTACATGTTTCCTATCTCTTTCTTTCACCTTCTGTTCAAATTATTATATATTTATTCGCCTAAAGGCGGTGTGTGAGTGAGTGAACGAAATATATATATATATATATATTTCGGCGTGTTTCTTATCCCACCCTCCGAATGGCATCTCCCCCCCCATCCAAGGGAAGGACTCCCCCTCCATCCTCAATACCGTCATCCTTTCCCCCAACCCAAAGCACCCACGCCCATGCACTCAAACGCACCGTTCAGCCCTTTTCGCCCACCGTGCAAGCGGCGTCTCTCTTCGATACGGGAGGCTGATCACACACACACAGAGACCCCAGACTGCCGTGCAGCTCTGCCCTCCGCAACTTGTAGCGGTCGAAACAGAAAAGGTGGGAGATGAAATCGTTCGACCGTGGTCTCCTAGGATATGCTTTATCGACTCTTCCGACCCCAAACTCGAGGATATTTGAGAAATGATAAGAGTTCGTCTCTCTAAAAGAAATCCCTAACCCTTATTACGTCAAAATGTGGCCTCAAAAACAGCTCATGGTTCTTACCTCGTGATATATTGCCTCGAGCATAGTACCATCGAGAAACTTAATTTTCATGATTGCGATATCGCTGTGCTTAGAAGCTGTCTTATTATTTTAGAGTGTTTTTACTATGGAGCAAAAAATATCGAGCGAATCGTTTACTTACACAGTTTACACACACAAATCATATATGCTTCAAAGCATTTTAATGAGAAAGTTTATATGGCTTGTTATCAAGATAAAAGATTTCCTGAGACTCATTGCAATTCTTAAAATAAATCTAAGATGACAGGTAATATGTTCTGTGAATACTGGAGGCGTGAGAAACTACATGTACCTCATGCTCATACTGAAGAAAAGAATTCGGGAAAATATGAGGGGTTGCATTCAAAAACGCGTGTCCTTGTCTTTCAGATTGTCACCACATCAGATTCGTACACAACATTTTAAAGCTTTGATTCACCATGACTGCCCTCTGAAAAACTCCTGTGATACCTGCATAACATAGCATAGCATAGTCATTTTAACGATTGGAAAAAATTCTGCTATGACCAAAAAGGAGTTTTTCACTAGAATAAATCATCACCATTGCATTATGTTTCTCAAATCAGATAAGTTCTCTCAAATCATAAAAGCCAAACTCTAAATCATTGCGTGGCAATGTTAATGAAATCAATGGATGCTTTTCCGGCATAGATTAAGAGCATTCTGGATATCTCCGACATTTAAATATTTTTTGTGTAACTACACGTCACTATATCTCTCATTGTGATTGTACCACTACTAGTAAAATTAAAACGCATTGACTCTTTTTCTATCACCATCACAAATATATATATATACACCTCAATATCAAGGAAATTACAGGCTTGCACTTTGCAAGAGTATGCCCGATACAGAGATGCCGGATCATTTTTATTTTCGTTGTTAAACTTATAACATTTATCACCATGGTACTTTTTCAATCTGAAGTCAGAAAATGAAAGAAAATTTTAACATCCTTTTGTCTGTACCACTCCCTCGACGGTGCAATACTATGACTAAATATCAAATCGAATAAGTGGAAGAATTATATGCCCGCAGGTCATGTTCGACGGCGTTTCAAACCATTCAAACAACCACGCCGCTAAGTTGACTACAAACCCTTCCGGCGCTGTACTTGGGGTATGGGTATGTAACCAAAAGCAAAGCGGCTCGCGATTCACTTAAAATTGACTGAAGACAAGGCATTCCAACATATACACTACACACACGGTACTCGATGTGCCCGCCTTCCTTGAGCTCCGGAATTTCATCATTAAATTTCTCGCAATCCTGTTTTCAGGCCGTTTCATTTCGAGTCTCATTAAGGGACAAAGGAAACGGGGACAATCCGAAGGTATCCGTGGTATTCTTCTTTTCATCCGCAAAGAAAAGGAAGAGTGGACCAGAGGATCTCATATAAAAGACCGCATTTCGTCGAGGAGGAATCCTGTGTTTTTTCTTCCCCCATCCCTCTCTCATACTGTCCTTCAACGATCTTCTCCTCTTCATCTAACATGTGCTACGTGCTCCTCATGAAATGCAGAACAGAGCACGGAAAATCTGGGATTTTAATATGGAATATGGGACAGTAGTTAATCATATTATTTTGCGTCGGGAATCAATATAGCCAAAGAGATAGCATAAAAATTGAATTAGTTGGTGCAAAAAAAATACAAATTCAATAGAGAGGTGAAATAAAAATAAACAACAATGAGATATACATTTGACAGGCATCGTGAAAATTCAGTTGAAAAGTTGTTGGTCTGCATTTTCATTTGATTTCCTAAAAACGAAGCATTAACCTCACGAATTTAATTTCACAGCGATTGGTAAATAATTAACAACAACAGCTTCTTGGTTCAAAAAATTTGTTTTCAAAATGTTTGTCGAAACACGTATTGAATGCATGGCATAGCATCATTTATCAAATGTCTTTTTAAGTTCATTGCACCTGTGCTGAAATGATTTCCATTTTCCGATTTTCACAAACAATTACAAAAATGAGCTATATTAACGCTCTTGAGCTCTTAACAGGCTTACGGCATTTTGGTTTATTTCTACGGTTAAAAAATTGCCTTAGTTCATAAAACTAATACCCATACAGCTTTAAAATAATGAGTTTATATCTGCACTTTATCCTTCCTTTTTATTAAATAACTTTTTAATTAAGGTTTTTTCAACTTGATGACTCACGCAACGTTCATAATAAGAAGAGGAATAAAAATAAACAAATTTCCAAGTAATGATGCTGACGTCAATTCTCGATAAGCGTCAACATTGAAGAGATATCCTTATTCCCTCACTCGTGTTTTCGTGACAACGGATTTTCCTTGCATGCTCTATTATTTTTTTTCTAAGGATACCACATATTTGAGTTCAGTACACCATGAAATCTACATTCCCTCGACAGGACTTGAGTCTCTCGGACCGGAGGAGCTCCTACCCCGAAACTAATTAAGATTCTCCCAAGTCTTGCGAGAAATTGTGGCAAATAGCCCGCCGGATAAAAAAATAGCAGGGACTTAAGAACTACAAAAACGCCACCCAGCTCTCGGATTTCTACTTAAGTGAGGGCAATGAACGAGAAAGTTTTGTGGGGGGAGGGAAGAGGAGGTAAACGAAGGGTACCTACCTACCTACCCGTCCTCCCCTTTCCTTTCACTTCAGTTTCGGAGCGTGGGAGGAGGCAGAAGGATGCGAGTGGAAATAGAACGAAGGGGAAGGAGGAGGAGATTGGGGGATTGGGGAGGAGGGAGAGAGAGAGAGAGAAGAAGAAGAGAAAGAGAGCTTGAAGAGAGTGCAATCAGGGTTGAGTTCTCGAGGCGAGAAGCGAAGCTGGCGCCAAGGAATAGCGGCTGCTGCGTTCTCCCTTATTTTTTGTGCATCGAACCAAGAGGGGATGATAATGGGGGTGGAAGGAGCCAGAGCAAAGCAGGCGGGGGAGAGAGGTTGCTGGAGAACTCTGGTTGCTTCTTCACTTCAAAGGAATTTAAATGCAGGGGCGGCCGTGGCGGAGGAAAAGAATGCGATGGTGGGGTAGGGGCTGCTCAATCACTGGAACGCAGCCGAATGGCTGAGCAAAAAAATCGTCTTCGGAAATGAAAAAAAGAACGGGATCAAGCCCTGCGAAGGATATTTCCAAAGAAAATCATTTAAGATGGTGCACGGAGACAGCAGTGTCCGCCAGATGAATGTTGCTGCCGGATTACTTCTGGATGGATCATTTTCATAATTAAAATGGAATTTCGGATAAATCACGTGTATCTGCGCGTTTCTATGAACTTAAACGTTTAACTTATTCGATTTATCGCATTTATCTATAAATGGAATACCAAAATACGAATATTATGTGTAATGCATTGACATAACCTTTTTGGCTACTGGTGTGCTATCACTATGCGCTCACATCACTTCCTAATAAGCTGCAGTAGATACTGGATTTTTCAAGGACACTCGTATCCAATTGAGATTTCGATCACAAAGTAATAATGACATATAAGCCAATGCTCTGCTTCAGGATTTCTATAAAAATCGAAGAGAGGGAAAAATCACTTCACAAAACATGCTCGGAGGAAATGGATGCGAAAGGGGTATAAAAATGAAGGCAAGCAAATAGAGTTACTATGCTTCCTGCTCTTCGTCAGGACTCAATCATCTTTGAAAAAAACTTTCCTAAGTCACGAAAGAAGCTAAAAGTTAATTTCACAGTTAATTGAAAAAGTTTACAACGTAGCTATTTAGGAAGACTTTATTAACATTCATCATTCTTTAATCCTCGCGCACTCAAAGCAGGTAACGACAAGGTTACTCTCCCTAACAGCGGGTATATATTTTGAATGTAAAGGAGATTCCCTCGGGACTGCATGAGTCAACAAAAACGAGATATTCCATACTTTCATGCATGTCAATTTAAATATAGTACTCATTACACTAATGGTATAGCAACTGGTAAAAAAGCAAAAGCAAGTTACCAAATATGCCAATAAATCGGTAAATGAAATTTTTAATGAATGCTTTTTTCTCTCGTCATAATTTGACGGGAACGTCAATTCAAATAAGCTAAAGTACTTGGACTTGTAGTATTGCTGTAATTTGCAAATCATTTTCACGAATACAAAAATGGCTATATTTTTTATCGTGCGTTTATATTGTGGTCGTTTATTTTTCTTAAATGGAAATTTGTCTCCTATTATCAGATTTCCGAAAAATATAGCATTCGTATCGGAGGAAACAGATGATTTTTCTCTGCACTCATAATTCTAGAGTTAAAGCCGAAATTATTTAAAGCTTAATTTGAGAAAATTTGGGATAAAGATCGTTTTTTTACTGCGCTAAGTAGGTCACAGAGATGAGTCTATTACTCGTGAGCTACACGAATATGAGACGCGTGCCGTTATTTCATTTTTGCATTGGGGACATGGTTTTAATGACATCGGACGCGTGATTCGCTTGAAGGGCGTTGCATTCGCTCACCTGTAACGTGACTTGGAGTGGTGGCCCGTCGCCGTGTTTGTGTTG
Organism: Pyrrhosoma nymphula; assembly: GCA_963573305.1. Lineage (NCBI taxonomy): Eukaryota > Metazoa > Arthropoda > Insecta > Odonata > Coenagrionidae > Pyrrhosoma > Pyrrhosoma nymphula. The sequence continues at coordinate 17,742,975 of OY754327.1, forward strand.
CTTGAGTCTTGCGCGACGGCGGCGCTGTTGCTGCTGTTGCTTCCGCTGTTGCCCTGTATGTGGTGGTGGTGGTGGTGCCCGGGGGCGGAGGGGGCCTGCGGGGGCGGGGGGCAGCGCGCGAGGAGCAGCTCTCCGGCCCCCCCGCCGCCCCCGCCGCGGATCCAGGCCCCGACCCCCGCTCCCTCCGATGGCGTCACCGCACGTCAGAGTGACGTCACGCAAGCACGCTCCGCCTCAGGAGGGCACCCGCCGCCGCCGTTTCCGCCTCCGCCGCCCCCGGGAGCCTCGCCCCCGCACGCATGGTCCTCGCAGCACGACGGTACGACCACGAGGTCCCGGACGGCGCTGCTCCGGCTGCCGCCAACGACGACGCCCCTGCTCCCGGTGCCGGCCCTGCGCTGGTGGCGCACCGTGGTCGACCCCGACACGTCCCCCAGGGGGTCGCCGACCCGACCGCCGCCGCCGCCCCTGGCGCAAGAAGCCTCAAGGTTCGCCTCCAGCGCGGACGGCCAACCAAGACCACGTCACCGGCGAGTCTGCGCTTCCTCGAGTCACCGTTGGCGCCGCCACCGCCGTGGGCATGTCAGAGTTCAGGCACTATCCAAAGGGTCGGGCCGTGCGAAGGCGGACACGACCCGATTACGTGATGGCAAACCTTTCGATTGCGTCCCTCCTTAGCCGCCTTCGCGACCGCTTCCTGTGAAAAAGAAAAAGAGGCAACGGTCAGAGATTGTGAGCAACTGTAGGACTCAAGTATAGCGATTGGAAACCAATACATCCTACATGCTGAGATATCTGTGAATTGGAGCCATAGAAACGTTTATGCATACAATAACAACTTTCACGCCGTTCTAATTTAGGCTATATAACTAAATATACAGCTTAGTTATAAATTATAGGAAAGGTAAGCCCAGTTTTTTTCGCTTGTTTAGGCCGTTTTACACGGTACATTTGTTTGTACAAACTCTTCCGTGAACTCACACATGAGGAAAAATGTATCGTGTAAAGCAGCAAATTGTATGAACGCTTGTGCGAATGTCTCAATGCCTGCACGGGAAATAGAACCTGTTCTAATTTCGTTGAGACAAACGAACAATCTCACGTACATTCGTTTGTACAAAATCTTTCATCGTGTAAAACGGCCTTTTTACTCATTTTCTTTTTTGTTATCGTTTTTTTTTAATGATTTAAATATAATCTTCCAGTGTCTAACTCGCATACTTCTTATGCTATTGTCACATTTGTGTCCATCTGATAATCCAAGTATTTCTCCTCGTTATATTCTCTGCACAGCATTTACACATGGCGTACGGAGTATTATTATGTTAATTCAACTCCCTTAAACAGAATTACAGCTATGAAAGACCTAGGTGTTATAACCGACCAAAAACTAAATTACTCCGACCACATTCAGACTGTAAAAAGTAAGGCAATGTCCCTATTAGGCCTTCTTTACCGCTTCACAGAAATAAAAGATCCCAGAGCACTCCATTCCTACTTCTCAACAATTGTCCTTCCCGTAGTATCATATTGCTCCCCAATATGGTCTATATCAGCCCCGACTAATCTAAAATCCCTTGATTGCATCCCCCATTTCTTTGCCAAAATAGTCAAACACAGAGTCCCACATTTCCGCAATATGTCCTCAAATGCTATTCTGTCTTCTCTTTCCATATCTAATCTCCAAAACCACAGACTTAAAACTGATTTAAAACTCCTCCACAACACCTTTAACTCGACCATTGACTGTCCTGAACTGCTTTCTCTCTTCAACTTTAGGATACCAGCTCGATCCACCCGTACGCATTCATTACTCCACCTGCCTATTCCTAGGATATCACTCACCCAGCGCTCACCTATATTTCACCTCTCCTACCTTCTTAATTCACTCCCCCACACTGTCAATCCTTTTTATTTATCATGTAACCATTTCACCATCCAAGCTATATCCCACCTATCAACAAATTAAATATTTCCCCTTTCCATCTTGGGCTCAGCGTTGTTGATTTTTATGTTGTTATTGTATTTTTGTCCTCAGTCATGTTTATAGTAAAATGTTTCAATTTAAATTGGTGCTACTGCTGTATGTGAACAATATTTTAAATAAAATAAATTATTCCTCCTTTTGCTCTCGCAGCACATACGCTGCCTTCGGTAGAAGTAGTGTGCTTGATGATTCCAGCCACATTGATTCCCAGAACACGGCCAAAACCCAAGAAGCAAACTCTTTCTTTGGGAGATCAATAATTGATACTGCTGTTGATATTTTCTAATTATGCTGCGGCCCAAGCATTTTTAGTTGAACGTTGAGCTAAAAATGTACGGACCGCAGCATAACTCGAATGTCTCACCAGCATCTCTCAACAGCTGCTAAATGCCTACGCACTAGAATATTTTAAACTTTCGTTCAAGTTTCATTAAAGATAGTTTGAGCGAAAAATCACTTCCCCTAGAATAAAATGAACTTGGCCTCGTTTTAAAGAAAAAAACTCCCATGTTTCCAATGACATCAAAATATTAACCCCTTGCCGCATTACCTATCGAGCAATTTGCCTGAAAATACAAGCTGTTTTACATGGGATAGATTACGGCTGTACGCTCCAGGGAGAGAATATTGAAAAAATTAGGAATTTATAACACCTAGATTTCGTCAAAAAACTAATAGAGTATAGATTGCATATTTCCTCAACTATTTATTAAAAACATAATCTACTACTTACCGCAGTCATTTCAACAAAATCGCAAGAATCCGCTATTTTGAAGGCTTTTTAGCCGTACGGCGCGGCGTGAAAAATTGAGTCAAGTTAGATACTTAAGTCGGTATATTTATTTCATTACTGAGCATTTTGCTCATATATAACTATATTTTGGTACTATTAATGCTACAATATTTATTTTATATTTCTTACAGATGCTGAAATTAAAAGATGTAAAGCCGAATACGGTCTCCGTTGAGACTAGGGAAACATCTCGCTCAAACTACCTTAAAGGTGTAACATGCTTATTTTACTATTCCTAGATTTAAAACTCACGGGTATTTAATAAAAGATATAACTGGTGATTTTTATTAATATTACACTGGAATAGTATCTAACATTTTTCATTCAGGGCAGCTCTACAGTTCTGATGGAAGCAGTTCTTAGGTTGTGAGCCACTAGAGACTCACAGGCAACACGCTAAGATGTTGTTTTATTCCACACACTATATCTCTTGAACTGATCGATGTGACAAAATAAGAGAGATACTCGGCTGAACTGATAAAGAAAAAGGTTTCTTCTTTCCTCACATCATAAATGACTACAACAAAAATAAAGTGATGACTTAGATACACCATAAACACAGTTTACTTTCGATCGACCGTTCTTCAAATTTATCATGCCTTTTCCCTCCCATTTCATGCCTGCTATCCTGTCACCCCCCTGCCACAAACCCCTGCGGTGGTTCGCAGGGTAACATGCAGACGTAGTTTACGAAGACCTACACCAGCAAAATCTCTACGATACCTATTTTGAGGTTTATCGCAGATAATTTTCAACGTAGCAACGCCTATCCTCGTAAACTTAAATGGACTTCATTTCATTCCAGCATTGATTCATTCAATGAGTATGCTTGAAGATAAAATCCAATGTAAAGCTATATAATACAAAATAAAACAGGGAAATGAAGTGTTGGAATATCTAAGACCAGAGAGATGAAAGTTGAGTTGGAGCAGGCTTAGAGCATAGCTCTGGAGCGAAAAAAATAAGAATATGTATTTCATGTGTAGATCATGAAACCAATTTTTCAGTGAAAAGGCATAAATGCAATCAATTTTTTAAATATTAAAGCTCATAGTTTTAATAAATAAAAGATCTTCATAAATACTCCGTTTAATTTTAAAAAAGAGCGTACCTTCTTTTAGATCGTATCAATGAACTTGACGTACACCCATTTTGAAGTGATTGGAAAATGAACTTGACGATGAATCTTGATTTTTCCGAGCGAATGTTTCTAATAGTCATCGTGAAATTAACGCGGTGCGCAGGTTGTTGGACGATGTTTCGGAGACTAATTTAACCATTTGTATTATGGCGCTGATACTGGGTGAAAATCTTCACTCCATTTTCTTTACTTAGTGTTTACTATAAAGAACTATATTGGCAGTTTCTCGCTTATATTAACTTCCATAGTCATTTTCTCCGCCTTGAATGCAATGAATTACTTAACCATTGAATCAATGGCCAGCAACCGTGGTGGACATGCCGTGTATAGCTCATCCAAATGAAGCCCCACTAAAATATTCGTTCTTCAGTGCGATTCTGAATCAGAGGGAAAATCGTAGAGTCAATTTATATAAATCCAGCCAAATTGATTATTACGCTCAATTACCAATATTTTAAATTACTCTAGCTTTAATCGTTTCCATTCCTACACCAAAAAATTACCAGAAGTTGATAACAACGTCGTTTTTAGGAGAGCAGCAAATACTACCTCAAAATTGGATAAAACCATCATGAAATAGAATAGAGAAGCAATATGGGAGCCAAATTTCAGTAGCAATATTGAATTTCCACCAACATTAAAAAATATATAATAAATAGCTATTCGGTAATTTTAAAAAGTAGGTCTCATCTGATAGTTTTCAGCGTTGAGCAACGAAATAAAACTTAACTAAGCCAGGAATAAGAGAGAGGTGTTACTGTAGATATAAAAGATTGGACACAGCGTCATACACGAGATATAATTTACTATATGACACTCATTAATGCAAAAGGGACAAAAAGGCCCGATGACGGGCTATTACTCAGCATTTATCTCTTCAATTACGAGTACCTAATCAACTAATCCAATATAAATTGCATTGCAATTACTCTTCTCCGAAATTATCCCCCATAAAGCAATTAAACTACAGATACGAGTGACCCTAACTGAACTCTGCTGCACTTTGTTTATCAAACTCAAATGACATGCTTTAACAACACGACAGACGGAATAGTAATTGCACTGAGTAAGTGAACATCAATTTGGAAATAAAACTAAGGTACCGGTGGATATGAAATCGTCAACTAAATTATCACGACTTCATTTACAAACGTAATTCTCATATAGGGAATTTCGGTGACGATGTTTAATGATCACCATCATACGCTTACTGACGACATTAGATGTGCTCATTTTATCAAATATTATATTTGGCTACCCTAGTTGACATCCTGGAAACGGAATACGTACATCCGATATATCTATGGAGTTTTTATATTAGCTCACTAATTAAGAATTTCTTTTTCGGTGGTCCTAATTAGAGCACTATTACAGCAACATTACTGCAAAGCGGATGATGAATGCTATACGTTTCACGACTCACATCCAGTTCCACGAACAAATTATTTTAATGCAATTCAAACATAATCAATTTATGCAATTTACATTCTACCATAGAATATGATAGCTTATATTTTATTTTAGGAAGTGGACAAAAAACCGTTGGCAAGTTTTTCATGCCATTTGCGTACAAAAAGTAGAAGTTAGGGACCCGATCACAATTCCTTGTGAGACAACAGATGATATCATATCATATTAAAACAACTCCATGGATTGCAATAATAGTGCACTATCATAGATAAAGTCTCACATCCAATTGACTATTCTATTATTTACTACACGACTACAGGTTGAATAGTAGTTTGTTCTACGAAACCTTGTCGAATGCTTTATAAAATTAAATAATATCGCGTTCACATGCTCCTTCAGTTCTCCTCATTCGAATAACATGGTACTCTCATGCTATCTTAACTATTCCGGAAGAATATTCAAATACCATATTGACGAAAAGATATGTACTCGCAAATCTTGCAGGAAATAGTGGTCAGAAATACAACTTTGACAATTCCCTGAAACTTTTTTCCGGCGATTTTAAAGATTATGAAATGTACCACTTTCCAGTATTTTGGTGCTTCCCCCTTAGTTAATTATTTAATATACACGGTTTCTTGAAAAGGTGATATTTAAACTGCTAGTTCCTTGATCACTCATGCTGGCATGTTCTCTGTTCCAGGGAATTAGCAACTTTTGGTATTGGTTTTTTAATGTGTGGTTAACATTTAATGGCAAGATGTCATAGCTTTTACACTAACGTGATGTCAACTGAGAGCTTGGGTTTCGTATATTGCATTAGAACCTAGGTTAGTTTATTATAGTGATATCGATGGGAGAGCATATTAGTATCGGTTTTCATAGCGAACAAAATTTAGCTGAATAATATAAAGTTGGTTAATAAATGGCAAAGTATCTATAAATTAATCAATTTTATTAGTGAGATAAGTCGCTCCTGGTACATTGAATGGTCTCTCAAAGATGCCAAATTGATAAATGTAATGAATAGAACATTATGACATTCATACCCTTCCGGAAAAAATGTCCTTTGATTTTTTCACCTTCTTTCAAAGAGCAATCGAATTTTTTGGAAAATCTTCTTTTAACTCTACCGCACGTTATAACGTCCTCTATTTCTCATTGCCCGGTCATATCTACTGATTATTACCAAAGAAACAATTCCCCAAAAAATCAGTATACTATGAGTGAATAACCTCAATAAAAGAACTTCGCCGTATTATTCGGACTATCCTTTCAGATTTAACATCAACCACAACACAGACTCTTGAAGGGTGTAACCTTAACTTCTCAGCGGCGTCTGTAATGAAAAACAAAACTTTTTCTCCAGTAGCATTTCTCAGTAGCACTATTCTTCTACCAGACCACAAAAACCTGTTAGTCGTTCTTGTATTGTAAATAATTAGGTTTGATCATAGATATAATAAAGCTTGAAACCACACTTATCCTTAGTTTATCTAATGTTCCGATATCATTTCATTTTAGAAGACTTCCTTGAAGACAGTAAATGAGTAAGCCATTAAAAAAATGACCAACAAACGGTTAAGGATATGCCATGCATACTATACATTGTATAGTTTATCCAAATAAAGCCCTTCCTCTTCGTCTTCACTCTTCATTAAGATACTAAACGAATATAAAATAATGCTTTAATAAAACGTTTAATATAAAATAATTAATAAAAACGTTACACAGATGCTAAACGAATTAGGCTGGGAGCCGCTAGAGACTCGGAGGCTTAGATTGCTTGAACAATTGAGAATAGATATCTTTCAGAGCGACACGGTGAACATCATATTAGAACCCCACTATATTTCCAGGTCCGACGGAAACGATAAATTAAGAGAGATATTTTGCCAAACGGATAGGTATGGGAATTCGTTTTTCCCCCGAACAATAAGAGACTTTAATAAATGCTAGGCGTAATTTTATTAGAGCGTTTCCTTTTTATATGCGAACGGCTGGTGTCCTAACACCCCCCACCACACGCCTATTGAGGCGGCTTGCGGGGTAGTATGTAGATGTAGATGAAGATTAGAAGGAAATCGTAGAGTCAATTTAGATAAATCCAGCCGAACGTAGTAATACGTTTTAATGTCAATATCTGAGTTTGCTATAGCATTAATCGTTGATGATAATTAAACTACTTCCCGCCCACAAATTAAAACATCTTTTATCGAGGGCTCTAAAATTAAAAAGCATTTCACAAAGTAGGCGAGATTCTGGCACAGAAAATAGTTTTTTAAATATCTAAAAGGAAAAAAATAATAAGTATATTATTATAAAGGATATTTTGGGATTGAGAAATGCTGTAGAAGAAACATTGGCCGACGGGGAGGGACTTATGACGTCAAATACGGTATAAGGAGAGGGCAATGACAAGCGAGCAACAACCATTCTATTGAAGAGAGCGCCACGGGAAAGCGGAGCGTTGGAGAAGAAATAATGGGCGGGGGTTGAGCCTTCAAGGGAGTTCCAGATGGGGAAAGAGTAATGGAAAATGGAGGGGGGAGGAGGGTGAGGGGGCAAACTCTTAAGTTGACTTGATCGGATGACGCCGAGAGGACATCGGCGTCCGTATGTGTGAGCGCTGCTGCTGCTCTGGAGCGATGCCATTGGAGGTGCTTACGGGGGATGAAAGGAGAGGGGGGGTGTAAAAGGGTGGAGGGAAGGCTGGAGGTCGGGAAGGGGGGAGGAGAACGACGGAGTGCAGTCGGGAGAATGAAGGTGAGGCCAAGAACTTGCCGACAAATGGAGGGAGCGGGAGAAAGGAGACGAGAAATGAATGAGAGGAAGAAATGATGAAGCCATCAAGACTGGAGGGGACAGAGAGGAGCCCGTAGTCTTATGCAGGGAATGAATGAGACAAAAAAATTATGCCCAGGCCCACTCTTTTATAAGCGTACAGAGGCCAATAACATTGCCAAATGAGAGAGTTCTGGAATGCAGGACTTCGAGGAGTCACTTGATCTATAATTGGATGGGTAACGACGACATTTATGGAGCGGCGGAGTTCAAGCTTTATGCGCTCGAAGGGGAAGAGGGAATAGGCCGTTAGCAGAAATATTTTCCCGAAGTGCTTTGTGATTTAGAACCGTTCAAAATCAGGGCTGGCTGAAGAAGTATGTCCCAGTCCACCAGCGAAAATTAGCTTAGTAGAAACTAAGGCGTAAATTTTTGAGACAATTCGACCAAACATAACAAAGAGGTATTACATTAGTATATACACTCAAAAGAGAAATAAATTTTAAGTGCTGCTCATACAAACTGCAAATCCGATATTCTCGAAGTTGCATGAAATGAACAGTCTTAGTCGCGTGACACAGATTTCTCCAAATTTTTGCATCATCAGCGAATGGTTCCATAAAAGGAGTATTTGGTCTCCAGAGAGCCCTCTGGGGTTTCGTTCGAATCCACTGTGATAATGAAGATTAATTACACTACCTCGAAACAATCATCTTTAATTTCTCATATAGGTTTACGGTTAATCTGTTACATACATCCATGCATTTGTGAATAGTGAAGCAGTTTTTACATCATTAAGGCTATCGTCGGGCTCGAGAAAAGAAATGTGTTATCGTGATTTTTAATCCCGTTTTTACCACCATGAAATTTTCTAGTTTTAAGAACAGGGCCCGAAGAAAAGGCATCCATAGATATCTCGAGTTTTACATTTGCGAAAGTAGTATCTAGAGTCCCACAGGGAAGTGTAATAGCTCCATTGCATATGTGATTATTGTGACTCGTAAGAAGTAAAACAATATTCCTGCTGATTGCATTATAATTTAAGGAGAGACATCGAAAGACGCGGAGAACAGAATTCGTTTAAGCAACGATACCATCCACAAGTGGTATAAATACCATCCACTGATCTTTATATATATAAAAGTCAATGTATGTATGTATGTATGTTCCACATCTCCTCCTAAACAACAGGACCGATTTTGATGAAATTTGGAACACATGTTTGTTACTGGTAGACAACAAACACTGTAGGGTTTAATTAACCGAAACCCTATTTTTTCCAGGGTTAAGGGTGTGATCCTTACTAATATGTATAAAAATGTAATGGTCTCTGTCTGTCTGTTGCTCCATCACGCAAAAACTACTAAATCGATTGAGCTGAAATTTGGTATGCAGATAGAAAACATATCTGGTTGTATCATATGCTATATTAAAAGGCCCTAAGGGCCCCCAAAGGCCCCCAAAGGCCCCCGAAGGTCCCCCCTGGTGGTCCATGCTAAGCATTCTGTTCGGTGCAGTGGTTTCATTTTTTTTCTTTTTAAAAGTACATTCACTCAAGATATAGGCCTGGGATTTTTTTTATCGGATGGCTGAATAAATATAATTTCTAATTTTATCAATCGATTTTCTTCTACGCTCCGTATTTGCCTGAAAATCATGTTTTCAGTTGAAAAATCTCACATTTTCCCTGAAATCAACAATAACATAATTCCTTGACAACCAGAGATTTTAATTTGATGGAATATTCACCCCTCTAGCATTTAAATATCACGCTTTCCTGCAGGCCCATGGTAGTACGTAGAAAAAAAATCCGTATAAGGAGAGCCCATAGTCCCAAGGCCCCCATGATAGATTGCTTCGGGGGGTAATCGTTAAATTCAATGCATATTTAACAAGTATACTCTTCAACGTCTACCCTCAAAGTAGCTCTCAAAGGGGCATATATATGGGAGAACACTTACGTAGTAAACGTTACACATAAAGGAATTAATAGACAACACACTTAAATGAATATATACGTGCAGCGAATATCAATGGTAATAATGCCTCTGTTGCTACAACAAACACGGCGTTGTTTATTATCGTTTAGTGCTCAGGTGTATTACACGTAGTGAAACCGTCTGCCTCTCATTACGATCGCGAACTGTTTTTAGACCAGTTCCCACATCAGTAACGTCACGAATTATTTATACGTTTAAAAGTGTTAATGTGCAGTTAACTTAGGTACATTCACTCAATCATCGAGTTGCCTATTCTAGACTCTCACTTGCCGCTGTGTTTCCGTTCCTTGGACTTAAAAATATATCCATCAACATGCCTAATAGAAAATAGAGTAACCTTTAGAAAAAATCTTCTAAAGCCAAATGAATGTCTTATTTGCGAGAAAATGAACCCTTGAAAGAAAAACGACAAAGGTTAGACTTGGATGGTCAAAAGACATGCCCACCAGCGATCTCATGAGATTCTTCCCGTGGTGTTTCTCGGGTTACGCTAAGATCCGCACAAATTACATCCTTACCCAACATACAGACGGGTAACCAGCTCTAAATCTGGTTCAAATACAGACTCATCTGTTTCAAACCTTCAGTCTGCTTTAAGATGGTGGAAATTATAATGACGTCACTACATGCTTCTGATCCGAATGAAGAACGGAAATTCTACGCAATTAACGACATTTGTACATGAAAATCGACAAGTGCACAAAGAATCACCATAAATGTTTTATTTATCAACCGAAACCAATTATTATGGCTATGCCGAAGGCGCAGTCCCATTGATGGAGGATTCATAGTTCAATTAAACATGGCTTCTGCTGCCATTACTCCTCTTCACGTGTCAACCGCTGGATTGTACTCTTCTGTCCAATCCTGATTAAGATAATCAACGCACATATCAACGTTGAATAGTGCAACTGAATTAAGTCATGGAATCCAAATATATGTATGTACACAAGGGAAGCGATCAAGCTGTTAATCACTCAGAAAACGGCTCAAGAGAACCGTAGGGACGAGGTGAGATTCTATCGACCTTAGCTATTTAAGTAGTAATGAGTCTGCATGGCCGATTTTTGGGTTTCCCGTGCATGAAAGTGGACCAATAGTCACTCATCTCTCCGTGCACCAGGAAAACGGTCAGCGTGTCTACTACAACTAACACAACATACAAGATAGGTTACGAACTCCTCAAATGACCATGCTGACAGTTTTTCTTCAGGCTTTGCGGTTTTATTATAAAATAAGTTCAACGTATTTCACACCCGTTGAATTTCAACGGGTATCTTCCGCTCGTCTTTTTATATATATACGAGCGGAAGGTACCCGTTGAAATTCAACGGGTGTGAAAAACTTTAAACTTATTGTATAAGAAAACCGCAAAGCCTGAAGAAAAACTGTATGCGTGGTCATTCGAGGAGTTCGTAACCTATCTTGTATGTTGTGTTCGTTGTAGTAGACACGCATGACAGTATTCCAGGTGCACGGAGAGATGAGTGACTATTGGTTCACTTTAATGCACGGGAAACCCAAAAATCGGCCTTGCAGACTCATTACTACTTAAATAGCAACGGTTGATAGATGGTCACCTAGTCCCTACGATTCTCTTGAGCCGTCTTCTGAGTGATTAACAGCTTGATCGCTTCCCTTGTGTATATAGATATATTTGCATTCCATGGCTTAATTCAGTTGCACTATTCAACATTGATATGTGCGTTGAGTATCTTAATCAGGATTGGACAGAAGGGTACAATCCAGCGGTTGATAACGTCAAGAGGAGTAATGGCAGCAGAAGCCATGTTTATTTGACCAATGAATCCTTCATCACCCGGACTGCGCCTTCGGCATAGCCATAATAATTGGTTTAGGTTGCTAAATAAAAAAAATATGGTGATTATTAGTGCACTTGTCGATTTTCATGCACGGATGTCGTTAATTGCGCAGAATTTCCGTTCTTCCTTCGGGTAAAAAGCATGTAGTGACGTCATTATAATTCCCGCCATCTTAAAACAGATTGAAGGTTCGAAACAGATGGGTCTGTATTTGAACCAGATTTAGAGCTGATTACCCGTCCGTATGTTGGGTAAGGATGAAATTTGTGCGGATCTTAGCGTAACCCGAGAAACACCACGGGGAGAATATCATGAGATCGCTGGTGGGCATGTCTTTGACCATCCAAGTCTAACCTTCGTCGTTTTTCTTTCAAGGGTTCATTATCTCGCAAATAAGACATTCATTTTGCTCTAGAAGGTTTTTTCGAAAGGTTACTCTTTTTTCTATTAGGCATATTGATGGATATATTTTTAAGTCCAAGGAACGGAAACACAGCGGCAAGTGAGAGTCTAGAATAGGCAACTCGATGATTGAGTGAATGTACCTAAGTTAACTGCCCTTTAACACTTTTAAACGTATAAATAATTCGTGACGTTACTGATGTGGGTATTGGTCTGAAAACAGTTCGCGATCGTAATGAGAGGCAGACGGTCTCATAACGTGTAATACATTTGAGTATTAAACGATAATAAACAACGCCGTGTTTGTTGTAGCAACAGAGGCTTATTACCATTGATATTCGCTGCACGTATATATTCTTTTAAGTGTGTAATCTATTAATTCCTTTATGTGTAACGTTTACTACGTAAGTGCTCTCCCATATATATGCCCCTTTGAGAGCTACTTTGAGAGTAGACGTTGAAGAGTATACTCGTTAAATATGCATCGAATTTATCGATTAACCCGTGAAGCAATCAAGCATGGGGCCCTTGGGACTCTGGGCCCTTCTTACACGGATTTGCTTTCTACGTAATATCATGGGCCTGCAGGAAAACGTGATATTTCAATGCTAGAGGCGGGTATATCCTTTGAAAATCAAATCTATGGTTGTCAAGGAAATATGTTATTGTTGATTTCAGATAAAAATGTGAGATTTTTCAGCTGGAAAGGTAAATTTCAGACAACTTCGGAGGGTAGAAGAAAATTGATTGATAAAATTAGAAACTTCCCTTATTCAGCCATCTGATAAAAAAAATCCCAGGCCTATATCTTGAGTGAAAGTACTTTTAAAAAGCAAAAAATGAAACCACTGCACCGAACCCAATGCTTAGCATGAACCACCAGGGGGGACCTTCAGGGGGCCTTTGGGGGCCCTTAGGGATTTTTAATATAGCATATGTTACAACCACATATGTTTTCTATCTGCATGCCAAATTTCAGCTCAATCGGTTCAGCAGTTTTTGCGTGATGGAGCAACAGACAGACAGACACCATTACATTTTTATACATATTAGTAAGGATCACACCCTTAACCCTGAAAAAATAGGGTTTTGGTTAATTGAACCCTACAGTGTTTGTTGTCTACCAGTAACAAACATGTGTTCCAAATTTCATCAAAATCGGTCCTGTGGTTTAGGAGGAGATGTGGAACATACATACATACATACATACATACATACATACATACATTGACTTTTATATATATAAAGATAAAGATAAAGATAAAGATAAGTCAATGTATGTATGTATGTATGTATGTTCCACATCTCCTCCTAAACCACAGGACCGATGTTGATGAAATTTGGAACACGAGTTTGTCACTGATAGACAACAAACACTGTAGGGTTCAATTAACCGAATCCCTATTTTTTCAGGGTTAAGGGTGTGATCCTTACTAATATGTATAAAAATGTAATGGTCCCTGTCTGTCTGTTGCTCCATCACGCAAAAACTACTGGACCGATTGAGCTAAAATTTGGCATGCAGATTGAAGACATATCTGATTGTAACATATACTATATCAAAAAGCCCTCAGGGCCCCCAAAGGCCCCCTGAAGGTCCCCCCTGGTGGTTAATGGCAAGCATTGGGTTCGGTGCAGTGGTTTAATGTTTTACTTTTTAAAAGTACATTCACTCAAGATATAGGACTGGAATTATTTCTATCGGATAACTGAATAAATGAAGTTTCTAATTTTATCAATTGATATCCTTCTACGCTCCGTATTTGTCTGAACTTCATGTTTCCAACTGAAAAATCTCACCTTTTTCTCTGAAATCAACAATAACATATTTCCTTGACAACCAGAGATTTGATTTTCAGAGAATATTCACGTCTCTAGCATTTAAATATCACGTCTTCTTACATGTCCATGATTGCACGTAGAAATAAAATCTGTATCAGAAGGGCCCAGAGTCCCAAGGGCCCCAATGATAGATTGCTTCAGGGGGTAATCGATAAATTCAATGCATATTTACAACAAGTATACTCTTCAATGCCTATTATCGAAGCAGCTTTCATAGGGGCACTGCATATATACATATGAGAGAACACTTACGTAGTAAACGAGACACAAAGGAATAAAATAGATTACACACGCAACTAAATGCTCAAGAATATTAACGTGCAGCAAATAGTAAGGTTAATAATGCCTCTGTTGCTACAACAAACACGGCGTTGTTTATTATCGTTTTGTACTCAAATGAATTACACGTGGTGGAACTGTCTGCATCTGCCTCTCATTACGATTGTGAACTGTTTGTTAGACCAATTCCCGCATCATAAACGTTACGAGTCATTTATATATGTTTTTAAGTGTTCAAGTTCAGCTAACTAAGGTATATTCACTCAATCATCGAGCTGCCTACTCCAGACTCTCACTTTCCGCTGTGTTTCCCCTCCTTGGACTTGAAAAAATATCCATCAACATGCCTAATAGAAGAATAAGTTACCTATCTAAAAATCTTCTAAAGAAAAATGAATGTCATATTTGCGAGAAAATGAGCCTTTGAAAGAAAAACGACTAAAGTTAGACTTGGATGGTCAAATAAATACCCACCATTGGTCTCATCTCCCCGTGGTGTTTCTCGGGTTACGCTAAGAACCGCACAACTTTCATCCTTACCTAACCTACGGACGGGTAACCAGCCATAAATCTGGTTCAAATATACACGCATCTGTTTCGAAACTTTAATCTGTTTTAAGATGGCGGAAATTATACTGAAGTCACTACATGCTTCTTACCCGAATGAAGAACGGAAATTCTGCGTAATGAACGTCATCCGTGCATGAAAATCGGCAAGTGCACTAGGAATCACCATAGATTTTTTATTTAGTAACCGAAACCAATGATTATGGCTACCCTTTATGCCGAAGGTGCAATCCGAGTGATGGAGGATTCATAGGTCAAATAAACATGGCTGCTGAAAATGCTTCATAGTACGTTGTCAACCGCTGGATTATACTCTACTCTCCAATCCTAAGTAAGACACTCAACGCACATATCAACGTTGTATTGCGCAACTAAATCAAGTCATTGAATGCAAATATATTTATGTACACAAGGGAAGCGATCACGCTGTTGATCACTCAGAAGAAGGCTCAAGAGAACCGGAGGGACGAGGTGACCAACTATCAACATTTGCTTTTTAAGTAGTAATGAGTCTGCGTGGCCGATTTTTGGGTTTCCCGTACATGAAAGTGGACCAACAGTCACTCATCTCTCCGTGCACCTGGAAAACGGTCAGCGTGTCTACTACAACGAACACAACATTCAAGATAGGTTACGAACTCCTCAAATGACCACGCTGAGAGTTTTTCTTCAGGCTTTGTGGTTTTCTTATAAAATAAGTTCAACGTATTTCACACCCGTTGAATTTCAACGGGTATCTTCCGCTCGTTGTGAATGAAATAGAGATCTGAGCCCCGCAATTGTCAATAGTACATTTATATGGAGGGATAGTTAACCATAACCTACTAACTGGGTAAAATACTTGCGTCACTATTACGTGAGACCTAACTTTGGGCATGCAAGTAATTCATGTGGTGCTATACCAAACATGTGATGGCGCTTGAAACGCCAAGTGGAAAATATATTCCAATACCAGTAGAAGGAATAATAATGTTTATCTTTAGTTAGCACTCGAATCAAATGAGCTTTCAGTACTTGAAAACTAGTATGATGTCATCACGACAGAAACTGCCTTTCAATAATAAGCCAAAAATACATTAAATGCATAACAACAACCAAGTATCGAGTAACAAGTTATTCGATTACTTGAAAATAAAATTCATACACCATTTTGGAAATTGCCAGATGGAAATCGTCTCACGGACCAAGAAACGAACCACTGACCCTTTTCTTGACGATATAAATACGCTCGATGAGGAATTAATGAAGACAACATAACAAAAGTTCCTTCCATGTACCAATTGACAATGAAAAACAACAACAGCCACCTGCACCAGAGATCTAACGGGGAATCCTAGGACTAAAGAGTCCCTCTGATATCCCTTCTCTTTTTAACGCTGTGATGAAAATGAAATGGTCTGAAAATATGAATTTGATATCTACTAGGGCGTGTAAAACTTTATTTATACAGAAAACATCCTCGACTTCAAATGACATTTAATTTCTGTTCCTCAAGCACCCTTTATCCTATCAGTTTAAAAGGATTTCATTAATTTAACATTCCAATTAAAAGAAATGCATGGAATCCATTTACACTTTTTCCACCCTTCTTTACGTTACTCCCTCGAAAAATGAGAGAAGTATTCTGAAAATATATTCGCTGTGAACGAGTTCAATTGGAAGGAATTACTTGGAGCGATAACAGACTTCTTGCACAACCTATTTCATGAAAGGATTTGATTCACTTTCATTCCAGGAGAAGGCTTGAGATCACTGAGAATTTCCACGCGAGGGCTTCTGAATACAAAATATCAGAGACTCGAACAAGAAAAAGAAACTAAGATAGGCAAGCGCTATAAGTACTGAACTGTGGAGGGCTACTCCTTAGGGAGGGAGGAAGACGTAAAATGAACGAGGGGAAACGCGGGCTGTTCGGGCAGCGAACAAGTGTAACGGCAGTTCCTCCGCTTATTTTTTTACGAGCCAGAGGGAAAGAGAAAATCACTGGAGTATATCTACCCCCAAGGTACTTCATTCAATGCTATCATCCCTAATCATCCTTCTATGGGCTCCGTTGACAAAAATTATCTCTGTAAATGTACCATGGTGAGATTTTTTTGATTCCACAGCTGAGGTAGCATTTAATATGGCATTACAGGTTCTGATAAAAATGCTTAATTCTCAGCACAATTAAGTTCCCGTAAAATTTCTTTTCAATACAAATGTTTAAGGAGATAGATATAGAAATCTTTCAGTACAAGCCAGATTTTACGTAAGCATCCACTTCAGAAATTAACACACCCAATTAATCAAAAATAAAAAAACGGATGAAATCATAACGTCTCGCAAAGATCTTATGCAATCCTTGTAGAATGAAATGAATTTTCATCACTTTTTATTTATTTTAACATTGGCAAAAGCAAATTGAATTCTCGAAAAAACGAATAGAGACGCTAACTACACTGCCTTTGACAGCATTTAATCATTTTCCATAGATTCAAGGTGG
The DNA here is from genome assembly GCA_963573305.1 of Pyrrhosoma nymphula. Classification (NCBI taxonomy): domain Eukaryota; kingdom Metazoa; phylum Arthropoda; class Insecta; order Odonata; family Coenagrionidae; genus Pyrrhosoma; species Pyrrhosoma nymphula. Next base: position 17,760,488 of record OY754327.1, read on the forward strand.
CAGTGTGCATTTCAAAACACGCAATATCAAATGGTTCTTTAGTTTTTTTATCAAAACAATTATTGAATTCCACCATTCAAATCATTAAAAGTGCTAAACGTAGACCTTACCACTCCAATTGCGGGTGTTTTTGCTTTCGTACGTAAATACCGCGTCATTACATATAGAGTCCTGGTGCCTCTTAGAAAAGTATCTTCTTCTTCCTTCCAGGTTTATGCTTTAAGCCTATTCCGGCTTCACTTTACCATCTCGTCCATGTTCTTCCGACGCTTCTTCTACCTATTGGCTTATATTCCAAAGCCTGCTTAGGATATCTTTCCTTAGGCATTCCTAATACATGCTCTCTCCACCTATTTTTGCATTCTGCAATTTTTCCAATATCGGCTGGACACCTAGTTCCTCTCTTATAATTGTGCTATACACCCTTTAACTGCTCGAAGAAATCTCATTTCTGATGATTGTATTTGATTCAGTTCTCTTTATTTTATTGCCGAACATTCTGACCCATACAACACAGTAGGGACAGCCATCACTTTATAAAATTTTATATGGGTATCTTTTCTTGTTTTACCTTTTAAACTTCTTCTTATTGTCCCATATATCCTATGGAATACATTAATTTTATTTGTGATATCTTTGTCCTCGCCGTACGTTATATCACATCCTAAATATTGAAAATGGGAGACCTATTCCAGTACCTGGTTAGAAAAATAATTGGGCCAATATTATGCGAGTAAATATTCCAATAATTACTCAATTTTTGCGTAGACTGATGAAGGACTCAATTGCTGCTTACTTGAATTATGTCTAACAACAGTCATCCAGTATACTCCTGTTTCTAAAATAGGATATTCATAATTACCTCCGCGGTTTCGAAGAACCATTTTCAGACTCACTCATTCACTCAGTGATTCAACCCGAAGATTGGTTTGGATAGTTGAGGGTAGAGCTCACCCCGGACTAAGCCACAGGCGTGTGTATTTCACACATTCAGGGTAGGGGGGGCAGTTCCTTTCCCTGGGCCACCTCAAACTCCGGGGATTTTTTTGTTCGGGGACGTCCACAGGCTTCACGCGGATTTGAACCCGGGACCTTTCGATCAGTAGCTACCGCTCTAGTAAGACCGGTTCGATCGGTAGCTAGTAAGCGCTCTACCCACTAGGCCACCACGCTCCTGTTTTCAAACATCAATCGTAAATTTATGGCATTGCCACACGCGTTGGAACATATCACTACCGATTGCATCGATTTATGTACGATATTTTCCTTCATTTGTGCTAAATCGTGTGGAAAAATGGGTGCAAAAACACCTACGATTGTTCGTGTAACCCCACGAATAAATCCTAATTTGCACTGCGTGTGGATTTCTTAGAGCCCCAGGCAAATGTTTCTCGCTCGTAAATAACAGACTCAACTGATGTATCCGGCCAACCTGCTTGTTTAGCATAGCACAGGTATCAGTATGCTTGGAGTTGTTGCACCGCGCATAATAATTATCAGGTTTTTAGGTGCTCCAGTTTGATATTTCTTTCAAAATCTTAGTTGTACCGTCAACATCGGCTCACAATGAGCGTATTCTATAATACGCCAAAAGATTTGTGTCCACTGGGGAAATTACTGCTTTGATAATACTGAAACCTTGCGATTCAATAATCGGCAATAATGCGATACCGCTCATTATGAATTCATGAAAATTTGGAGTTTCTTTATCTACTGAAATGCTCATCTTTACAGCATATGTTATAGCTATTGAATAATAAACTTTCAAGTGCCCAGATGTAATTTTGATTTATATTTATTTCATTTGGTTCCTGGATCAATGATAATATGTGGGTTGTGAAAGGGTTTTGAAAGGAGTTATGTGGCGTAAATCAATACATAAGAGAGAGGAGTTATTTAGCTCATTCCTGTCCTGGCAGTAAAGAAAAGCTGCTCCACTTAGTGCATTGCATTATCTAAGGGAGTTAAAAACTTAAAGGAATTAAAAACTTACAGGAAGACCCATTATCAATATATGTACATATGGCTACGTGAAGTTAAATTGGCGTATTTACTCTCATGCTAGAACTTTTGATGAATCAATAACATGAAAACAATCACATATATAAGGATAACCATAGTAATTTCCTATCTAAAGAGCGCTGGAATTTTGTCATTTAGAGTTTAAAAAATTCACTAAATAACTAAATACATACAAAATAAACAAAATCACTAACTTCATCAGCATCCTAAGTACGCATGTAATTTACGTGCACAGAGGAAAGTACATCTAGCCATAAAACACGTAAAGAGCTCTCTTCTAGACGTTGTTCGAGGGACGATGGCACGTTTCGTAGCATATAACCAACAAAGAAAGTAAAGAAAAAACAACTCAAAGGTCGAAATTCCAGGCTGCCGATCATTAAAGAAGCACTGAAAAACGAAATGCCATTGCAGTCAATTTGACAATTTTGTTAATTTCTAAGTGTACTTGATAAATTAAAGATCAATAACAACAATAATAATTTCTCCTTGGCAGAAAAAATCTTAATGCAAAGCCCTCCGATAAAGCCCCTCTCCAACCCACTATTGGGGAACTTAATTGCGTAATTTGCTGTCATGTTGTCTACATAACACCTCCTTAATTCGCAAAAAGATTTCTGTTATTCAGCTCTATAAAAAGAAGAAACAATATGTATCAATAAAGCAGACAAATTAAGGATGCTAATTGTAAAAATGACAGGTTTTTGATCATAACTAAAAAATGTTTTTGGCACTTAAGTGTTGTTTAAGTCACTTAAGGCACTTAAAAAATGTTTAAGGCACATTTCGAATCTAGTCTGAGAAGAAATTATTATGGTCAACAATAAATATCCACGAAAGACGTAATGACACAATGAATGAAGAATTCATGAAGGGCACGTAAAAAATATTACACTTCAATAAAGCATCCTATATATGTTTTTCATATAATTATGGAAGATGTAAACGAAAATAGTCTCCTGGCACAACTAAAGCGCAAGTTTTACATGTGTACAAAAATGGAAACTTTTATTACTTATTTTCGTGCTTAAAGCAATAAATTCAGTCTGTGACTCGGTAGAGATAAATTTCGGCCTGTGCCCAAGTCTTTTGAATTGATCAAAATCTGAGTTTTCAGGCGTAATGGAGTGGAACCGGAACATCACTGCAGTTAATGAAACAAGAGATTTTTCCACAAGTATGACATTTAATGCACGACCGGTTTCGCTTTTTACAGCATCTTCAGGTCTGATTTCTGATAAATGTCAGGTCTCATTTCTGATCATGTTCGTTCTCAATGTTCATCTTTCATTTGATAATATATAGTTATAACAGAATTTTTATTCTCCAGGACAACAAAGGACTTTTATTTAATTTTTACCGTGAATAAACGCGTTTGAAAAGTAAAAAAAACATACGTATATTTTAAAGACCACATGAGTAAAGCACCGAGGAAGGACAACAACACGACGAAGTCATTTCAAGCAAAAAAAACGAAGGGGACCACTCGAATAAAAAAGTGTACACACGCGTAAATAAACTCGGCAGGAAGTTAAGGGCGAAGAGGTTTTTGGGAGGGAGGCATGGGGGATGGTGGGAGGGAATGAAATGGGCGATGATGGAGGGAGGGAAGAGAGGGAGTTGTAGGTGGGAGGGTGAGGACGTATTAAGACGAGCAGGAGAGGTTGGGGGGAGAGGGAGGCGACGTGGACAGCATCTAAAGAAGACGGCGATGAAGTAGTAGGGGAGCGGAGGAGGTTGGTTAGGGAGAGGGGAGGCAGTCGATGGCACTCGAGAGATGCCAGTGTCCCCTCCACGCGGACTTTTCAAAAATAAACCCGACGCCACCCGCGTCGCTGAAGGGCGGATTGCGGGGCGGGCGGAAAAGGAAGGGGGATGTGACAAACGGGTGAAGAGAGAAGGAAAATAATGATGGATGGGGAAAGGCGATCGGATCCCGACGACCCTTGATGCGGAAGGGGGATGGGGGCCGAGATTGACCGCTCACCACGATCGTCACTTGTATGAATCCGCGGGGGATTTGATCGCAGCGCTGTGCTGTGGACCCCCCGCCGCGGTCTCCCCTCCGCCAGCGCTGCCATGGACTATCTCCCCGGTGCCTCCCTCAAGAGACTGCACTAAGGTCGAGGTCGTGTCCCGTAATGGAGCTTTCGGGGTACATTATCTTATTTAGGACAAGGACGTTCCTAAAAATATATTTTATCAATATATTCCTACAAATATATCCCTGCAGGTTAAACGGGTGAGTGGGCAATGGTATGTCATTTCGTACAGTATTGGGGCAACGGCCTACCACGATGAAAACACCGGTTCCCGATCAGTCACCAAAGTTAAGCATAGTTGGGCTCGGCTCGAGTTTGGAGGGATAATCCTCCGATTCGTCCGAGTGATATTGCCCCTGTCTACTGCACGTGGCAGACAGTAAGTGCGAAATGACCTTAGCCGTCGAAGCACGTTAAACAAAAATACTACTACTACCATAAAGAGTTAACATCGATTCCTTTATATTAGAGCGAAGGTTTCCGCAGTGATGGTTTGATCTCTGCATTTTTTTCGGGTTTTCTTCCGCGTCAGTTGGCTTGTGGACAACAGTTTCGCTGGCTATCCTGCTAGCGTCTTCAGGTCGAAGGTGTCGGCGTGTGGTATCTGCCACGCCACGTTTCTGCCACGCCACGCCCTGCTGCCACGCCGCGCCGCGTTTTAACGCCAACCCCCCACCGAAAACTATGGAGATGAAGACGGAGAGGCAGAATCATCACGCAAAGTGTATGTCACCATCCCTTTCATCGCTGGAACTTCAGAAAAGATCGCCAGAATACTCAAAAAACATGACGTGGTCACAAGATACAATTGTGTAACCAAGATAAGGAACTGTTTACCCGGGCCCAAGGACACCATTCCACAAGAGCTATACGAGGGAGTATACGGGGTGCATTGCTAATGCGGAAAATCCTACAACGGAGAAACCTGCCTCTCGATGAACGTGCGGATAAAGGAGCATCAGAGGGCGACGAAAAACAATCAATTCCGACTTTCCGCCATCGCCGAACACGCGTGGTCAAAACCAGGCCACGACATTAAATTTGAGGAGACAAACCTTTAACGAAGGAGTCCCGATACTTCCCTCGGCAAATCAGGGAGGCCATAGAAATTCATAAAACACCGTTGAATTTCAACAGAGAGGACAGATATCACAGCACCTTGAAAAGACTCATCCAAGAAACAGCCAATCAGAGAGCAGCACCCAGCAAGCCTACGGTATATAAGCGAGGCAGAAACCACACGCCAACACCTTCGACCTGAAGACGCTGGCAGGAGAGCCAGCGAAACTGTTATCTACAAGCCAACTGACGCGGAAGAAAAACCCGGAAAAAATGCAGAGATCGATTCCTTTAATTTTGCTCAATCGCTACTTCTTTTAGTAACTATCGTATCTGATTCGGAGAGCAGCATCATTTGTTTGCTTGGTTTTCTCATTGATCCTCAACATCTTACTTATACGGAGGTATTATTTATCCACCAGTCGATTTTCCTATTGCAAGAGTGGAACATTTTTATATTTCTCAAGTTCAAGTATCATGCAACTGCTTTAGCAAATTGCACAGTCATCTTTTAACTAAATTACCGGGTACTAGAGTAAAATCTCAAAATCAACAGGCTATCCTGTATAATAATAATGTGCATTAATACTATTTCCTTTGTGTTCCTTTGCGCTTTATGTAATGATTCCCATACGTATCACAACTGCGATTTGCTCTTAAAATTCATTTATAATATAACTTGCACTGATACAACTTCTCATTACCTATAAATTACTCGACACATTAATTTCTTTTAGAACTCCTTCTAAAGAAATTACACTTAAATTCACGAGTTTATACAAGGACGATAAAAACAACAGAATATTTTTATTGCCAATGGACGCAGCTATTGTGTCTATTACAACTTTGTGGTCAGGATAGGCTATTATTTTAAAAAAATAACAATACCCCAGCTGGTGTTGCTATGAGACTTCGCTGGGTGAGCTGTCTTGGCAGGTTTATTAAGTGTATCCTCAAATAATTACGATTTTTGTGGCTCCATCTTTCTCCAGAGTAATCACAAGAGTTGGCTGTCTTGAAAACTGTACATGAAATGAGAGCCATAAGAGACGGGAAGAGGTGCAATAGGGATACCATTCTATCGCCACTAAATAAATATATAAATAAGTAAAGTAATCAATCAATCACGAGGCATGTGGGAAGAAAGGTGATTATTTTTCTAAGTGCTGCTTTGGGGTCGCATCCTAATCAGTCGACCCTTTTCTTCCTCCTCAACGCCCCCCTCACCATCTTCACCTTTTTTCACTCTCCATTTGAATCCTCCTACTCAAGCGATGAGAGTCGATAATATTTGCGAGGCAAAATACACTTTCAGTCTTCCCACGTTCCTACTCCCCGGAGAAAATTTTATTATTAATGCAGAATATCTTTAATATGGTTCCAACTCTCATAAATATGCATAAAACAGACGCGAATAATATTCTCCCGAGAATATGTCGGCTACTTTCGGCGAAGAAGCGGTGGGCGAATGGCGGGTGCGTAATTTAGAAGGATGGAGAGACGGAGAGGAAGATTTCCATAATTTTAAGAGACGCGGAAGGAGAATCGTGGGAACAAAAGTGTGCGGGAGGGAAAGTCGATTGCAAGGAAATTTTTTAAAGTGGAAGGAGGAATTAATTGCGTTCTGTCCCAACATTCACTTTCAATCCGCAGCGTTATATCATACAAATTAAAACCCCATGAAAACTTCGTCTTGGGAATGGAATTAAACCACCTATTACCAAAGCGAAAGAATAATTGGGCGGTGAGGCGAAGAATTACAGAAGTTTCGTATAAAATTATAAGAGGACTCGAGGGAAGAGATGAGAAAATGAAAATTGAAAGGGAAGAAACCACTGTACATTAATAAGAGACATTTAAACATTCACTCTGGCCACATAAAGTTGACGAAAATGTAAATGAACTTATCAAAGCAAAGCAGAGAAAACAACAGTCAATGACACTTAATTTCATCTAAGGCGCTGTTGGCCCATCGAAGTAATTCATACAAATAAGGAACAATCAGAGCTTATTTCAAAAAGCATCTCATGCTTGCCTGAATTTGAACTCCATTCTTTATGCATTTGATATTATTTCTTAGACTGATTCAGAGAAAGTGAACTGCAATAGTACGGCTAAATAAATCTATCGACTGAATATCTTAAAGTTCATTGTTTTGATAAGACCATTCATCTTATCTTTGAAAGATAGTGTTTCTGTGCATACTTAATACTATATTATCTTTAGTTTTTTTGCCGTGACTGAACCTGACAAACGAAGTTAAACGAACTTCAACTATTCACTGTAACGTTTATGATGTGCATCATAACTTGATGTCAAACAGCCTAGTTTACTTCCACTCGAGGATAGGCGAAAAGGAAAGGAAATATAAAACTGCTCTATTTTTTATTGCTGCGTTAATTGGTTCAGGAATAATACTTGCTGAATTAAAAGGAAAAAAATAATAGATTTCTGTGTTCACCCAAAACCAAAGAAGCTGGCTCTCTTTTACGAAAGCAATCTCGGAAATTATAAGGGTTTGAAACCCTGGGAGCTGGCTCATTACCCCAGTATAAGTCTATTCTCCTTTGATTTACCCCAAGGGTTGCCGAGGTGAATGTAAGGGAATGGATTGAAGGAAATTACGATGAAGAAAAGGTAACACCAGAGGGCGTTTCTATTATATATATATATATATATATATATATATATATATATATATATATATATATATATATATATAATGTCTTGGTAGAAAATCGCTCTCGGCGACGATGCACATGCATAAATAAAACAGTGATACACTCCGAAACCTTGTTCGCCGACGGACCATCCTTTTAAGAAAACTTTCCTCACTCTCCACTTCCTTCCTTCAAATTGGCATTCCTTTACCATTCACGAAGCTCACACCCCCACCCCCTCCTGAGCCTCCCCCCCTTTTTCTTTACAAACCCGACCTTGCTTCCCTTCTTAACCTCCCCCGCCCTCCAAGCGACCGCCCGGTTTTCCCACAGCGTCTCTCCCCGACGCGGAAAGACCTACCCCGCACCTTGGCCACCGCCGACCGAGAGGTAATAAACCTCTCGTCCGTTGTACTGGGCGAAAACGAGCGTGCAGTTCTGCAAAAAGGCTTATCTTTCTCACCCACCCCAAGAGTTAATCCTCTAAATATCCTTACTGATGCCCTGAAATTTTGCCGGAATCTGCGGTGGCGAGCATTCTGGGAAACTCAACCCAAAGGGGGATTCACATTCAAGCATTTCACGCGTACTAAGCGAAGCGTTTCGCGCGCAGCCAATCAGATGCTTCGCTTCGTACGCCTGGCTACGTGCGAGCGAAGTTGAATTTTGCTCAACTTTCTACGCGCGCGACGCGCCTGACGCGTGAAACAAAGGGCGGACACATGGAGTCATTTCGTATTTACTTATAAGATTCACTGGGATATATTAGCATGCATACATGAATCGTCCATTTCTGTTAATCATTGCTACAGTGCTGGATATATAATAGTTGTATTATTGGCACATTGAGAATTTTATGGGCTAACTTTCGTGCATTAACATCCCAGGCGACAACGGGACACCGTCGCAGTATTCATTATAATTAACGATTTCCCCATTAATGCCCGCCAAAAATGTGAAGTTGGATCAGATACGAGCTATTAATAATTGTTTTAGTGTAAATAAGAACCTCAATACGTGAACAATGAGCAAAATAACAACAAAAAACTTCTCAAGGTGGGGACCGACATTCTCAGGCCATAACCCGAGGTTTATAGAAAAGGGTATTCATAGGCCTACCAAAATAAGATCTTAAATTGACCTACATTCTGGTTGGTATAATATGTCGCATAATGTCGCATAGCAGTTACTGCCCATGTGCCTAGTGTTACGAAACCAATGATAATTTGAATAGGTACTTGCGATACCTACATAACGATAGCTTATACGTTATTAAATTAAATTCAATGGTCTTCGGCATGAGCAGAAAACAGGCGAAAAATTTTACAAAAACAGCGTCTACAGTCCTTTTTTTTCTTCTCCTCGAAATTGTTCCTCCGCCAGAGTTGCATTTAATGATAGGTGTCGTGAACAATTTACATAAACATTTACTGAATGAATTTGAGCTAGATTCTTTTCAATCGGCAGAAACATGCAGTGTGACTCGCGATATTCCTCAAGGGAGTTCAACTTTCAACGGCAATCCTTACAAAACACTGTGAGTAAAGCCTGATTTACTGCGATCAAGAAGTCAAAATTTGAGAAGCTTGATACACGTAATTGTATTTGAAAATTTTATAAATGATGTTATGGTCTGCTTTGGTAAAAACTTCAATCCCAACTTCAAAAATAAGATTGCTGCATACAAAGAGAGCTCTATGCTCAATACAACGGCAACACCTAAAGTCCACGCAGTATTTTTTCACATACCCGATTTTTGCGGCAAAATGCAAGTAGGCCTTGGTTTCTACAGTGAATAGTCAATGGAATCTGTCCACGCTGATTTCAAACTTATATGGGAAAATCATCTAAGCATCAAATCTCTAAGAACTATCCGGAATTAACAGAAAGACTGCTTCATTTTTTTAGTAAATATACTTTTTATCACTCATGTTAATGTCTATTAGTGCTATTGATGTTTGAATAAGTGGTAAGTTAATTATTACTGAAGTGGATTTTTATTTTTCTAAATTCATTATTTGAATTTGATCTAAAGCAATAATTTATTATACAGTAAGCTGTTTTATCTTGCAGAATAATGATAGTATAGATTATATAATAACAATATGTATGTTATAACATAGAATGGTAATAAGATACAATTTTCATGCATTAAGTGACTCCAAATCATTACTCGTGCTATTGGTTCAAGATGATAAAATCAATTTAATTTATATTTCCAATTCAATTTCATTAGAAATGCATTATAAAATTACCATAATTGAATATACGTGAACAAAGTACGAACGTGGAATTTTCATCACAGAAAATTCTGACGGAAAAATGCCATGTAAACAATAAAAATCAATTTTCTCACAAATCGTTCTACCAATTATTTTCTTTCGGGGATAAAAATATTCGTGAGACATCGTAGAAATGAAATTTGAAAAGATTTCATCGGTGCAAGCACTTTTAATTTTAAGTCGATCGAAGCCCACCATGCATTTACGTGTCCTCATAATGAAATAAAGACTTGTTTAGTCGCTCTCCTCGTACCACCTCGCTGCTCGCACGCTCCCGGCGCGTCCACGCACGCACAGGCTCGACCTTAGAGTATATAGTACCTTAATAACCCTATGGGCTCGACTTATTTTTACAACTTCATTCATCCTCCAATAGGTGTCACCATGTGCAGTTCACGCGTACGACGACGTTGCCTCCGCTTGAATGTGGACCTTTCGTGCGTTTCACACGTAAACTGGACGCGCGAGACGCGTGAAATGCTTGAATGTGAATCCCCCTTAAGCCTTCAACCCCCAACTCCGTTCATCCCCTTGCAAAATTTGTTCCACCGCCGTCCCAACGTGAACCCAAACCACTTCCCTCAAATCATCCAGTAGAAATCTTCATTAAACGTTTCCTCACAAAAATATCTGACAATTCATTCCTCCAATCCTTGAATCCACCCAAAAATCTCTCGCGTCCCGAATCCCTTGCCTTAAAAAAATTAATTAATAACGATGAGATCATCATCACCAAGGCAGATAAGGGATCTACAGTTGTCGTTCTTGACAAGCAAAGCTATATAGCTGAAGGTCTACGGCAATTAAATGATTCTTCCTCCTATACCCCTCTTCCTCATGATCCAAATCCTGATTTTCAAAAAGAAATCAGCTCATTCCTCCAGGAATTCGGCCCAAGTGAAGGCCTATCCCCCTCTGACATCGCCATACTATCACCCCTTCATTTCAAAACTCCGCATTTTTACATGCTCCCGAAAGTGCACAAAATCAACAATCCCGGTCGCCCAATAGTCTCCAGCATCAATTCCCCTACTGAGCGCATATCAGCACTTGTTGACCATTACCTCAAACCCCTAGTCATATCTCTTCCCTCCTTCATCAAAGATTCTTACCACTTCCTCGACCTTCTCCACGCCGTCTCTATCCCCCCTAATGCTACTTTACTCATGGCCACTATAGACGTTACCTCCCTTTATACGTCCATCCCTCACGATGAAGGCATAAATTCATTAAAGTTTTATTTATCCCAACGCCCAAAACCACACTTTCCCTCCACAAATTTCATCATCCGCCTAGCCGAAATGGTTTTAACAAAAAATGCTTTCTCCTTTAATAATCAAATTTTTCTTCGAACTAAAGGCGCCACCATGGGTACTCGCATGGCACCATCTTATGCCAACCTGTTCATGGGCCATCTCGAAACCACTTTCTTAAAAAATCAAACACATAAACCTCTCTTCTGGGCCCGCTACATTGACGACATATTCGTCCTCTGGCCTCACGGCCGTGATTCTTTATCTTCTTTCATTTCCACACTGAACTCTTCATTCTCAGTTTCCTTCACATCTTCCATTTCTGACTCCTTAATTACGTTCCTGGATATTAATATCCAAATTAAGGACAGTAAATTCATCACCTCCGTCCACAAAAAACCCACTAACCACGACCAATACCTCCATTTTAACAGCTGTCATCCTTCTCACACCAAACGGTCAATCCCTTATTCCCTTTCTATCCGCGGCCACCGGATCTGCAGCAACCCCCTCTCTAAAAGAATATATCGAAAATCTCCATCACTCCCTCAGAGAACGAGAGTACCCAGAGAAGTTGCTTTTAAATAAAATCCTGTCTCCTACTGCAAAATATACCCCTCCGACCAAGACCCACCAACCTGACCAACTTAACCTTGTCACCACATTCTTCCCTGGTGCACACAGGATCAAAAACATATTGAAAGACCTGTATCCAATCTTAAAAAACAATACCTCTACTTCCCTCCTCCTACCTTCATGTCCCAAAGTTTCCTATAAGCGTCCCTCAAATCTGCGGGACATTTTAAAATCCACTAGACCCTCCCTGCAACCCACCGCCCCCCCTCCGCCACTTTCCTCAACATGCGGACGCCCGAGGTGCAAATGCTGCTCTCTCCTCCGCCCCTCCGCCACCCCCTCCCTCAAAAGATCTTCCTCTACGGCCAATTGTACCACCAGCAACATCATCTACCGCCTTTCCTGCAATTTCTGCCCTGCCTTCTATGTGGGAAAATGTACCACCCCCCTCAATATCCGTATGAACAATCACCGCCATGCCACCAAAACTCCACCTTTTCTTGATCCCATTCCCAAACATACCGCCTCCCACTCTCAAAATTTTGACGATTGTTTCTCCCTAGAGATCATAGAAGCCCTTCCTCAATCCGCCGGTAATGTTGACGTGAAAATTCGTGAATACGCCCATATTTGGGTGACAAGAGCATTCGAAAAGCCCGGGCTAAACCTAGCCCATTGAATTAAAAGCCCAATAGCCACCTCTCTCTCCCCACCACTATCCATTCGCACTTACCCCCCCTTTCCTTCCTCTCTGCCCTTTCCTTCCCAAGGGAACAGAGCGGACTCATCATTCCTCTACCGCTGACGATGGCGTCCTGACGCCGAAACGTACAAGTTTTATTTTGTGAGTGTCCTTTTTGCGTGTTTCTGTGTTTGTTTAGTGTATCACTGTTTTATTTATGCATGTATATATATATATATATATATATATATATATATATATATATATATATATATAATGTCTTGGTAGAAAATCGCTCTCGGCGACGATGCACATGCATAAATAAAACAGTGATACACTAAACAAACACAGAAACACGCAAAAAGGACACTCACAAAATAAAACTTGAACGTTTCGGCGTCAGGACGCCTTCGTCAGCGGTAGAGGAATGATGAGTCATTCCTCTACCGCTGACGAAGGCGTCCTGACTCCGAAACGTTCAAGTTTTATTTTGTGAGTGTCCTTTTTGCGTGTTTCTGTGTTTGTTTAGTGTATCACTGTTTTATTTATGCATATATATATATATATATATATATATATATATATATATATATATATATATATAAATAGTTGGGGAAAGAGAAAGAGGTCAAGTATATAATGACTTCCTCCGGAATCCATTTATCCTCGCCGATGACTCTGCCCTGATCCAAAATGTAAATTAGCCTGTGGATATTTATAAACTACAGCCGATTCACGAAATGTTTACTATAGTTTCAGCTAAAAAAAACACATCATGCACAATTTGATTCTAATTAAAGGTATCTAGGCAAAATAGCAGTCTCCTTTATACTATCGTAAAAGTTTCCAAACGAACAGACTGTTTATATAATCGTCTTATAAAAGGACGCAAATATTTTCTGGACTGTATACCAGAAAGTGGGTACTTATTCGAATAAAATATTAATTAAATGCATGACACTGATTCTGTAAACATTTTAAACCACATATATCAATGAGGTTCTCAATAGAATCCAATATTCGTCAACCTTTGCGAAATTTCTACTTCTTCGTGGACTCTGACCAGCATTTGGATTCAATGGATCTGGTCTCTCAGCTGCGTGACCACATGAGTCAGCTGCGTCCGACCCCTGCGTCACGCCACATCGCCGCACAGCGTCTTGGCGAACAAAGACCTGGGAAGACGTGGCCAAGTCCTTGTGGATAAATACACGCTGCGAGGAGATGTGGCGTGACGCAGGGGTCGGACGCAGCTGACTCATGTGGTCACGCAGCTGAGAGACCAGATCCATTGAATCCAAATGCTGGTCAGAGTCCACGAAGAAGTCCCCGGGAAGACGCAGTTGCTCCCCGAAGAGAAGTTCGGCGACGCTGTCCGCGGAACTCCAGCAACAACTCGCCAAACTGCAGGCACAAATTGCAGAACCCCTAGTAGACATCACCGCGGACAGCGTCTCCCGCGCCTTTCTTCTTGGATGGGTCGCTCACTACGGCTGTCCTCAACACATAACTTGCGACCGTGGACGACAGTTCGTGTCTTCTCTTTTTCAGCAACTTTGCACCACTCTAGGTGCAACGCTACACCACACGACGAGCTACCATCCTCAGGCCAACGGACTCGTCGAACGATTACATCGCGTCCTCAAGGCAGCCCTCATGTGCTCTTCTTCCAACTCATGGATGGACGCACTACCCGCAGTCCTTCTCGGCCTCCGCACAACTTGGAGAGCCGACCTGCAGACAACCCCTGCCGAACTTCTCTTCGGGGAGCAACTGCGTCTTCCCGGGGACTTCTTCGTGGACTCTGACCAGCATTTGGATTCAATGGATCTGGTCTCTCAGCTGCGTGACCACATGAGTCAGCTGCGTCCGACCCCTGCGTCACGCCACATCTCCTCGCAGCGTGTATTTATCCACAAGGACTTGGCCACGTCTTCCCAGGTCTTTGTTCGCCAAGACGCTGTGCGGCCATCCCTACAACCACCGTACACGGGCCCTTACCCTGTCCTCAGCCGCAATAAGAAGACTTATACCCTAAACATCAATGGCAAACCTTCCACTGTTTCCATCGACCGTCTCAAGCCAGCCCATCTTCTTGAGGAGGACTCTCCGCCTACTCCATCAGCACCATCACCAGATATTACTACTCGCTCCGGCCGCACCGTCCGTCCTCCGGAACGTTTTGTGGCCGATGCTCTCCGTCTCTCTTCCAAGGGGGGGAGTAGTGTGGCGCATTGTTCGCCACAACACGGAGTTGGACCGGTGGATGGGAGTTGGATTCCCAATCGGACGGCCCGCGTTCGATTCCCGGCGCCGGACGATATTTTTTCTGCCTCTCTCCAGAAGAATTCTGGAATGTTCGAGGTAGTTCCGGCGCCGGGTTCGAGAGAGTTCGCTGCAAATATATAAGCAGGCCATCTCGGCTGCCAAGGGCAGTCTGTACTAAAAAGCGGAAATAAACGCTCCTCTAGAGAAACTTTGCAGTTGGTTATTCAGCGTAGCAATCGCTACAATACTATCGTAAAAGTTTCCAAACGAACAGACTGTTTATATAATCGTCTTATAAAAGGACGCAAATATTTTCTGGACTGTATACCAGAAAGTGGGTACTTATTCGAATAAAATATTAATTAAATGCATGACACTGATTCTGTAAACATTTTAAACCACATATATCAATGAGGTTCTCAATAGAATCCAATATTCGTCAACCTTTGCGAAATTTCTACCAAAGCGGTGAACTCAAGCTGGTTATTGATAAGGCGACCGGCGAGTATTTCCCAGAGATAGCAACATTTCGTCCCCTAGAGCTTCCTTCCGAAAAAAATATTTCCAAAGAATCAATTGATAGTATTTCACCGAAACTAACTCCTCCGTTCCACAACTCCATCACTTTGGCCATTTCCTTCTCCAGCTACCAATGTATATTTTTTGCGATAAAAAAACACCAGAACAAGATGTTTACTTCGGTGCCTGGAGTGTTAAAGCCAAGAAAATCTTGAAGGAAGTTCAGTTCCCACTATCCCCTTATTTATTTTCCATCGTCGATACGATGTAAAAAAAAACTTTAGCTGCTGCCACAGGCAATGGTGGAGAAGTTGGCAAAGAAATGGCGTCGGCGAGGGATTTGGTCTAGCCGGATGGGGTGGGAACGAAAACATTTAGGCTAAGCTAACGCGTGTGAGGCGATGAATAAGCTTGAATGCTTTCCGTTGCTTTCTACACTTCTAGATATATACGGTAAATATTTTGGTAATGTGGACGGGTAAATATCTTAAACACGGAAAACCACAAACTTTAAACGTATTTGTCATCATACTGTGAGGTACTTAGGTTACAACTCTCACTGTGGGTTTTGAGCGGGAAACAAAACAGGTTTGAATGTGAATTATCCTCCAGATAAACTCCGGGTTAACCCGAGAAGATATCTCATTCAATATTCGCCGGGAAAGAATTAGTACGAATTTTGTCAAATTTAAGAATTTTTTTATTTCAGAAACCAAGTAATATCTTTGGGAAGTCATTATGGATATGTGATTTTTCTCAAATTGGTGCAACAAATAAAAATGGATGATGAAGTTCAGGTAAAAATTGTTTGGTCTTTGTGTTTATGAGGAGAGGGTGGGTGTACTGACTTCGGTATTGGTTCCGCAAGGGCGTGGGTTCAAATCCCTGCACAGGGGGGATTTTTCTGAAGACATCAGATCCCTGAGTTACTGCCAGGTTAAAACCCCTAGTAGAGCAAATACTAAGTCTATCAGACGGAACTCAAGACTAGGGGCCACAAGTGACTTAATGATAGTCCACAGTCAATACGTAGGAGCTTTTTCTTTCCGCCATTACTCTAAAATAATCATTTCATTTACAGTCTGCGAATCAATCTCAAATAGTGCAGATGACTTCAGTTGTCGGAAGACAACTCTAATTAAAAATACTACTTCGTGCTTTGACCATTTTACCCCGCCAGTATATTGATCGAAACGAGTAACGCGAACTTTTTTAACTCAAAATTATGTATTCTTACATAGAACTATTTGACGATCCATTACACGGCGTAGTAAGGCAATTGGGAAAAAATCTTCAGATTTTTCTGGGAAAATAATTCTGTTTCTCAAAGAATATAATTTTAGATTCAAACTAAATCATATCATACTCGTCCTCATTCATTTAAATCTTTATTTTACTCCCTCGCTAGATAATGACGATATAAGGAAGCAAAGCACCATATTTATTTGGGCTGTAAATACGCCTCACTTATTTATCTAGTTTGTATTCGCTGTAAATGAATGGTTTCGTGAAAGTAGAGACTAAAAATTACTAGGAAAATAACGTACTTTGAATCCATTTTCGAGCAAAACAGCTACGAGGACTGTACTGAGGGCTGTTTAAATGACGGACCTTTCAGATTAAATGACAAGGAGATTAAATGACAGAATATCAATAAGGACACCGAACGAATAAATTCAAACTATGATATTCCTGTATGGAATGACGATGCTTGAAATCAAATCCGGCAAGAAATTCTTAATGTTTGGCGTTTTCTCTCTGAATTCCACAACATTTTCATGTCATCCTATAAGTACACCGATTTGAGTTCCACGAAATTTTTCTTTTCTCAAAATAGGGGTATTAGTGAGTGAGCAAGAACTTTTATACACCCAACTCTCAATAACTAGTTATTTGTCGTTTCCAACTTCCTTTGTACGTGACTAGTTATTTGTACGTGTACTTCCTTTCTCTTCGTCTCCCGTCCCTTTCTCTCCCCCCCCTCCTCCCTGCGTCGTACAATCGCCTCCATTCCTTGACGCCCCCATCACTTATCCTCCAAGCGCCGATAACCCAACTTCCCCTCCTGAACCCATACTCCACCCAAAAACCCACTCTTCTCGTTTCTATAGATATATTACATACTAGCGGAAGGTACCCGTTGATATTCAGCGGGTGTGAAGAACATTGAACTTATTGAACAGTTCGCAATCGTAATGAAAGGCAGACGGTTCCACTACGTGTAATATATCTGAGTATAAAACGATAATAAACAACGCTGTTTGTTATAGAAACAGAGGCATTATAAACATCACTATTCACTGAACGTATTCATATTTTTTAATGAAAGTCGATGAATTTTCCTTCTATGTACTTGTGACCGATCCGTAATAAAGAAGAGAAGGATTTTAAAACTGCGGACATTACCAATGACTTTGCGGGCCGTTTCTCTATGTGTAGCATAATAGACTGGCTAGAAACTCAGAAATATTGGCTATTATTGCTGAAGGCCTTTGCGTGGTTATGCACTGTTTTATTTCAAAATTGTCATATTTACTGAAGGCATTTTTCGTGATTGAATTCACTAAAAAGCACAAGAAAAGTTATAAAAATAACATAACTTTCCGTGACAGTATCACACCTCGCTATTCACATCCAACGTAGTCGGCATTGCCACTAAGGTAATAACCGATCATTATAGCGTCCACAACTGAAATATTGTTGGAACAAGCTATGACGAATCCAGCTTCAATTATCAACGCAATCTTTACCTGAACACAAATAATATGTAGCTTCAAAACGGCGAATAAATACTAACGTTTGCTACCGCAACGTGATCTTTCAATTATGGTCTGGCAGATGACATGCAAGGAAGAGCCAATGGGTGCGCGTTTTGGCCCATATGTATTATCGATGCTAAAACAATGAACATTAAAAGTAATTATAAAAAATTAAGCCAAATATTGTGGTGTTAATTTAACATTGGCATTTTGAAAACAATCATCGTCCACTCTAATAGATTTCAAGGAAATTCCTCACCTGTGCAAATACTCTTATTTTCGATATTGACATCGAAAGAAAAAAACATATCTAATTGTTTTTTTATATACCATCATGACGGTAATACTCTCATAAATAGAGTGTTTTCACCGGCAAACAAAAATTTGGGTGTTTGATTCCCGTGACAGACATGGATATTGCGTTTCCCTAAGGATAAACGCCTAAGGTAAGATGGTGTGATACACATTTATAAGTTAGAGCGCCCAAAAATCCAAGTCTAATATTAGATACTGCAAGAGCGTTTTCAATAGTTTCATAATCCGCAGAAATCAATTAGTCGATGACTATTTATTGCCCCTACTCATTTTCCGATAATTATCGCCCATCTCGAGGTGGCGAAAATTACAGTGCACGGCGTCGCTCCGGCGATAATAACCGACACTCGATTAGTAAGTTCATTGTAGCTATTGCAGTTACAGGTAGGTATACACACCTACCTGGGGGGCTATTCTGTATGTTCTCGCAATTTCCGAGCCTCGATGTTGATGAAATTTTGACGTCACAGCCCCTAAAAAGTTCAAATAGGGCCATTCAAAAGTTGAGATTTGTCGGGGGAAGTGAACATTCACGGATTTTCCGAAGTTCGACCATCACTACGTTTACCAATCGATCTCAGATCGATCTGACTGGCTCAGCTCGGTATGGTAAACGGAGTGCGCTGGCCAGATCGATCTGAGAAGCGAGCCGAGTCAGCCTGCTTTCCCTAACCGGTCTGAGATCTCAGATCGATCCGAAGAGGCCATAGCGTGGCGCTCATCGTTCTTCTTTTGGTTGCCGATGGTATACAAAATATAATCGATAACATTTACGGCCTGACTTGTTGCAAGAAGGGAAAGGAGAGAAGTGTGCGGCTGAAATATGCAAGAAATCTCAAAATCATTCAAACTACTGAAATCAATAGTTCAATATCGATATTTTCAGACCGTGTTGGTAAACCAGGCGATCTGAGTCAGCTCCCTGCTGAACTTTCAGATCGGTCTGAACTCAGACCGATCTGAGATCGATTGGTAAACGTAGTGCATGTCGAGTTCTTACTGAATAAGGCCCCTGGCCCATATGAGGGAATATCCCCATATCGCACAACGACATTAATATGACCCCATAAAAATGCAGGAGTGAATGCTCAACGATTCCCTAACCCCTTCACGGCCATTCAAACCTCAATCCCCGTCCCTCACCATTCCCCCCCCTCCATCCCTCAGCCCCAAGTGGGACGAAAAACTGCGCTCGCGCCCGTGACGAAAGGTACTGGAGATCGCGTCTCTCTCTCCTACAGGGCCTCTCCCTCTTTTCCTCGCGGAGTAGTGCGCCAAAGCTGCTTGCTGATGCTATTGAGCGGGGAGGTACAGGGGGAGGTGGGGAGGGATAAAATGGAGATATGAGAAGATAGCGGGGGGATGAGAAGGAGCAAGCGATGGGAGGAGTTCTAAATTCAATGGAACGGATAGAGTAGCAAAAGAGGGAGGAGGGTGGAGGTTGGGAGGAGAGAGTTGAGGAAGATGTAGGTCTCTGTGGAGATAGGTGGAGGAAGGAGGGAAAGAAGAGCATAATGGTCACGGAGGCCGCGGAGGAAACATGAGGGGAACGTATACGAAATGGGGTAGGGATCAGGGAGTGTAGAGGGGGGAGGAAAGTTTAAGAGGAGGGCGTAAAAATGTTCTCTCCCTCGCCCTTGAGAATTGAAAGCTCCGGGAGAAGTGGCAGGCGGAGAGAGAAGATGGCGCAGCCGTTAGCCTAAGGGGAGGAAGTGGAGTAAGGGAAGCGAAGGCGGCCTTAGCCCGCCTTACCATAAACATAGTTTAGTTTGTCGACGCAGCAAGAAAGATGAAAGGCCGGCCTGGTTTGCGTACGTCGGTGGAGAAGTATTCGGCCATTGTTCTCTGCCCTTTCTCCCTTTCGCCCGAAACCTTCTCGCTAAATATTTGGCGTGGCCATCCACCTGTGAAGCATCGCCTTACTCCACGCAAGTATTTACGCCAACTGAGGAGAGGCTGGATTAGGAGCACGGGGCACAAACATCCGTGGAGGAAGGTTGTAAGGATAAGGAAATAAACCATCAGGCCACTCAAGATTTTTTTTCATTCAGATAATTCAAGACCCACAAAGCTTACTCGAGGCCCTAAAATTTTCTCGTTGCACACATGACACGGGGGAAGGAGCTAACAGAAGAGTTGAGAATTATTTTTACGTTAGCAAAAATCCTATTCTTGTAGTAATAAAGTTTTTGCAAAGGATTTAGGTTATTCATGAGCTATGATAACTCCAAAAATAGCCCTTTTTACGACGTTTTTATTACTTCGGTTTCCGTCACTCCTGTCTTCCTGTCCGGGTGGAATATTGCAACAGAGTTTAAACTAACTTTTCGATCAGCTTGAGACTTGAAATTTTAACCATAGCTCATAAGTGGATGACAATGCAATATTAGCTATCTATTATAACAAACAATTGATTATTTAATTAACAATTAATTGATAAACACATTTCCTGATGTGCTAGTAGAGGCTTGTAATTTTAACAATAGCTCAGAAGTGGATGACAATGCAATGTTAGCTACATGTTATAACAATTAATAAAATAATTAATAATAAATTAATTATTTAAATTCCATACACTGTCAGCTGAACAGAATCTGAAATACATCGGGAATTTCCTGTGTGTCCCTGTCAGAGCCTCATCAAGATGTATAAAATTGATTGGAAACTTTCACTAGGGCATGATACTGAAAAGGAGAAAATAATTAATTTAATTAAAAAAAAATAATATACCTCGTTTTTAAAACTGACTAAAAAGCATAAAATAATTTTTGAGGGTGAGTTTTTAGTGGCTATGGAGATATTTGTAAGACTTGAAGAGAAGGCGCGCAGGCAGTAGATAATAGAAGTAGATAATCCGGATTTAAGATGCGTTAGCTATAATTGAATGAATTTTAAGATAGTAAAAACAAAAACTTAATATTCTTACAATTGGGTTGATTTGTTTATAACTATCGACGTTTACAAAAAAAAATTCTAAACATTTTCGATGATAGGGACGATGACTCTAAAAAGCAAAACTTCAGGTAAATATCCATATATTTGATTAAATATTTTGCCAACCATCTAAACCAAACATCAGCCTTACTTCTATTTCTTATGGGAATTACTGAAAACCTTTTAAATACATATATAAACTAGCATATACTACTATATTTTATATTAAACATACGGTTGGAATTTTTTCTTAAATCAGCTCATGAAGACGATTAATTTAAGTGTAAGTTGATGGATGTCCGACACCTGGGAAGATACGTTTTCGGCTAACTTCCTCACAGATCCTTACAAAATACGTTCGAACCACGGTTTTAGAGAAGTAATGTTCGAACTCCCCGCATCCACCCCCCTTTCCCCTCGCGACTTTGCCGTTTTTCTGATCTCCTAAATCAAGATTCTCGCCGATATTCATAAAATTGCTATTTATTATCGTAGAACTTCGGTTAAAAGACGCAAACACACTATTAATTATCACGAGAAAGATGTGGAAATTTAATTGCTGCCATTTTCAGTAGCAACTAGTGTTTAAACTATACTGCAAATGGTCGAGTCGGGCAGAGCAGTCCCCCGCCGCGTCGCGAGGGTCGCCTCGCTCAGTCTCGGTTTAGGCTTCCGAGCTCGACGAAGGGTCGGGTTTATGGGGGTAGACCCTCCCAAGTCCTCCCACTTGGGATGCTTCTACCTGAAACCCCACGAAACTACCATGAGCCATAATATCCTCTTGTCTTACTGAAAATCGCCCGATCTGGAATTTTCTAGAAACCTAATTGTAAGTCTAGAATGCAGCCTTCTACTAGTCTCTAATGGCTCCCAACCTAGTCCTTCCATCAGCTGAGTGACACTTTCTGTTTACCCGTGGATTTTTTTATTTATTTTATTATTATTTTTTTTTTTTTCATTACCACCGAAAACAGCACATATTGGCCTTTACATCGGGGTATTTTAACAATTAACAACGGACAAGCACAAACAACCATGTCCTGGGAAGTGAAAAATCCTCCCCAGGCATGATTCGAACCCGCGACCTTTACGTTAGCAGGCGAGGACGCTACCCCGCCGCCACCGAGGCCGACAAACGAATTGTGCGATTTTCCTTTGCATTTCATTTAATTCGCGAATTAAATCTTTCTGTGAAGGGTCCCACATTCTCGCGGCGTATTAAAAATAGGGCTTAAACAGAGCAATGCACCATATCTCTTTCACTTTTTCATCGGAGACCCTTCCTACCAAAAAACCCTAGTTTCTTTAATGCAGTGCCACGAATGTGTTGAAAGAACTTCTCTTGAATTACGCTAATTATTAGGCCATATAAATCACATGGCTACATTTGAAAAGAGCCGCACAGTGGTCGAATAGAGGGATTTCAATCTTTTCAATCCATTTCAATGAATGACTCAGCGCTAGATCTATGCGTCTCGATTAATCATTATATATTAATAGATAATTCTAAAATAACCATACACTATTTTATTTTCTATTTTACCAATTTAATTAAATACACCTAATGTTTGCCTCCTTTTGCAAAAATATCAAAATATTT
Source organism: Pyrrhosoma nymphula (assembly GCA_963573305.1). NCBI lineage: Eukaryota > Metazoa > Arthropoda > Insecta > Odonata > Coenagrionidae > Pyrrhosoma > Pyrrhosoma nymphula. The sequence goes on from OY754327.1 coordinate 17,783,459, forward strand.
AGCGAAATAGATTCAATTTTACTTTGTGCTCTCGCCATTAACGTTTCCTCGTGTGAAACAATTACTCCTACGAATACGTAAGTTCCTTTTAGTGCTAATAGGTTTTGACAAACTTTGACGATCCCGAGATATCTGTTGAATTTTCTTACGTATCTGCGGGGTTTCATTCGCCCACCAAGAATAGAGCATAGTTCTAAAGAATTCCAAATATATGGCATACAGTATCGTACAATATTATAAACAATAGATTTTTAAGTCCTGTTTATATTCCATGGTATACTTTTTACTTACTAAGTCTTCTATCTAGTCATCTTTTCAACAAAGGAATGAAATTCTACATTCCAAAATCATGCCACGCCACTTATTTAACTACAAGACATACTCAGTACAAATTACAAGATATAACTAATGCATTTCAAATGAAATTAGAGGTCAAAAGTAGTACGAGAGCAAAACAAACTATATTTTGTGCCACTAAACTTTGCGTTACTCTTGTTAATTAATTGAATAGGCTATAAAAGTTGAATAAAAAATATTACACAGCTGCGCATTTGATAAATAACTCTAACATTTATAAAGAACGCTAACTTGAACAAAACTATATAAATCATGTGATTTGGAGCAGTCGCTACATTCATATTTAAATTTTTACTAGTTCATCAACAATATTTCGCTAATATTAAGCTATTCGAAATAATCATGAGAGTCTCAGAGAATTTTAAGAGCTTAAAAGTTTTTATCAAAGGATGGAAAACTAAAATAACGGAAGCGTTACAAAAACTACAACAAACACTGCGGGTGACGGTGCTCCTCACCAATATTGGTGCCTATTGGCAATATTTAGCTAGCACACATTTCCACTCAATATAAGAATTACAACTTTCATTCTCCAAAATGTCCCTAATAATCGATTCTAATATTTCGCTAAACAGACATACAGCTTCGGTGCTAACTCAATACTAAGCCCTCACATTCATTCCCGCACAGAGTTTTAAAGTGACTGGCTCCGAGGACTGGTGACTGGAGAGAGAGGTGTGCGACGAGGGGTAGTGAGTAACTACTTGAAAACTTGAGTCACGGACCCAGGATGAAAGGACTTCCCGTCCCATTTGGAGGTTGGGGAGTCGGTTAAATAATCTCCCCGGGACTGAGAAAGACCATTGGGCAGCAGACGTGGAGGCGATGCCAGGGCGAAAAAAAAGGCAAGTCAGTCTCCCATCTTCTCCCATTCTTCCTTCTTCCCGTCTGGCCTCCAGACGGGAAGAAGGAAGTGACGCCAGAGCGTTGCCATGCGCCCGGAGACAGCGCCCAGGTCGATTACACGGATAGACGCACACTATAGTCCTCGCGAGGCGGCTCGTCATTCGTTACTTACGCCCTCCCGCGCCGAGACAAGAGAGGACCTCCCGACTCACCCACCACCTCCCTCCACACATTCAACCCCCTTCCTCATCTCCCGTATAAAAAAAAACAATCTCCTGAATGAGACGATGATGAGTAAACAGAGAAGAAAATAAAATAAAAACAATGAATGAAATGAAACGAGGGTTCCCCCGCTCTCCATTGTTCGATGATATTTTTTTCCAACCCCTTGGCGAGCACTTTCCACGAACACCACCCATTCCCCCCCTTCACAGCCAACCACTCCCTGTAACCTTTACACTGGGCTCCTCCTCGCACTCAACCCCAACTAATTCCGATGGGATTCAAAAGCGGTTTCCTGGGGGAGGGAGGTGAGGAGATTGGGGATGAAACGGTGGAGGGGCTGGGAGATCCGAGAGAGGGAAAAAAGCCCCCGTGGGAACGGGTCACGGGGTCATCGAACCGGAATGGAGCACGAGGAGGAGGAAGAGAGGGAGTGAAAGAGTGAAGGGGGAGGGAGCCGCGTGCCACCGAGGGGAGTCGTGCACGAAGGCGCGCGCCCTCTGGAATGAATGGCGTCGGGGGAGGTTGGCCCGCCCGCCCCCCACCCGAGAGGGTGCGTGTACCTTGAGGGTTAGGAGAGGGGGCGCACGGGAGGTGGTGGAGGCTAACAGGAAGCGAGGGTAGGGATCGAGAGAGGGGGGGTAGTGGGTGGGTGGGGTGGGGTGGGGAAGGTAGAACGGAGCAAGACAATATGCAGGGTTGGGTGAGTTGGAGAGCGGGGGTGAAAGATGGGAAGGAAATGAATGATAACCAAAGCAAATATCAAGACAACGCGATTGAAAGACAACAGAATGGGATGGATGAATTTTTTACCCGGGATAAAATAAAAGGTCATCCGGCGACGAGCAAATAATGCGGGAGTGAGAGGGGATTTTTTTTTAAATTTCACTGCGTGTGGAAGTTCTAACAACTTCAGTACGCTCTTCATGTACATCTACATGAAATGATCCCCCTGGGGAGGGGGGGTATTTTATTCTTTGGAGGTGAAAATAAACAAGGGGGTGGAGGTGGCACCAAGCGTATGGCCTATGTTTCGGCATAATTGAGAGAGAGAGAGGTTTCATGGCCTATAGGAAAAACTATTGTCTTGTACTATTGTAAAACTATTGTAAACTCTAATGTCGGGGAGTAAGTCGGAGGGAGTTAGTATTGAAAGTGCAGTGGTGACGAATGTTGCTGACGACCGAAGGGAGAGGACGTATGCTGAGGTCTCCGACAAAGGTGGGGCCAGGTATTGGGGCGTTCTCTTTCTCTCTCTACCTTAATCCAAAAATACAGTTCACTTAATAATTTTGGGGTAATAATTAATTGCCATAAAACGGCAATATATTCCCTAGACATCAATGGAGGTGGCAGGGTACTGACCGAACTGTGACCACTCATACATATCCTGGCATGAATAAACCATCTCTCTACTAGATCTTAAATAAACATTTTAATCACAATTGCTTTAACCTTATTGTTATAATATTCCTGATTTGGACATCTATTAAAGTCTACGGTTTTAAAGCTCACGGTTGGTTGGGTGGAGGCTTAAGGTTTCTGGAGTCAAAGGGGCGGTGGTTCGATGACGTTTGGGAAATACTGATCTACATTAACACTGTAAGTCACCGCAGTGTGGCAGAGAGTGCTAGGGCACCATCCATGAAAAATGAAAAAAAGTAATTATTGAAAGAGAGAGAGGACGTCATTGAACTGAATGTTAATGCCCCGATCTGTTGTCATAAATGGTGCGTGGAAACCAGGAATGTTTGTAATTATCGGTATTTTCTTATTTTCCGGCTTCTTTCACATCTATAAATATGGTGCGGGCTGAAAATAATATCCTTCGTGACACCCGAAAACTTGGATCGTCTGAATTTTTCAAATAATCACAGCCTAGCTTGCAGCCCCTGAGTCTCGAGCGGCTCCCAATTTGCATGCCTGTCCTCCTTACAGAGAAATTGCGGGATTTTCCACAAAAAATTGTGTTTCAAAGTCTGTGCCAGTTGTAAAAGTAAATGAAAATGAAGATGGTCACACACAGTAATGCGAATATGATGAAATCTTGATTCAGGAAACTGGAGTACAAACGACATGATAATGTGGTCGCAGCTACTTGAATTTTTTAATTTGAAATTCGTTTATTTTACTCCTTCCCTTAACATTGATGAAACATGATAAGAGGGAGTGCATTTATCACTATGAGGAAGTGCAAATTAGAATACTCACGCTAACAAATTCTGCGGTATTGCTTTTTAGAAAAAATGAGAGATCATGAACTGACCGCGCTTAACTGGATTACGCGGTCCATAAACTAACGAAGGATCCTGTAATGGAGTTTACCAGCATTCTCACTGGGATAAGTATTCACTCCCGCTGACTTTGCAGTCCAACCTGCCCCCCCTCCCAATTCAGCTTTTTCTGGGAACGCCACTGAGGGTAACTAGCGATGCAAATGACAAAAGAGATCCGGTGGGCGAAATACCTCAAGCGAATAAAACCATGAGCAACAATAATTACTCACTGAGCAAATGAGGCCCATCCACTGCGAGAAAACGGTTGATGAAAACAAGTAATCCAAGTTTGTGAGTCACTCAGTAATTCATCGGAATGCGCGCATGTAGGCATATGCATTTGTTTATGCGCTTGCGAGTGCACACATGAAACGTGCACTCGTTCCCGTGGAACTTAGAACGTGACCAGCGATGGCGGGAGAGAGAAAATTGGACACAAAGGCAACGCAGAAGCGCTAATGGGGAGCGCTGGAGATGGAGGCGAATCACTAACGAGGAGGTTCTGGGAGATGAATAAGGACGAAAAACACCAGCAAAACATTCCGTAGAGGAAGTATAAACCCATTTTATCCCTAGTCTATCATGCATCATGGATACGTAATACAGAGACCAAGCAGACAACATCCAAGAAACAGCTGAAAATTGGTTACAGAGTGAGACTAGTGAAATTTTAAACCTTGGAATTGATTTATCCCAGTCCTTACTTCTGCAAAATAAGCCTCGATTCAAAAAAGAAGATGGGAAGAATTTAATTAAGTCAGTGGAAAATGTTACAATTATCATTGTAACTAATGCTTAAATATCTAATGCAATCCCAGGAATTTGTTCGCATCCTTCTAGGCAAATAATCGCAGAATATAATTTTACAATTATCTTTCACATGAACCTTTTTAGTGGTAAGAAAATTAATTCTATTCTGTATCCGCCTTGGATGCAACATCAAAGAATGCACCATTTCATAAGGGCTCTTAAGTTAATCTCTAATCAGGTAAATGAGGATGAAACATTTTCGCCAAAAATAACCTAGGTATACATTGAGATTAAAGTGGAAGGTGAGAATAATAATAATAGATACATTGAAGTGGAAGGTGAGAAATGGAGCAGATTGAATTTTCCAATCAGAGCGATTGTCGGAGCTAAAGCGCCGCTTTACTGAATACAATATCCCATTAGCTCAAAATAAAAACACATAAACCTGCCGCAGGATCGCCTAAAAACGTAAAAATGTTAACTGATGGTTTTTATTTATCCGTGCAATCCTTCCGTTACATGGTCAGAACACACTGAGAATGCAAAGTTTGACGTGCATGTATATGGGGGGGTTTACACCTGCAAGTTACTTCCGCAAGTTTCTTCAGCTAGAGCTTTCGGGGGATTTTACTCCGACGAAAGTTTTACCACGAGTCACTGCTAAGCCAGATTTTTTGCCATTTACACTGGATAAAAATGCTTCTGCAATAGACTTAACGAAACTTTAAAAAGATCTGCCATAGGACTTGCAGAACCGTTTATACCTGCAATTAGCGTCGGAAGTCACTTGCTGCAAGTAGCTTGTACCGTAAACTGGCCATTATAAACCCATCTTCAGCTAAATGGGAGATTTTGCTACTACGCAGAGGTAATACGAGCAAGCATTTTCCTATGCAGCACTTTTGCGTGTATGGAACAAGTATGAAATTGATATTAGTATAATAAATAAAAATGCATTAATAGAATTTACTAAACAAAACAGAATGAATTGCAATTTAAATAAAAAATGCACCATAAGCCTCACGTAATTAACCATGAGCATTCATAAACCAACACTACTGAAAAATGCACTTAAGCAACCTGGACGCGCACAGATTCAAAGATACGCAACGAGATAAAAATTCGACACTAGAAAAGCATTTAAATTGACCGAGATTCAAACCCCGATCTCTCAATTGCCAGTCGAGTGCGTTACGCAGTTACAACATTCTCAATTCCTTGAATGGATAATTCCAGCATGGACAATGTTTCTTCAAGTAATATTTTCAGGTACTTACTTCGCGTCGGTATGAAATAATATTTACTTGCCTCCTTCACCGATGGAAAGAACACTACTTTTAGCGAGCAAATTACTTCGCCATGATATTGATCCGAATGTTATTCAGCACTGTTGCCAAACTGACTCATACAGTCCTATTACATTATGGAATACAATGTGACAAAAGGGCCACAGGTTCAGAAAGCGAAGTCTTAGAGGATTATCCGTTGTTGAAAAAAATAATTACATCAATTTTATCATATTTCTTGGAAGTTAAAATAATGATGGTAATTTTATGTCAATATTGAACTCGAACCAACTCTCATTTCTCAATCTGTTTTATAAAATCAGAAAAGCAAAAGTATTATTTATTTTATATATGTTACAAGTTACGAGAGAGTAATTATATTTAAGCTATCCTCAAACACAAGATGTCTGCAAAACATTAATGACATAAGAGCAATTTATTATGACCAAGGTTATTCAAAATCGGTAACCCTCCGGCGTAGAGAGCACAGGTCTTCTTCATTTGATGATTTTGGATGTTTTGAGACATGGAACAAGACCAAGATGTATTGTTTCAGTACACCAATGGTGCAGGTAGTTTAAAATGTGCGGGATTAACCGATTTTGACAGCAAATCGAATAATGCCAAAGTTAAGGTCAAGAAGGTATGTAAACTTCACACGGTCTTCAATCATGCATTCCAATCATTGTCGAAGTCCGCATAGAATGTTTCACGAATACGAAATCAAAGCGCTAAAAACATTAAATTAGCAATAATACACTCGCCGCGAGCGATAGAGTAAACCCAATTTATTCAGCGTGCTAGAAGTTAGAATCTAAGAGAAGCAGTATTTTTATCTTCAGGCGCTATGCACGGTATTAAGCAGATGTTTTATGACGGTATAGCTAACTTATAGCCTTCTTCGTAAAGAGTGATAATGTAAATTGAGTTCAACTCTGATTTACATAGGCTGACTTTTGATATTACATTATATTTAAACTGGAGTTTGCAATCATTAATAGCATTTAATCTTTTGTTTATCAAGAATTAACCATTTGCAAACCTACGAAAATGTACAGAGGCGAACAAAAGTTGACATATAGATTGATTGTAGCTTCCTGAGAGATTTTTATTAGCATTGCTACACTCATTGCTTTCCTTTCAAATAATATACATACCGTATCTAAATTACTATAAATTACAAAAATACAGTTTTATACCCAAAAATAAAGAACTTAATCTTACCCAAAACCTGACACAGCATTAATCTTCCATACCATCGCAAGCACGTTAGGTTTCTCATTAGAATTTTTAATTCATCCAACGCAGGAATTTAAAAAAACAGCAAAGATTTCATTAATTTGTGACAAGTACTACGACTACGACTACTGTACCGCGCAGAATTATCCATCTACAGGATTTGTTTTTAAAGTATCAGGTGATAATGTTTGCTGAAACCTAGGTCGGTGAAATAGAACTTGTTGTGGAAATATTTACAGTTTTTCTGTGATAATACATAATTTGTGTTTGTTTTTGTTAACGTACATTCGTTCTACCTGTACGTGGGGCGGCAATCCCCCATCCCAACGTAAGGGCCACGGATAAGCGCGGGAAGTTAACGTGCACTCACTTAACTCTTTGAACTACGTCGCTGCGCGCGCGCAAGGCAAGGACGGTGGTAACTGGAGAGCGGATTAATTTCGCGCGGAGCCGGCAGGGAGCGCTGATGACGATGATGATGACGACGGCGGCGAGGCAGGGCATCGATCCCGTATCTGGAGTCGGGCACCCCTTTCCCCCCTCCACCCCCCCTCTCCTCTCAACCCCCCCTCACATCATCCCCTACTTCCATCCCCCTACTCCATTATCACCATTTTTCCCACCCACCAACCCAACCATCACCTCCATTTTTTTCATTCGCGCGGCCCCGAAAGTGGGCTAAACATACGAAAGGAGTTGAGAGGAGGCGTATGAAGTATTCAAGGTACAGATACCCGCTTCTTCATCATCCGCCCAGCCTCCCCCACCTTTCCCCCAACCCCTCCCAGATGTGCAAACGCTATAAACGTGTGCAAACTGTTTGGGTGTCCCCAAAAAATCTCCGCCTGCGACCGACTCCCGGGATTTCGTCGAGTGTTTCAGTTTGGGCTTTCCGGTGCACTTGTCTCGCGTCGACGACACCGTCCCTTTTTCTGGATGTTGCTCGTTCCCACGGACTGACGCCCGTTTAATACCTTTCCGCTCCCTCACCGACGAATTCCCGAAAAAAAGCTCCGAACCCGTCCCAAACCTCAAATTCATCCCATCCAAATCCAAAACCCAGCTGGAATTTCCGAGGATATTAGACGCAGATGCCATGGTTTTGAAATGGTGTCACGATTGTTTTTTTTATTCCTCTTTTTTTTTGGTATTCGTGAGAGCGCTAACCCCTCGAGCAAAGTCTCGAGTGGATGTGTCACGTCCCCTTCTGTTATTCACGACTCGGTGATGACGCCGCCACAAATCGACCTCTCAACCGCTCGCTTTGTGCGTGCGGCGTTGCAGCTAATAGCATGTGACATACATTTAAATATAAAAGATATAAACGTACATTAATGTTAACAGCGTCGCTTATGTTTCACTACTACATTATTAAGGGCCAATAAAAATAGTATTTGATAATATTAGTCGGTGTTGTCAGTCTGAGCTAAAATCATTCTTTCCATGCATATTTTGTGCTAAGCCTCTGTACCTGACATTGCATGTTGGAAGCCACAATGCAACTTATGACAGCATAATCCAACTTTTTTCGTTATTTAAAAACTTATTTTAATGAATAATCTAAATCCCGCATACTAAATTTCATCAATTAGATGAAACATCATACAAAATACATTTATGATACTAAAATAGTTCTTTCAATCCATACTTCTTACCTAATGCCAGTGTTTCATCCGTATCTTACACCTTGAGTCCTCAGGGCTCTAGCATGCCTAGCAGTCGTATCAAAAGAATTGATGCCTTCCGAGTCCAGAGCACTTGAAATCGCGATGGCGCAAGCACGTAAACTCCTCTCCCTATTTCTGTCCCTTTATAGAACTGAAACTCAAGCGTGATTCCTTTACAAATGGGGCTCACGACGGTGCGATGCCTAGCTTGAATTGGCAAGTTCTGAGAGCCTGCACGAAGCTTAGTCTACTATTGCTTCTTAAAGTTTCTCTAAGTAGGAACATGCATTTCTTTGTTCTTCCTAGAATCTCCTTATTTCGCACTTCGAAGCATTTTCAACCTCAGACTCATTTACGAGAACATTGTCATGATAAGATAACCGTCAGAGAACTCTTTCGGCACGGGCCATTAGGTTGTTGTATTTTCTTTATCTGATGGTTCTAACTCCAAAATAAAAGTGCACTATCAATTCCTGCACCTTCGATCTGGCCCATTTTACTTTTGATTTCTTCCTTCGGTCATATCAACTTTGGCTTTTAATTAGTTGACTTTTGACAAGAAACTATTTCTTTATCTCCGTAAAATGTGCAATCTTTATGTATGTTACCTTTAAGGCCAGAATGATGAAAACACATGATGCTGATATTAGATCATCTTACCTCTGCCCTCATTCCCGCAAAAACTATGAACTTATAAAGTGAACATTAACCACATGGTCGCACAAGCACGCTGAATTTATGTGCAATATTCCTAACGCACTGTTATACATTAAAAAAAAGAATAACTATACTTCTTTCGACCTTGATAAAAAATCACAATAGTTCTTTTCCATTTTGTACATATTGGATTCTAAAATGATCATAGCTGTTCTAAAATTATAATGAGCCTAAGAATCATAGAAATGAAACTTATATTTAATAAGGTTGAATTCAATTTTTATTCAATTAAAAATCAAATTACATGTACTCACAACTCAGCAAGTATAAGTTTAAAAACTGTCCTCTCACAGGTTTCAAGTGTTTTTCGCTGAATGTAAAATTATTTAAAAATTCACATGCCATCTTCTTCGCTTCAAATTACCGCCATCGGATTGGATACCAAATGTAGAAAGGCAATGGGACGCATGCAGAGAGACCAACCCAGTGATTCCAAACATTTCTCGGCATCTATAAATCGGAATTTCCTATTGCATTTAATTTCTTTCTCCTTTGCCAAATTCGACTCAGATATGATGGCGCCACGTAGTCAGGCCGAGTGCGGTCGACCGCCCGTTTGTGGGAGGCGCTAACGGCCGCCCAGTCCGCGATGTCCGATGCGGCACACGTCACAATCGCTCATCGCGCCGCGTGCAATTAGCCACGCAATCGCCACAAAAACGCGAACATTGCAACTCGACCACACCCTCGCCGGTGAGGAGCGACCACTGCTGTTGCCATGGGGAGCGCGGGCGCCCCCCGCGGCTGGCGTCGCGACGGCGAAATGCAAACGCAATTGACGGGCGAACCGCGGCGGTTACAACACATGATCTTACAAATAAAAAGAAAGTCAGAAAAAGTTTGCCATTTCCGAAGTATTTATTTACTTAGGGCTAAATTTCTTCCTCAAATCTACATTGACGTTTTATGTGAGGCGTTTGGTACGATTTCAACTTTGGATTTTAGGCGAAATAGCGCGAAACTTATATGGAAATAATCAGCCTTATTTTATTGAAAAATTGAAGACAAAATTAAATTTGAATAATAAAAATATATGAATAATTATACAGCTAACCGTTAGTTTGCAAAACCATTAATTCGCGTTGTTTCACAAAAGAGTCACATTTTTAATGAATTTTGTACTTTAAAGATAATTCTTCGGCAGATGTATTTAAATACTTTAATGGAAACAGCCCAAATAGTTACTCAATATGGTGTATCTTAAAAAATACGTAATGATAATCATTCATGTATTTACAGGCCAGAAGAAGGCATAAAGGAAAGGAAGGTAAATTGTCTTTGCTGACTTTGCGCCTAACCTAGGATCAACACCCACCTAAACAAATAGTATCAGTCTGATGCAATATTGACTGTGCCGTGACTTCCAGCGCCAAAACTTTCGACGTCATTTTTAACCTCGGCAATGATGGACTTTTCAATGATGGCACAAATTCTGCTTCGTCGTCGCGTGAAGAGCGCATTGAGTGGCTGTAATCCGCCAGTCAAACGAATCGCCTCTGAAATATTTCTTATCCTCCCCATCCTACCACGAAGATGAAAACTATAACAGCACTCCATCACTCACACGCATTAACCTGAGCCTCTTCCTAATGCTCCATTGCAAGCGAGACCATGGTTGAGGCTTCATCAACACGAGTGGGTATACATTAACATTGAGAAATTTCTTTTAACTATGAAAGATAACGCGTTGAGTTGCACACAATGCCTCCCTGGTCTCGAAAATTTTATGATTTCGATGCGGAGCCGTGGGCTGTGGGGATACCTACTCGATGGCGGCTGTCGAAACCATTACAACCAGAAGATAAATAAAAAAATAATACGTGGCAGCACCACAGTAGAACTAGTTGCGTTAACGGTTGAGGAGGGAAGATGGGTGATTGAGGAGGATTGACGTATGGTGGGCTGACGCTGATTGGGTGAGAAAGGAGAGAGAGGCCGGAAACGTCGACGGGGGAAGAGTGAGACACACGCGGAGAACAAAAGGGGAAGAGGCGGGTAGTGAGATCGAGGTAATGCGCGAGTCATGGGTTAATGAATCGATTGCATTCGAGTCCTTGATTTCATTTAAGGGTTTGATGGATGGAATCCGATTTCCCTACAGCTCTTTTATTCCGATCCGTAAATATGTATGAATGTCCACTTTTTTACTTTTTTTACATTTCGAGTATCCGGGGGTTGGGAAATGTTTTCGCTGGGTAGAGGGAGGGGGCCCTGGAGGGAGAGCCGGTAACGAGAGAGACAGATGGTAAAGAGGGATTAGGAAGAGGAGGACGGGGATAGCTGTAGATATGCGAGGTATGTCCCCGGTGAGGGAATGGAGCTTCGCAGAGGGAGGGCGCGGGAAGGGAGGAATTCCGAAATGTGGAGGAAGGGAGAAGGGGAACCCCCTGAGGGTGCATACAGGGTAACGGCATACTCCATTTGGAGAGGGGAGGAACCGCGTTTGACGATCATACGAAGGAAATAATTTCTTGCAAACATTCCTCTTTTTTCAACTCCTACACATCGACAGTATATTGAATATTTATATAAATTGGCTTTAATAAAATATCGATGGGGGTGAAAGAACAAGGGGGTTGAGAGGATACAGCGGGCAGCACGCAGAAGGGTAGAGAAGGGTGGGTATGCATATTCCGGGACGGAAAATTCCGATCGCACAGTCGTGGGGTTGGAGTGAGAGGGGAGGGGTTTAATTGGTATTCACGTCAATACGTATTTGTGTGGGATTGATCTAGAATCCGGAATTTCTGCCGCTTTTAAACTCCTAGTAATTATTTTTTTAGTTTATTTACCCGTAGAATGCATTCCCGATAAGGAAAACTGTTCTGATTCGCTTCCACTTATGTAAATTGCAATTTAAATGAATAGAGGTCGTATTATTTATTTCCTTCGAGCAGACCCTATTTGAAATAAGAGTTCAAATAATGATATCAGGTGCTACACAGTGAATTAATAAAAACTGATGAAAAATGTTTCGCTGTAGTCCTCCAATTAAAATTCCAACCTAACTAAGCAAAATACAAAAGATCCCATTTACATGGTAATAATGGAGGTAAATATCATGTACACTGCTTTTCTACTATTGATATTTAATCAGCAAAAGGAATTCAGGAGAATAAATAATTTTTTTTAAAAAGGTAGAGATCGCTTTGTGATATTTTACCGAAAATAAATAACATGTAACATTTCAGTCTTTGGATATTGGATTAGGTTTTGAAATAAGTTTGTATCATTATTAAAGAGTGATTTAGTTACCATAGCTCCGTTATTAAAAAATTTCAAATAATGTATGATGCACGTGTGTAAACGAAAATATACACTAAAACGTAATAAAATTCGTAAAAAATGTAAATACATCAACGCTAATGGCTTTCAAATTCCAATATAAAAATTAACCTGGGAATATAATATAAGTATTCCCTTAAAATGCTGCACTTTTTGATAGGTATGCAAAGAGCAATAATAGAAATTTTAATTACCGAGAAAAAATAAACGGCAGAGTATATAAAAAATTATTTTACTCCACAGAAGGTTGATGTTCCGTTTATCAATAAATAATTTTAAATCAGCTCCACTCTCACACTAAATATAACATATTTTCTAATGATCTGCATTGAAAAGAGAACATAATATCCATAACCCAGTCCTTAAATATTTATGCATCATACAAAATTTGGAATTTCTGGTATTTCTCAGTGCAAACACCAGGCTTTGTGTCGAATAGATATTTATAATAATAACTCATAAAGGGATTCACTTAACGGCATGTGTTTGCAAAATAATTTACCATGTTTTTACAACTTTTTGTTGATTTTGAAAACGCATTCAAGCCTACATGGCGTGAGAGGATGTTTACTGGTATGAATGTTATCACATTTCTCCACACGATGACCTGCATAGGAGAAATATTTTTCCAAATCAACGAATGCGGATCAAATATCTCACTCAAATTTCTGGTTAAATTTATGCCCCGAAAAAAAACAGACAGGTGGGATAAATTATCCGCATGATCATAAGCATTAATACTAATTTGATGCTGGCCTAATTGCCTACATTATTAATATACATGTATCGTTAATTGGAATATAAAAAATTATTTCTTTAATATTCAATTTTATTGATGCCATCCACGTTATTTAAATATATTTGGGGAGTTATGGAGAACAAGACGCGATAATATTGTGCATTAGCAACATACACTCCAATTGAGATGAAGAGCAGCATAGCTAGTTATGAAGCCTTTTGAAAATAGAGATTTCTTCTGTTTGGCGATAAGATGAAAGTGTGCAAGTATAAGTGGGACGTACACCTGCTTATGATTTGGACACATTTGTGGGTTAAAAATTATATGGAATTGAAATGAGGTAGTTTTTTGTTTTGTGATATCACACTTGTTCCGAAGTAATTTCGCTAACGCTTATGGAAGTGGAGACATGATTAATTTGATGAGTAAAACTGGTCACAATCATTTTCATCAGAAAGCACTGCAACGCACGTTAAAGAATGAACCACTAGGTAGTATTCCACACTGTTTTTAATACAACCAACCGGTTTGGGTTTCATACAGAGCTTTACGTGTCATATCGAGCCTTTACCTTGCCTAAAAAGTCCCTGTTAAGCTCTTCATATTTTGTTCTTATTCTTATGTATCTAGTACTTAAGGGGGAAGCGTGAAAAAGAAAGAAAAAATATGCTCCTCTCAACAATTCCCTTCAGTATTAACACGTATCTCAATGATCCTCCTTATGGAAGCCTTTAGGGCTTCAAGGCTTCAGCCTTGAATACGCCTCCCATGTAATCTTACTGTCTACTTGGAATTCTTCCTAATAATGCCCTTCCCTCCACAAATCCTAGCAATTCAAACGCGTATACCATGTTCTTCAAGCTTGCTTCACGTCTCATTTCTATTCCTACTTCGAAAATTGGTTTATTCTACGTTCACCTAGTCCTCAAAGGAACAATTTAAGTCTAAATTTCACAGTTTCCATCCCCACGCTACAAATTTAAATAATAATTTCACCTCGCCTCATCTCACAGCACCATCTATGAAATTCCGTTATATTTGCACCTTCTATCCGTTCTATTTGTTATTGTTTCTGGTCATCGGAATACCTAGTATCATATCCTCTCGACCAAACAAATAGGGAATAAAAACTTTCAAAATTTGGCGTAGGTGGCGGACACTGAAGTTGGGTATTGAGGAGTCATTATATGCTACATGGAAGAGTAGAGAGTTACAATCAACCGACATTAGGATAAAATGGCTCATGATGTTTTTTAATTATAAGGGCAAAATATTTGGATATTGAAATGAAAATATAAGGGAAAGATCCTCGGGGAAGACCAAGAGGTTGATATATAACCGAAACAAAATGATACATTAAACTAAATGATTGGAGAGACATGATGGTATTTCCTGATGACAGGGAGGAATGGAGGACTGCAGTCCACCAGTCTAAGGATTGAAAAGCTCATGGTAGAGTTTGAATATGCAGACGGAAAAGCGGAATATTTTACGAATAATGTTGGAATTATGTGCATATACGCATCAATTGGTGAGCATCATAATTATATTGTGTCGGCGCGTGAGGGGAATGAGCAAGGGCTGCGGGCAGTAGAGAAAGAAGAGGGAAGGAGGCGACGAAGTAGTGGGTGAGAAGTCGTCCCGGGCATTGTTGGAGTGAGGTGGTCTATCTCTTTCGAGGCTTTCGCCGCTGTCGCATGCTCTTTTTTTAAATGTGTATTCGCGCGGAGAGCGGAAGACATCCGAGGGACTCAAGTGGATCAGACCCCTGGCGGGTGAGTGACTCAGGGAAACGCAAGAACCGAGCGCGTACTACCTCCACCACCCTCCACACACCAACCCCACTTCGCCCACTCCACATCTCTCGAATTCTCCGAAAACCCCCTAAGGCTTACCCCTCATCCAATCCAGTTCCATCCTCCCCCACCTCATCCCCATTCTGAGCCTCCTCCGCCAATTCTCCAGGCCCCCCTCTCCCTCTCAAGTACATTGCGCTCACACCCTCCTCCCACCCACCCCCTATTTACCCGTCCTACCCCCCTCCCTCCTTTCCCCGCCGAACGACCCCGCCATCTCCCAGGATCGTGCACTTTCAGGGGAAAAAAAACACTCCCCACCTGAGGGCAAAGGCCTGTTGGGTACATGTGTATCTGCGTGCGCCTGTAAATGACGTCGTGTTTTTAATCGGATAGCGGAAAGAACGGTGACATTTCGCTCTCGCTTTTTATTATTCCGTTCCGAAATGAATCGGCGGATCCACTTTTTTTTTTTACTCGGAGACGACGCAGGAGGTGGATTGACAACGAAGAGAGGAAATTCGTTTATTTTAAATCCCCCCGTCACCCGAACCACCCGCCATTGGTCCCGCACGCGGAGGGGGAGTGGGGGGTCAGATGTTATGAACGGTTTGACGGGGGGGGGGGGAGATGAATAGCGTGCTGGAAAAATATCGGCAATGGTGGGACCACCTATATAAATGAAGAGTTTTCTACACTAAGACTTATTATTTTTCTTTAACGCTAAACTGATTAGATTTTGAGCTTATGCTCATTGTGAGCTTACAATGATCTACCTTCCACTACAGATAAATGAATTTTTAGAGCCAAAGAATTATTTGGACGAGCATGACAAATCGCCTAGTTGACAACAACTACGAAGGATTTACATCAAAGACGGTGAAATTCACCATGAAAAAATCATTTTACTTGACCGGGATTCAAACCTGGATCTCCCAGTTGCTGGTCAGGTGTTTTATTCAGTTACACCACCATCTTAATTCAAGGCAAATTTCAGCGGCGGTTTATACGAACAAGTTGTCCTTATCCCGAATTTTCTCATCCAATTGGAATGATTGGAAAAACTAAGCTGTAACTTAACTCTAGCTTTAAACTATGATGACATATAATAACGTTCATGTATTCCATTGTTCATCCCTTCCCATGGTAAAAAACGCTGGACGAAGGTACATACGCTTGTGGTTTACGCAATCGTGTTTTGCGCTTTCTTTGAAAGAAAAGATTTAGGGAGCGCCTTTTTTCATTCATTATCCAAGCTTATGATCAATATTAAAATATATCATGAAGTTTGAGCTGATAAATACCTCACAAAGTCGTCTTCTGATAAAAAATAAAATACATGATATCCGACAGACAATTGAGCATATGAATGAGCTAGATTAAACAAAAGATATTTTTGAATACCCTCCATATCTCATCTCCGATTGACAATCCGTTCCCGAGTGAAGTGCAGCTGAAAAAATATTTTTTCGTGCTCTATAATCCCTTAAACTGCGTAGAAATAGCATATTATGTCTGCTACATTCTGACAATGAACAAATATGGTTTCAGGGTGAATTGTATCCGACAGGTGAGTCCGAATCTCCTTTTTGAAGGTTTCTGAAGGTAAAGAAGTGGGACTGGCGTAAGTCGCCAGAGGCTTCGAAATTTGTCAAAAATTTATTCCCGGCCCGTCCTATCAACGTAATAAGATAAATTGACTTTAAAGCACCGTGATTAAAGTTTTAAACCATTCTTGGCTGCTTTTCCTTAACTTTATGACATGGAAATTGAAGGGGATATAACTCAAAAATTTAGGCCAGTGAAGAAGAGGAGGGAATTATAATTTTTAAGGATACAGAGAAATGTGTGGCGGAGATGAACTTCCTAGTTGGCTACATTAAACAAGTGGACCGCGCTACAGCCAGGAAGGCCTATAATAAAAATGGAAATGAGGGAGAAAAATAAACACATTTGAATTCGTACCCTGGGGCCCAATCTGCAGAGCACAGGGAAGTTTTTCCACTAATTTCGTCGAAGTAATCTCCGCACGTTAATGCAAGAGAAGAGGGGAGAGAATTCTATTTTTCACAAGGCACATTCTCTAATGTGGGTATATTTTGAGGAAATAATGCCAGGTATCGTAGAAAATTGACGCGTAGAGCAAGTATTATGTGCATTGATCACCACATTAAACCTTAACTTCAAAGTTTATACTGCATATTAAGACTTATAATTTAAATACGTATACTTGGCCAAAAGAGCGTAACTGGGAAGTGAACGACAGCTGATAGAAAAAATTATGTGCCACGTTAGTGTAGTAATGTTTACTCAAATGAGTGATTTGACATGTGCGTCATTTGTCAATAAAAATAATTTCTGCAACAGAACTTCGTCACCACAAAAACGAATGAGCCATGATTGGATAGACACTGAGTAATCTTCTCGACGATGGCACTATTGAGGAGTATGTTCTGTTATAGATGTTTAATTCACATTAATTAATCAGTGTTAATAAATCAGACCCTAATATATAGTTATATATTAATTTACCTCTTAAAAAACTATAATAAAACATGCTCCGTGTTAACGTATATGAAACCTTTTGAACATAACTAACTTTTAATTCTATAACTTCCCAAATCGTAATGTATTTTACTATGTACTCCCAAACTATTCCTCGCACCTCTTTATGAGCGTCCTTCAATTTAATTTCTTGTCGCTGTGTTTTTAAAGCTATATTTATTATTGCTTTTATGTGAGTAACTTATTAATTTTTATGATATATACATAAATAATTTACGCCTCTGAGCGGTTTTAGTAAATGAACGAATGATTGTATGGTCGGTATAGCTCATTTTCATCTTGGTATCTGCGTGCCCGGAAACGCCTGCCATGTTTATTTACCTCGGCCTGTGTGCCTGAGCCAATCTTTCCTTTCCTCTTCTGTGTCCGTCATTCCTTCTCTGCCGGTGGGTGAAGCTCTGCCCTGTCGCCATCTCTCGGTGCACTCTAAGGGCTAATATTGGGAATGTTTGTTCATATAAATCCCCCGCCGATTCCAATAATTTTAGACTAGGTAGCACGGTGGTCTGTGTATTGGACATGACATCGAAAGGTCCGTGGTTCGACTCCCGGCCCAGTCAAGTTTTTTTTTCAATTGGAATCGGCTATCGTTCCATCTTCAAACCACTTTTGTGTTAACACATTTTATGCGTTTCCTTATCCTCTTTCTTTCACCCTCTGTCCGAACGAAATGTTTAATTGTTTACGCCTCAGAGTGGTTTGAGTGCATGAATGGATTGCTACATATATAATAGGTGGAGCCAATAGGTATGGCACGATGGATAAAAAGACACAAAAAAGGAACATTCACAGTAACAAGAAATACTCAAATTTTCGACCACAAACGGTCTGGCCTTCTTCAAGAGTTGAGAGGATCTAAGTGGAGGAAGAGGGTTGGGCAGGCGAAGAAAATAAGGTGGGGAAGAGGAAGTGGAGGGAAAGGGAGGAGAGGGGAGGGAAGGGGGAGAGTAGTAGCAGGAAAAAGGGAGGGGGGAAAGAATGAGTAAGTGAGCTCAATAAGCTTTTAGTAGAAACAGCAACACCTAATAACACAATATTAAGTTTCAGGCTTTAATTTTAGGAACTACATCACATGAAAAAATTTCTCGCTTTGTGCATTTTGCACTGTTTCTATTTTTACGTAACATGGTTTCGACATATTATGTCATTACCTTGAAAATGACATTATATGTCGAAACCATGGCTGGTAACAACAAAAACAAATGCTGAATGTACGAATTTCAATACCGAATAAACATATTTTTTTAATCAGTAACTGTGAATTCAGAAATAAATTCCAGAGAAAGACAATGCGGTTAACCTTAAAAAATATATTTAGCGCTCTAAGCTGAACGGTAGCCTAATTGTTACAGCCAATTCGTTACACCTCCCAAGAAATAAAAATTAAAACTCAAGTAAGCATAGAATTTCACGGAAAAATCTTCATCACTGCCTGAATTTGAGACCCGGTCTTTCAAGATGGGAAACAAGCGTAACCAACCCTGGCCATTCAGTTCACCGTTGTTATCATAACATTAGTAAATATAACTTACCGATACACTATCCGCAGTTATAAAGCAAAAATGCTCAACTAAGATCACGTACCTGAAAAGTAGAAAAGACAATCATTAGTACATGTTTTGAGTCACTTGCAAAATGTTATAAATATAGTCGTCATATATATATATGTATGTATATATATATATATATATATAATGTATATATGTATATATATATATATATATAGGTAGACAATAATGTACAATAGTGTACAATATATAGGTAGTATAATTGTCATCATTATTATACATGCATTTAAAACGCTGTAGCATAAGAATCACGAGTTATAGAAAGAACTATACTCAAATTTACAGTCAATAAAAGAGTATTGAACAAAGTACTTTTTGAAGATATAATTAGAAACACAAATAAGCATTCGTGATTTGAAAAGGAAAAACGAAAAAAGAAGCTGAAAACGAAAAAGATATTACTCATCTAGCTCTTCTCCTTCATTTGTTTCGAAAACCAAAAACAAATTCAGATATTCTAAACATCTTCAATAAGAACAAAGACAGGGTATTTATAACTTTTAAATGCGATTTGACCGCATCCACTTATGGAAAAAAATATACTTCCTAGGGTGTGTGCACACCCTTAAGCATTCAGTTAATGAAGCATATTTATATTCAATGGAAGGGAAATGGTAGAGCCTTCCATTATTGTGGGACCGAAAGAAGGGAGTTCGCAAATAAAATTATGAATATTAGATCGCAAGTTATCAGGTCACCTGAAGAATGATGTATCAACATTAAAACCCGGGTCGGAAGTAAATTTTATTTTATGGAAAACGGCACGTTATTTCCTCATTAAAATTGTGAAAGTAAACAAGATTCGTATTTCGCTTTCTCACGCTTTCTTATA
This sequence comes from Pyrrhosoma nymphula, assembly GCA_963573305.1. Classification (NCBI taxonomy): domain Eukaryota; kingdom Metazoa; phylum Arthropoda; class Insecta; order Odonata; family Coenagrionidae; genus Pyrrhosoma; species Pyrrhosoma nymphula. Next base: position 17,803,604 of record OY754327.1, read on the forward strand.
CTCTAAAACTATCTACTAAAAACTCGTCAAAAGTAATTCATTTTTCCGAAACAAAACTGCCTAAGCTTATAGCAATAAGGTGATTTCATTCATTTCCAGGTAAAATTTTCACACTTTTGAATTGCTAAAAAGATTTCTTAAAAGAACTATTATAAGCTGTTATATTTTCATCAAAAACCTACTATTTTTCACCAATCGTGGTGAAAGAAATTTTCACCTATCGTGGGGAACACATATAAGAAACATTTGTGGCAGAGCTCTGAAGAAGCTAGGATTCGTCAAGCGTATTGTGGGAAGATTTTCGGATGAAAAAGTAAAAGAGAGGTGCTATTTCGCACTCGTCCGGCCACACCTTGAATATGCGGCGAGCATATGGGATCCGGTGCAGAAAGACTTAATTCGGGAACTAAATAAAATACAAAGGAAAGCTGCGCGATTTGTCAAAAACTGCTACGGGCGTACAGACAGCGTTACACAGATGTTAAACGAATTAGGTTGGGAGCCGCTAGAGACTCGGAGGCTGCGCACTAGGCTTAGATTACTTGAGCAATTAAGAATAGATATCTTTAAGAGCGACACGGAGAACATCATATTAGAACTCCACTATATTTCCAGGTCCGACAGAAACGATAAATTAAGACAGATATTTTGCCGAACGGATAGGTTTATGAATTCGTTTTTCCCCCAACAATAAGGGACTTTAATAAATGCTAGGCGTAATTTCATTAGAGCGTTTCCTTTTTATATTTAAACGGCTGGTGTCCTAACACCCCCCGCCACACGCCTATTGAGGCGGGTTGCGGGTTAGTATGTAGATGTAGATGAAAAAAGAGCATTACGTAAGATAAATGAAGGAAGTCTCCAACCACAAAAAAGCCAAGAGATAAAGAATTACGAACAGACAAATACATTCAGGTGACTTTTTTCCCATGCAATAAATCACATTACTTCATATTTACAAAGTTACTCGAGTCTTGAGAACGCATCAATTGAGACTTGACGCTCGAATTTCATTAAAATATCGTTTGGCGGAGGAATAGAGCGGGTATACAGCGAGTATAGGAAGATTACGGGGGAAATTACGAGCCCTCTTAGTAAGTGAGAGAGGGAGAGAGGTGGGGGGAAGGGGGGTGGGTACAAGAAAGAGATATATGGAGAGTTCTCTGGGTGGATGATTGTAGCGGGGAGCAGGCAAAGGAGGCGGGGGTGTGTGTATGTGGGTAGGGGAGGAGAACAAAGGGGTGGGTTTGTTCCGGTGGAATGGAGAGACGGCTGAAGAAGGCGGCATTTCCTTTAAGGGGCGGGGGGAGAGATGGAACCGGAGGTGCTGGGAGTGAGTGATATATGTACAGCTCGTCCGTCCTCAAGCACACCCGTCCCACTTTTGCCAGCAACCTTATGTCCGCGTGTGCATGTGTAAGGTGCTGCCTCCTACGAGTGGGTTAAGTTTACGGCCTAAACGGGGAGGTTGGGAGGGTTGTTGTTTGGAAGGGTGTGGGTGGGGAAAGCAGGCGTTTTGGTGGGGGAGGAGGGGAGAGTCAAGAGCATAGTGTCAAGAGACGGGGAAGACGGGAGAGGAGGGCACTTGCGAAAGAGGACAAACAAGAAAACTAACGAGGAACCGTAGGAGTTTGAGCAGGGCAGATTATGCAAAACGTTTCTAACTAAATGCATTTTATCAGTTCTTAAAAGGAGGTGCCTGCGATTAACGAGGCAGTCTTTGTGGCTTTTAACTTGTGGTGTAACACAACGTCCAAAGGTTGGTATATTTATGTCTGAGGGAGGGAGATGATGGAATATATGGTCTTCGCCTGATTCTGGGTCATTGAGGATTAAATAGGCAATTTAGGGCAATCAAGCCCACTTTCATGGCCTTAATTAGAGACAAGAAATTTCAACTAACACAAACATGATAGAGGAAGTTAAATGAAATGTTAGCTGTTATAGACGTGATTAAACTCGTTTTTAAGAACCTCTTGATAATGAAACAAAACCACTCCTCGCGTTATTATTTTTTTCCAAAGTAATAACTAAAAAAACTTAAATAAATTACATGCCCGCAGAATCTGTGACATAAGTTCAGTCATAGATTTAGATAGACAGGAAAATTTATAATGAGAGTTAATTAATGTCACGCTTTGAGAGCCATGAAATATTTTTCTACGGGCGGTACAAATTGAAATAAAAGATTAACTGCTTAATTTTTGATACTCCAGTTTAAAATGATTCATCACTCCACTGGTTCCGTTTCTGCCAATGAATATCACTTTCAGACAAAACAGATGGAATACAAATTCTATCACTTAGATTTTGGCTAACTGTTCACACCATACCTCTGCAACATTTATGGGTTGAAATTCATAGAATTACTTTCCTCTTAAAATAATTTTCGGTAAAATTAACTAAAAATTTAATAATTCAACAAATGACAAAATAATGAAGCGATCATACTCATTTGCCTGTGTAAATAATTTCTTGGCATTTGTGCCTTTCTGAAGTATGAATAAAAATATAATAAAGAATGTGGAAAAAAGAACTTCATCAATTGGATACAGAGAAATTAATCCATAAGTAATTGTTAATAAATTTAATCAAAGTGCTATCTTTGATTTACTTCTCTATTCCCGGAGAAATTATTTCAGGAAATTAATGGCAAACATAATGGTTTTCTTATCGGATTTAAAATATCAAACACCATGTATCTTCTCATAACTTAACAAAAACTTATGTTCAGCAGCACATGAATACAATTACCTATAAGAATGGCATTATATTAGAATATTCCTCATAATATTGTGATTAATACCATAACATGTGCAAACTGTCCACAGTCACACGTCCATATCACTAAAGCAAGTATTTACAAGAGCTATCGGCGTTATAGTATAGTACGTCAAATCCAAAGATATCGTTAGTCTTTCAGCATGAAATCTCGTTGTAATTCTTGGTTGATATCAGAGACATCTCTGAATTAGTGTGCAGAGAATTCACGGAAACAAAAAAACATTAACGAGGAATAATCATATCATATAATCATAATTCTGGGCAATTAACAGCATGATGGGTTTTAAGTTTTCCCAGAGAAAATACTTAATGTAGATTTCTACAGTTAATAATACAGCAGTTTATTCATGCTTTAATGTGTCTTTTTATGATAAATCCTTGAAAAATTAAAATAACTTCTCAGGTAATTGATTTGGTACACACCCTGTAAACTGTCATGAACATATATCAGATACATTACCATTCGAATTACTTTCATGTTATATTCATTTGTACTGATAACGGAGTATCATTGTTTCAATTTCATCAGTAGTCATCATATCGAAGACTGATTTTCACTGGAAGACAGTCAATTCTCTTTCCAGCCGAGCACTTCGATCCTTAATGTGTCTTCAATTGAACATCCCTCATAATTTCCCTCAAGTATTCTATCCTTTAGATTTCCACGATAATTCTTCCAATTCACTTCGTCTTCTATTACTGTTATCAAGATACTTTCATTCTTCAGAATGTGTCCAATGGCCTTTGACCAAGTCTTCTATCTCGTGCAGTTTCCACAAGAAATTGCCTTTCGACAGGTAATCGCAGGATTCCTTCATAAGTGGCTCTCTTTGTCCATTTGATGTTCACAACACTGTGATGACACGAAATTTCCACAAGGTTTCGTATTATATATTATTTTTTCTGATGAAATCTAAACCATGGGAGGACATGTGAAGCGAGACAATGGCACTGGCTGGCTCCCAGATTAAGACGTAGAGGTAGGCGCCGATGGCATTTACATTGGAGGTGGTGAATGGGAACGTAGTTGGCGTAGACAAATCGAAAGTTTCGCCATATGTGCGCAGTGATATAAAACTAAAAACAAGTATTAGTCTTTGAGTTTGAGAAATTAATAAAAGGCGATACGGTGGAAGAAATGCGACGGCGCTGATTAAATTGCTTAAAATCCGTCATTACACGCTAAATTCTTTGTGGTTAGTAGCTTTGGATTCAATTTTGTAAAGCTTAATCTAATTAGGAGTGTAAAAATAGTGGAATACGTTCAACAACACACTGCTGCTACCAATACGTGGCACTATGATGTCCTCTACTTCGCAGAGGACGATCAAAGCATTCGTAAACGAGAAATGACTTCACGCGCCGAGGAAGGAGTGGGCGGTGGCAGCGTGCGGGAAATGGCCAGCGGTGGCACTAGCAACCATCGTGTCGTGGTGCTCTTTGAAGGTGGCCCACCTTCCAACCTTCTTCGAGCGTCCCCCGAAAGAGCGGGTACGCACAAGGCGGGAGAGCAGGGAGGGGGGGGGTTAGAGGAGGGAGAAAGGGGAGGTTGTGGATCGGGATTGGGGTGGGTGTGCACGGGGGAGGAGGAATAAATTTCCATCGGGATAATCAACTCTTCTCTCCCACGCCCCACCAACCCGCTCCCCGTGCCCGCCGCCTCGATTACGTAAAAGCCGGATTGATATCTCACTCTCGCGTAATTATGCCGCTGCCGCCGCCGCCGCCGCCGAACGGTCCGAAATTTAGCGAGCTCTTAATCATCGACGCCATACCAGCCCACCCACAAAATTCTCCACGTGACCTCTCTCCCTTCCCCCGCACCCCTCACGATTCTCCCCCACACCCCTTCTTCCATATATCGTCCCTCACATTCCCCTACCCCCCCTTCCTCAATAACCATAATTCTCACTCCATGAACACTCTCCACCCTACAACATCTTTCTCACTGTCACAAAGGATTCAAGTCACGAACCATACGCGGTTGTAAGACTGTTAATCGTTCCCATATTCCCGAAAATGTCTTTGAAAATTACTGGGAAGAAATGGTTAGAGATGCGAGGTCGTAGAAATGGGAATAACGGTAGGATGAAAGTTAAGTCAGATTCACTGATGACCAAGTGTTAGCATGTCGCTCAAGGAGTTGCAGTTAATGATAAGTGCGTTAGAGATACCTTGTTAATGTATGGGTTGAAAATTAATTATTCGGAAAGGAAATATTTGCAATGTTCCAGAATTAGGAAGTCTTCAGTAGATCTAGTGAAACACTTCATCTATCTAGGGAGTCTTTAGGAGAATAATGGGTTTTGTATCAAGTACATTAGACTTAGAATCACATTGTCCAAGGAAGCATTTACGAGGGGAGAAAGAAATTGATGATGAGGACACTGATCAAAGATAAAAAAGGTTCACAATCACCTTACGCATCGCTTGAATCAGTGTCAACAGCATGCGCTTCTTGTTTCAGAAAGAGAGGCTTCAGGAGTCTCTGGGTTCAAACCGTGGGAAGGAGAAGGGAGTGAGGGAGGTGACGATAACGGGAAATCTTATAACACGTCGTTTGTGCACGCTTGGCAATCGCTGAGAGAATTCACGTTCCAGTGCCGAAGGAAAAACAACAGCAGAAAACCGGTCTTTCGCTGGTCACATCGTTTTTGAAAAGCTGCACTCTTCCATTCCAAATAATAAATGTTTACTTCAAAGAACGAGAAAACTACAAGCAAGTTACATAAGAAGAGGTAATAATATCAAGCAGGGTCACATATGTTACCAAAAGGACTATGTGTTGATTGATACCGTGAACTCTTTCCGCGGAGTCTATGACATGAAGAGGCTTGGTTTCAGGGTCTTTTTGGGCGAGTATCCATTTTCATAGGACAATATTTCGCTGGCTTTCCAGCTGGCTCCAGCGGACCTGGGCTGAAGAAGCCAGCTGGAACGCCGGCATCATATTGTCCTATGAAAATGGATACAATCGGAAGAAGGCCTGGAAACAAAGTCTCTTCATTATGTGTTGATGTAATGACCAATACATATGCGGGTAACACTTATTTTTAAAACGGTTATAAACAGTTATATCTAAAACACCCAAGAGTATAGAGTAGACTATCACAAGCATCCCATGCATGGGGACAATAAAAATTATCATCTCGAGCAAAAAAAGAAGATAATTTTAAAGAACTTGGCGCATGATCAAAAATGTGTCCATTAGAAATATGTTTGTGGTAAATAGGTTATGCACGATTATTTTTAGGCAGCTGGTTCTGCAGAACTATTTTGGCAATTTTAGAAAAAAATGGAATGGATTATCTTGACTTAGAATCTCATAGGTGTATGCTAAGTATACTGAACAGGAAATTACAAGAAATGACTTTTGGTGCAAAAAATCCGTGGCACTGTTAACATAAATGATAATGCCACTATTTATTTATTCAAAGGGGATATTGTGTTTGAAAATAGTGGAAATATTCTCGTAGAAACCTATTTAAAATATTTTCAAAAATCGGTCGAGAGACACTCCTGGATTAGTCACCCTCAGATTTCCAATATGCACAAAATAATCACTATTCGTAATTAAGTTTATATAAAGTACTTGTTACACCTCTTTACCCCTTCCACATTGGAACTAGTTTCAAACATACCCTCATTTCAGCCATAATGGAAACCCTAATATGGCTCTCATAGATTCCACCGGGCTGTCGGGTCTCCACGAAAATTAGCGATGAAAAGGAGAAATTTGGGAGGTCGATGACCTCATCAATTAGGCACTGCTATCGTTAACTGAGGACCACTGCGTACCTAATGCTCTCAATGAGCATTCAGCTGTAGATATTATTTGCTGACTTACTACAGAACTGGGATGCTTTAAGATTCAATAAACGCACTTCAGAGGGCAATCGAATAATGCCGGCCTCGGTTACGGTGGGTATAGTCTTAGCCTGTGAACCCCAGGGTCGCAGGTTCGAATCCCGATTGGGTAGGATTTTCACCTCCCAGGGCGTGCTTTGCGTGATTGCTCATTGTTGATAGTTACAATGCCTAATGTAAAGGGCTCTTGAGGCTGTTTTCAAATTGATATTAAATAAGTTAAAACTAAATGTAATGATAACAATTGAATATCTATACCTCATTTATTTAAAACCACGACAAGTGCTAGCCTTCAATTTTTTCAATCCATTCTTTCTAGAGTGGTCCAAAATTCTAAGGCCTACATTTTCTCTCATCCATGTGATAAGTAAGAATTATGGATGGTAATAGATCTGATACATTTACTCACCGTACTCTGAAAAAAGTTGGAATAGTTGGAAAGAAATAGGTACATGTATTCTACAATTTAGGACCGCTCTCCAATATTGAAAGAGTATTGAATCAATATAAAAATTGACTATATACCGCTAATTGTGTCTCAATTTTGACTGAATCTATAGCAACGTGCCTAATGAGACTTCAATAGAGGAAAAGTTTTCATAAGCCTAATGCGGGGTGGTGCAGACAAGAGGGATGTGGAGTGGCGTTTACATAGGGCTCAAGGAAAAGGCAAAGGGTTTCATGAAATCGGAGGGAAAGGAAGGGGAAAGGTACGAATGAATAGTGTCTACGAGAAAAACAATTGATATCGAGAGGAATGCAACAGTAGCTTGGTGTGAAATCTATCAACAGCTAAGCAGATGCTGAGCTCTTAACACATTGATATATTACTTAAAACAGTATCTCTTAGCATTTGCCTATACTATTGAAAATAAATCACAAGCTTGCGTAGAAAAGACTAAAACATCATGTTTTCAATAAAATATTGGCATTACGGGGGAACACCAATTCGAAACTGACGTACTTTTATATCACCCAAAATCTCGCTAACTTACACTATAAGTTTCAAAGCGGTCACGTTATGCCTGAATTTTCGCGGAGAATGCCAGACGGTCAGGGGGGTTATTTTGTAATCTCACTTTCGTGAGTATACGTCATAAAATGTCACTTTTTCGTAGTTCAACTCCCTCACCCAGGCGGCGTGAACATCTTCGGATCTCAAGCGGTGAACTGCCGGTCATGTGCTGGTCTTTTAGACGATTCATCCGCTCTGATCCGTATCTTTCGACTCTTGATCCGTTTCCTTATCTCCGCCTGCCATTAGTTCCATCTCACCTGTCATAAAGAACGTGACTTGGTGCCACCATCGTTTCCACTTGAAGCTTGAGTTGGAAAATAAACAAGGGCGCGAAAGATACAAACGATTTTAAATCGTATTGTTGTAATTTGCTAAACGTGAAGAACTTCAGCATTTTCAACTCCAATATTTTGAAGCACTTGAAGGTATGCTTTGTTTGAAATTCTTATGTTATTATTAGCTTGAATTATCTGTGTATATATTTTGTATCAATCTTTTCCAAACAATGTTGCTGATACCTTTGTTTTCGTGTGCCTATCCGCCAGTGTATGGAGAATGGAATTCAGTTAATTATACCATAATTTCATAATTTTAACAAATATTGCCTTAAAATCTACGTTCTTGGTAGATATCTCCCGTGCTTGTGAATCGAACACTAATTAGATGCACTTAATTTTTTTTTTTAATATTGAGTGATCACTTACATGTCGCTTGTAGTTTTGCCTGTATTTGGATTTTCGTGGTATGTACAGTGTAAGATATCTTCCGTAAGATTTTGAGCAATCTGGGTATTCGCTAGTCTCGGCATTTTTTATTTGATATAAGGTAATCGAAGCTTCGAAAATTCACGAACCGTTCGTGAGCCGATCATTAAGAGAGGAAAACGGATCTCCCGCCTTTCCACTAAGAGTCACTAAAAAGGTGAGATTACAAAATAACCCCCCAGACTGGAGTCTAAGCCTGTGCAGGAGCATTTATTCATAATGGACCCAGCATTATTGAACAACGACAACGCTTAGCACGCGACGTTTAATGTCGAAAAATCAAAACTTTTAATGATATTGATCGGATTTTTCTAAGCTGTGACGTCTAAATTTCACCATCCACAATGAAAGTGAGTCTGAGTTTAGGCTGAACGTAAAATAGAGAGTGCTTTCTAGAAATGGTGTTGAAGAAGAAGATCTCCCTGCCTGCAAAAGGTCATCACCAGATGAATCAACGAAGAAGAGAACCCCAGAAATCATCATCCACAAGGAAAGACTTGAGACCCAATTCTAAGTCTTGTAACTACAACTTCCTTCCGTCCATGACTTACAAACTCTTACGACCGGAATGCAGTAGCTGCAGCATCGGCGAGAGAGGAGGAGAGGAGAGAGGTGAGAGAAGTGAGAGAGAAATGTGAAAATTGGAGAGCGTGATTTTCCAAAAAGAAAAAAGAGGCAACGGGGAAGAGGAGGGGTAGAGAGAGAGAGGGACGAGAAGGAGGATGAGGAGAGGAAGGCGAGGGGGCGTTGTCGAGAGCGGGAGAGTGCGCCCCACGAGATAAGAGGGCACCTCCTCCCCTCTCCACCTCCCTCTTTGACCCCGGTGGCACATGAGGGTGGCGGGAGAGGGAAGCGACACCACTCCACCCCGGTCGCTGCAAAAAAGAGCCAGTGCCAGAGAGCATACTTCCTCCTCCCCCGCCTCGTCTCCCTCACATCCTCCTCCAAATGTGTGCATAGGTGGGCTCGCCACACACAGACACCCTCACACATTCACACGTGTACATACGTATGCATGAATCCACGCCAGATCCTCTTATCACCTTCGCCCCCTCCCCATCATCCGGTCTCGCGCAATCTTTTCAAACTCCTCCTCTCTCTGTCTCTCCCTCTCAGCCACACGGCCGTGCCCCCACTCCCCCTAACCCCCCTTGCTCACTCATCCTACCTTCTGTTTCTTCCTACAGTCTGAAACCCCCCTCTTCCCGCTTCTAGTTCTCTCCCTGCCCACCTCTCCCGTGACGTCAATCAACTGCCCTTGACCCGCCCGCTCCCTCCCTCCTCCAATATCTCCTCACTCCCCTCCCTCTTCCATTCCCCTCCTAACTCCCCTCCCACCCTCCAACAAAATAGGCGCTTACTTCTTAACAATGCAACATTCATGAACAAGTTAATAACTACAGAACTTCCCACATACTTACACCGGAATGTAGAATACAATGCTGGAACAAATAAACGTCCAACACGCCGCATGGAAGGACTTAATATATACCACACTATCAAACATCTGCATACGCTAGGTCATTCCATGTCACCTCTTGCGAAGCATGGAATCAAATGTCAGATGACGTAAAACAATCTGATAATGCAAATATTAAAATGCAAATTTAAAAAGAAATATCATAAAATATTGCTTCAAGTGAACTGAATAGTGTAAGTGAACTAAATATTGTGCTACACTGTACAAACCTGATGTATCTGTATGCATTTTTATGATTTTGCCGTTTTGTTAAATATTATGTCCGATTCTGTGATATTAATACACCTTATATATACTGCTATTGTAATATTTGTTTGACTCTAAAGATATGTAAAAATGATATAAGTTACTAAGGGACACTCTTGTCCCGGAATAATTAGTTTAATTTTTTATTTCTATTTCTTGTAAATGCCAGTCTTCGAATCCTCTTCCTCTCCTCTTCACCGTATTCTGTAAATTTTCTTGTATTTTTGTACATTTTATAGTAACTTAACTTAATAATTCTCTTAGTAAAATCTGCCGTTATATTTGGTATCGGATTATTTCTGTATCGCAATAATATCTGGAATGGTTTTTAATTTCATGATGTTTAAGCAAGATGACTTGTAATTTTTTCAAAACAACAGAGCTCCTTCATCTGTTCCATAGGAAATTCTGTCCTAGAGCAATATTCTATTCTATTCTCCCCCTCCTTCCCCCACACACTCACACAAGTCAGCAGTCACCAGCGTCTCCTGGAGTTAAAGATTCTTTCCCTCCCCCCCCCCTTCACCTCCTTACCTTATTCCCCCTCTCTTTCTCTCTTCTACTTCCCCTAAACTGTCTGCATGTTCAACTTTTCGCGCAACCTCCTTCCTCATCCTCCTCCTACACACATACACCACACGCTATCCCTCCCTCCGCCTTCATTTCAAACCCTCCTCACTCCTCAAAAACACACACTCCCCCTTTATCTTCCCCTCAGATCTTTCTATTGCCCACTCTCGGGCGGCGGAAGTGCCACACCCGGGGACGACCATTCGCGCCCCCACCCCTGCCCCCCCCTCACCTCCCTCCGTTTCATTATTTGCATCGCAGGACCGGACAAACCGTCCCCTTGTGACCTTATTCATTTCCTCCTCGCCCATTTCCCTTCTTTATTTCTTCTTTGCCCTGGCTTTCAGTCTCTCCCTATTTCTCTTCTGCTCTCCTCATATGTGAGTGCGTTATGCTTCTCGAGCTCCTCTCCTTCCTGTCCTCTCCTCACAACTTCTTGACGTGCCATGGCGAGCCTTATCTCAGATCGGCGGCGCAAATCCCCAAGCTCACCGGTCTCAGTGACAATCCGCGACTACCGCAAGATATGCACATAAATTCCCCCGGAATCGGTCACCAGTATGCGAGACATGTGTGCCACTTATCGCTAAGTATTGCGTGTCACCCTGACGGTACATATTATCACGCAATTTATCAGTTAATTTAGCCTATTTTGTAGAAATGATTGTGCTCAGGCTTATTGCTCCACTTGAAATATGCGTTTAAAACCGAAGACTGAAAAGAGCAAAATGAATCCGGAGTTGACGCACCACAGAAAGACTCAGTAACCAATAACCATCTTCACTCTCAAAAAACAAAGACCAAGAGAGATAACGTGTTCCTGTAAAGAAGGCAACGAACATGAAACTGAATAAAATTTCACCTGCATGAAAATTCAATCTGAAACGGCAATCACGTTCACTAAATGTCCAGACGCTATAAATGTGTGCTAAATAGCAATTGTTAGAGTTCGGGAGCTAATAGACTCAACAGAAAATAAAATCCTGATCAATTTATCAGTCCAAAGATTACGAAAAATAATGTGATGCGACACAACTACACTTGTTCCATCTAATCCATCAACACCTACAAACACATAGATCTGCATTCAGAGTATAAGAGAGTCCATTTTTTATGCTAACCGTTACTTATATTCAACGAATGAACATCTTGTGAGGAGCTTTAAGGGCCTTACCGGAGTAATAAGTAGGCATAATCTTATTTATAGTATTAAGTTAAAAAAAAGCAGAAGTAAAAAAAGGCATGGTGTTAAACCTGAGAAAAATACAGGAACAAAAATAGCTCTTGTTCAAACACGAGATATTTAGAAACTTTAGACTTCTCGACTTCTACCCATTCCATCTCTTTTGCTGAAGCTTCAGTGATCATAAAAATTAACAAAGATTAATTCCAGCTTTAACACTGTTTAAATTATAATTGGGAAAGAACGGACAATCATCTAAGAGTTTGAGTTAATTTATATCTTAAGGAGAATCATGAAAATTCTTAGTTATTGACTGTGAAAAGCAAGTCTTTAGTAACTATTATAATTTTTCATGTTTCTATTGAAGTCAGAATTTCCAGCAGCATAACATTTTTCACTGATCTAGAATTATCAGGCTCCATAGGATTAAATCTTATTGTTTAATTATTTCGTGGGAATTCGAGGGGTAGATTTGGATTCCGATTTACCCTTGTGCATATTTGGTCCGGTTATTCGCAGTAAGCGATTCCTTTGAAGTTCGATGCCATTCATTTCCCTAGATACCCTGTTCCCTTTAAAAATGAGGAAAGGCGATCGCCTCCTTTATTTGGCCCACATCACGATTTTCATTTATTTGACGCATCAAGCTTTTTATTTCTGTTTTCAGAGGGGCATTTCTTTCGAAAATATCCAAATTCAAATTAAAAGTACGAGTGAAGGAATCAGAAAATATATCTTCATCTTGCACCTGAAAGGAAAAGTAGGCGGACTGAATGAGAAGAAATCATAAAAGCGACTGCGTTTAAACAAGAGACAGACTGAAAATAGGAATATCCACGGAAAAGTAATTGAAAAGGGCTTTTTAACTCTCTTACCCCAAACAGGGAGCAGCCCATCAGTAAAAATTACCGGCTTGTGAGAGAATAATATTTTGACTTTCGTGGAAACTTCAAAATTAACTGAAAATCAGAAATGTGCCGCTTGTACCGAACTAGAAGCGCAAGAGAACTCAAATTTTAGGGCAAAGCTTTAAAAAAGCATATTATATCTTTTATCCCCTTAACTTAAAGACGCATCTTGAAACCAGTAAGCTGTAAATATATCTCTTTTTCAAAACTGTTCACTTCCTTTCCATCAAAATGAGCTTTAGCTCAGCAAAAGCGATCATTATGACAATTCTGAAACTTTGTTTTACTTTTATAAGGAGGAATCGACGATAAAAGCTCGGGAATTTCTTCTAAAAAGAAAAATGTTCCTGTTACTAGATGGGGAAACTTTCATAAGCATATGTGTACGTGTGTACACCATACTCAGAGGCAATGTTTGTTCTCGCAGCGCTATATCATTACGCGGAAAAGATAACCTCGACGATAAGACGCAATGAAATATTTCCCCATTTACCGACATAGAAGAGATAAATTTTAGCATGAATTTTATTGAAAACCTTATTATTATTATTATTAATTGCTTGATTGTGGAAGCGAAGGTTCATGTTACGGCTAATTTTAAAGAAATAACAGTTCACAAATCAAACAGAAGGGTGCTTAAGGCGGTGGTATTTCTGAGAATTTTAATGAAATTCTCCTTGCATTGGATAAGCGCTATAAGAATATAAACTTCGCGTCCTTCGTGAGTATCGAAGCGTAGCTGTTAACAAACACAAGGAAATGAGACGCAAGATGTACATTGCAGCTATGTACTCCGAATGGCTCTCAATTCAACCCACAATTAATGACCACGTAATATTTTCCACGTCACAATTGTTGTTTGGAAGAAGCCGGGGGCACCCAATAAAAATATATTTAACGAGAGATGGTTCACATCAGAAATATGTTTCTTTCACAAAATCCGAAAAATGATTAGTCCCTAAACATATTACCGTAAATAAATAAGACGTTAACATCGGGAAAATATTTGTTTTTTTTATTTTTTTAGTAAAACAGTTAAATCATATCAGATCATATCAATGCTAGTTATACTTTGTCATGAAGAGAAGAATTAAGAGAACTCAAATTAACAGCACCTTAGCACTAGCAAATTCTTACACCTGATGAAAAAATGTGTTTTTGTATGTATTAATGTAAAGTTACAATTCAAATTATTATGTTACAAAGAGGAAATAATAAACATGTAGACTACCAAATTTCTAAAAGTAAATTAAGCTAGAAATAATCAATTACTCAACATTTGATAAAAAGCAGGATTCAACGGAAACAAAGGGGATAAACAAGCCCAAAAAACGTCAGTACCATGGTGAAGGACGAAGGAGTAAGACTTGCGAAGATTACACACAAAGAAGAGAGTGTGAGAACGGAGATGGGAAATCAGGAGTGGGTCCAAGTGATATTTGCGGACGAAATGCTATTGAATCCAACCTGATCGTTCCTCTTGCTTCTCCCCTTAGCCTTCGCTCGCTTCCTGCCTTCTCTCTATATCTCTCCACCCCTCCCCACTTTACTCCCTTCCTTGAATGGCTTTTTTCCCTTTTCTGAAGAAAACGGCAAGCCCCGAATACTAACGCGTCCTTCTTACCTCCCATCCCCTGACGCTGCATCCACCCGACCACCCTGGCGAGCCCAAACTCTCAACCGGGTTTGCTGCTTCCGTAAGTCAAAAATTGGAGAACGAGTTGAGACAAGATGGGGTAAAAAAGATTCCAAGCAGGAAAGGAGCTGAAAAGCGATTGAGAACAGTGCAGAGAAAGAGAAGATGGGAGACTGGACCGATAGACGGTAAAAATTAAATATAATGAGATGAAAGGAGAAGGGGAAATCGAACAAAAAATTATAGCAACCACATATAGTTCGCTATAAAATATCAGCCCTTGTCAACGGCCGCAACCTTATCTCATGATCAAAAAAAATTTCTTCTCTTAGTGTTATAAAATTTTTATGATTTTAGGTATTGATATATGTTTCATTGCAATAGATAACATTCAAAATATATATTTCCTCGCTTTCTAGTGATAGTAATCCCATATTATGCAGCAGAGTCAAACAGTGTTTATTTTAGTTCGCCATTTTCCATATATATTGCTTCATAAATATTATATTTTCACTAATGTAACGGACAACATATACATGTGTCAAAATTCAATTAATAAAAGTACGTACCCAGAAGAAGTTGGTTCATAACCAACCCATAAACACAAGTATTGAAGCATACGAGAAATAGCGCCGATATATTTTATGAAATGTACACATAGCTTTGGGTTTATCTCAATATTTGACTTTCATTTGATTATAACGAAGGGTTTATGACAAAGTATTTAGCGCATATCATATCACCATTATTAGATTATTTCCAATTTAACTTCAATCACGTGTAAAATTAGCAGCAGAAAAATTACGCACAGCCGGTGTATTTCGCGAGAAAACTCATGGTCCAAAGTATTGAAGGGCAGAGGATTTATATGCTGGTGGTATAGAAGATAGGCGAAAAAATATGTTAAGATAAGAATTGTATGCTGCAGTTTATAACCTACAAGATCGGTGCAAGGAATTTAAATTCCCTCGGGGCTGCGTAAATATACCGGAGCGAATTGAATAAATTAAAGTGTGACATTAACCAAATTATCCAAGGGCCAATAGACTTTGAAAAGGAAACACACCCATCCCAAAGAAGAAAAAGAATCGAGAGATATAAAGACTTTAAAAATGTCTTACTGCACATGCGTCTTAAATAATGACCAGAACAATCGTCAGGTGGATGAAACTAAAGATGAAAGCATTTCCGGATGAAGACCAAATTGGTTTTAGTAAAGTAGAATAAAGAAAGATGCCTATTTTATCCCAGAGAGTTCCAATTGAGAAGAGGGAGCAAAAAGACCAGCCCACATATATTAGAGTATTGGACACTGTCTCTGGCGTTACTCGGTGGAACTCCTTCATAATGAATGGAGAAACAAGCACTTGGTTATGATACCACACTCTATTTGAAACAACACGACCTAGGTTTCGGCATATCATGCCATCATCACCTAATGATTCGTTCGTCATTAGGTAATGATTCCATCATCACCTAATGAATATTAGGTTCATCGACTTGGAAAGAGAGTTGTGAGGGTGATATTCGAAATAGAATGCGAACAAAGTTGAAGGGTTACAGAACAAACTACGTGAATGGCTCCCGTACATTAAACTTCAACTAAGCATTTTAAAAAACACATCTTCGGTCAGGAAGGGTCATTGGGCGACCGATTAGGACTTACATTACACTTAATAAATGAAGGGATTTGTCCTAGTGTATATTTATGCTCACGGTTGAAAGAATACAGTGATACGGCATCAATGAGAATAAATAGAAAGAAATAAAATTTCTCCTTAAGCTAACAAATATTGGTAAGAAATGAAATGACCACGGAAAATTTCATGAACTTTCGTAAGAGTTCCTGTTATTCAAATATATTACTGCTATTAATTCATTGATAAAAACATTTATGAGTCTTGCACACCATATTGTGTGATTTGTACGCATTCAAACTTTCAATACGTGCTTTTCATGCTTCTAGATTTTATATCTCCAGACAGACGATATTTGATTTGGAGCAATTTGGTAAGCGACAGATGCACGCAAACACGGATTCCTGGAAATACATTCCAAGCGGTGCACCTAATCATTTACGCTTTATTGATTGGCAAAGCGAATATAGTCAGCCCTGGAAACTGGTGGCGTCACACCCAGTATAGCCAGCTTGCTCCTTTACTGATAAGTCAAACCTCTTCCGATGTACAGTCATGTTCCTCTCTGTACTCACTTCATAATCATGTCGAAACCCTGTGGCTTCGTACACCATAGCTAAATACTTGTATCAGTGAATTCGCCATCTAATGATACCATCTGTTTGTGTTTGTCTTTACTTTGTTTGACTAAAGCTAGCAGATCCCTAGGTCCCGTGAATGCCATTAATATGGAATTCCCGCTTAGGTCTCCATATTTACATATTGTTCACGTCGAATTAATCCTGTAGGTACTGTCATCTGATGAATATTCGATGTTATTCAAACCCTTGATACTACCTTAAGGCCAACAAGCTCCAGCATATATTTTCCTTGTGCTTCCTTGTAACTCTTTCGTGAAGTTCTTTTTTCAATATTCATCTCAGTACTATCTTTTGGTTCTACATCAGACGCTGCTATTTAGACCGATTACGATCTATTTGCTTCGCTTTTGATAAAAAAGGCGATGACGAAATACTGCGCCACAAAATGCCTCCGAATTGTCGTTCAATGAGGTTGAATCCATATTTTTGTATTTACGGCTAGTAAAAATGAAGTTGCTACAATGGTGGCTGTCATTGGCTAAAGAGGCAAAAGACATGAACACATTTTTACTAACCGTAAATACAAAAATATGGATTGAGTCACACCAAACGAAAATACGGAGGCATTTTGTGGTGTAGCATTTCGTCATCGCACTTTTTACCAAATGTGAAGCAGATAGATCATCAATGGAACCAACAAGTATGGCACATGGCATCATCAATCAAAGGCAACCTTAGAGTCACTCGAATGCATCACCAGCTGCTCTTTTCTTTTCTTTTATTTGAGAACATAAAAAATGTGAAAAATAGTGCTTTTAAAAATTAAAAAATAGCATACAAATGTATGCCAAATAGCGAAAATTGATAGAAATTGAATAATGTCCACGCATATTGCAAACGCTAATGGAGTCGTCAGTGTAGAAGTGCCAACTATTGCACTGTAACGAAATGATTAATTTTCACACTTGTTTCCGTTCCTGCCGCGTACTGTACTTAATCCTACAGTATAATCACTCTGACAGCTGCCTTCTCTCCACAATGTGTTCACCCATTTCGTAAAAGAAGTCACTCAATCAAACCAAAGAAAACCTCTCAGAGAAAAAGGAAATGAACGCCACGAAAAAATTACTTGATGAATTTGTTGTGATAAATTACCTTTCATTATTCTCACTTTCACATGCCACGCCCTTCGTCGTTCAGATAAAAATAAAATTCAAACGCTAAGGCTACAATGACTTCCATAGAACTGGAAGCATTTGTGCCAGCAAAAACGTGCTAGAGTCACGCGGGCTTGATGAAATCCAAAGTCAGGACGCTCGGCCTATATCACGACGAGCTAACTTAACTCCTTGGTTTCCACGACTCTTAACAAACCTTCTCTCCCAGTATTCAGATCTCCTCCAACACACTTACGTTTTCACTCAGTCATCGTCTTATTGAATGAAGTATATCATTTCTCGTCATTTTTTTCGTCCTAGATGGTTTTTCTTGTCCTTTCCTCATTTACTTGGTTGGTGACCAAACAACGTCACACGTCCTGACTGTAATTTCTATCTGGAGCGTATATGTCTTACCCGGACAAATCTCTCCCCAGTAGAACTGGTTGGTAGAACATTAATCGTCATTAGCATCGCTCTATCCAACCATGAGTATATTTTATCGGATATCGCTTCCATCGTGGCGGAGTGGTAGAGCACTCTTTAAAAAAAAGAATCATGTGTATGGGAGGGAAATTCTGACACCTTTTGGAGAATATCCCCATGTCATAGCGTAAAAGATGAATGCAAGAAAAGCGGGTAAATCAGGAAAGATGGAAAAGGTGAGTCGTTCTGTAACATCTCCAGCTGTCGGGGTGGTCGTCTGAGGGCCACTGATCCCGGAAAAGGAAGTTATTTGCAAAGAATGGAGTCAGGAGGAGAGTTTCGCGGATGGGAGTGGGAAGGGAGAATGAATGATCCGGAAGACCACTCTTTCCAGAGGCAGCCCCTTCCTCCTTCCCTTCCTGCCTCTCCTTTCTTCGAAGCATCACAGACCGTCGTCCCTCTCTCTGCCCCGACGCAAAAACCTTCCCGCTCATTACGTTACAAACCCGAGTCACGCGCGGAGAATATCTTTTGATTGCCAAAAACGAGAGAAATTTCTCAGAATATCTTCAAAGAAGAGGGTCAAAAGAGGAAAAAGGATGAAGAGGGATGGAGAGTGATCCTGGAAGAAGTTCCCAGGAAGAATTTGGCGGAAAGGAATTTGGGAAGGCAGGAGACTAAAGTATGAGGAAAAATCCGAGATTGAGATACTTCAGGAAAAAATGTGCGAGTGTGAAAAAGCAAGTTGGTTATCATTTCATTTATCACTAACGTGGATGTGATAACTTGTCTTAAAATTCTAGAATCGAAAAGCGTGTCGAATGATACCTTCACCCGTTACCTTAATAACAAATGATGGAGTTGAGAAGTGATATCAGAAGTTACTGTAAATAGTATTTATTACATATACCTTTGCACGTGATACATTAGCCAATCAAAGTACATCTTTGTGATACGTTAAATACTTTTCATTGACCCAAATGTCAATTTAAAGGTTCAATTACATCGAGAGGTTTTATAGCTTCATGTAGAATTTATCGCGCGTACGATTTATCTTGAAAGTAGCAAATACTTATTGTACTTAAAGTAGCAAATATAAGTTGGAGCAACATAAATCTTAACTATCATGTAGTACAAGTGCTTACTAAGATTACAGTACATAAAATTACAAAAATATAAAGTGCATAAAGTTCATAATAAAGTACAAAAAAAACAAGAGAGCATACAATTACAAAACCAAAATGTAAGTTCAGCCGCTCAGAATTCAGAGCCTATGACCTGCAATGTTGTATTTTGTCCACTAGTTTCATGCTAAAAGGTACTATAACGAATTGAAGTTATAATTAAATATTATAAACCTATAAAATGACAATAAATTATGTTTTATTGGAATGAATACTGCCTTTTGAGGCACTTAATGAAATAATTCTCATAATAATTTTTAGTAGACCTATCGACATTCTAAGAATGCCATTAGTTCCACATATCACTAAAAGTCAATACAGAGGAGAATAGCGCTGGCAGTTGTACCGGGTGTGTCTATAACCTAGCTACGACACACTGAAATACCAAGTTCAAAAAATGACGATTTTTGTTTTTCCTTTCAGATTTAAAATGGTGACTGTGCAATGATAATATACGCTACTAACCCTAAACTCATAGTTTAATAGCAGAAGGAAAGACAACGTTACAAATAACAACAAATAAATAACGTTAAAAATACCTACACTGTTATATTAGCAAATCCATTAAATTTTAAATCCATTTACATGGGTAAATAATACAGAAATAATGCCATAAAAGAGGTCTAATAAAATGAAAGAATATAATTGTCGTTTTCAATAAATAGCATTGTTGTTCAAAGTGATAAACGGAGGTGCAACTTCATTTTTCTAATATAATTAGTAAATGCAGACGTTCATCCGGTAATTACAGGCAGGGGTATTCAAACCAAACGAAAGTTCTGATTGAAATTTTGAAAACGAATGAAAGTCCACTTCAATCACATTCTAAAAACCCTTTTCAAAATAACGTTTAAGAAAGAAGAAAAATATGAAACGCATGCACGAAGAAAATGGCAGTGTGCATTTTTGCCAGTACCTGTGAAAAAAAGATTTTAAATCGTATCAACAACAGAATTAACCACTCTGGGAAAGTATTTTCTCTTTATTTTTTCTCTCTCTAAAGCTAACATTTCTCCTATTACTGGCATAGCTTTTTCAATTACTTCCATGGTTAAAGTTTCATCAGATTTAAATACATAAACGAGATTTAAATTAATCGTATATGAGACATGCCAATTCAGCGAGGCACCTGAGAATAAGTCTTACGGCATAACGGGGCTCTGAGATATGCGGCCAAAATTTAATACCAGCTGTAATAATAACTAAAGAGCATAATCTCGTAAGATGAATATATTTTTACTTAGGGAAGACTTTTGTTTGCCCAAAAAAATATTGCTGTGGAACCCAGGAACCAGACGGCATTCTAAGGATAGCCTCTTGTTGGAGTAGCATGAAAAATGGGAGGAATAGTGAAAATCTCGAGGATGAGGCGAGATCCAGAGACCTAGATATGAGGAAGAGGTCACGAGGTGGCAAAAACACTGCTCCAGTGGACGAGTTGGAAAAAGAAGCGAGGCACAAGAGGGTCGGAAAAAATGGATAGCCTAATGAGCAAGATAAGGGATAAATGGAGGATAGGAAGGGGAGAAACCACGGCCGCCGGAAAGAACTAATAGGGAGGGCGAGGAAGCAATAAAAAAGGGGTTGCGAAACGGAAAAGAAAGAGAGGAAAAGATGGCAAAATGAGCAAAAAAGTGGAGAAAAAAAGGAAGGGAGAGAGAGAGGAAGAGTTTTTTTTATACTTCCTTCCGCTTTGCGGTTTCTGGACTATTTACTCAGCTAAAACTCGCACGGGGAAAGAATGCGGAGGGCCGAGAAAGGGGAGGGAAGTGGAGGGGGGGGAGAGGGGCGGGGGGTGTGGAGGTCAAACGTCGTATCGGGGGGGTAGGGGTGAGGGAGGACCAGAGGTGGTGGTGGTTACGGCGTTGAGGGAAAGGCTCCGGAGAAGCGAAGTTATGGAGCGAGAAAGAGAAGAGGGGGCGTCTGGGAAGGGGGAAGAGGATTGGAGAGGAGCGGAGGGAGGCAAGGAGCCTCGGGGAGGGGGGAAGGGGAGAGGGAGAGGTGGCGCCGTGGGTCAGGGAAAGGTGGAGGAGGAAGGAGGAGTGAGGAGAGGCAGACTCACAGGTGAGACGGAGGAGAGGATTTTATGAGAGGGCGGGAGGGAGGAAGGAAGGATGGGCCTTGATAAATAACCTTCTCTCCATCTCCCTCATTAATCCCTGACGAAACTTTGCCTCGTTGTCGAGGGAATCCCTTCCCCTGCTCCTCCCCAACACGTTGCTGCCCAACATCTCCTTCCCCCAACCCTCCCGCCCGAACCCAAAACCCACCACACCCACCGCGATAACCCGCCTTCCTTGGCCCACCTCCTCCCGTCCTCCGAGGATCCTTCCCGCGGGCCATTTCCGGAACTTCGCATCCTTCCTCCCGCGTACCTACGCCACTCCGGCCAATCCTTCCCCGACCGCCCGCCCATCTATCCAACCCTCCACTCGAACCAACACGCCGCGCTATCCTTCGCAAAAACGGAATAATGACGCCCGGACATCGCGCTCTGGCATCTCTTAAGGGTCGTGGGGTGCGAGCGAGCACCCTGAACCGCCGCGGGAACATCATCCTCCGAGGCAGCACGCGTGCATTCAACAAAAGGACCTCCAGCCCAAAAAAAATCAATTGCAAATGGTCGCACAAATAGGGTAAAAATCTGCGCTCTCTATCACAACAATGTTTCGCCCTATTTAGGGTTGCGAGCATACACGTCCCGCATTTTGCTAACTGTGCCTCCCTAGTCTTCCGTTGTTCTATTGTTTTATTTTTAGCAAGAAATGCGAGATCTTGTGGATCCAGAAAATAACTATACATTTTTTGTCGGTTCTGTCGCCTCTTTCTTGGCAGAAACAAAACCAGAGTGAGTATGAAAGATTTGCTTGGGTATGGCATGAGCTCTGAGAAGGCAAAAGTAAGTTTCAGCTGCATTAAATTTTCTTTTACTTGAACAATAATTACATAAAGATCTGCACAGCTTTATTAAGGTGCATATTTAACAAAGAGTTATGCAGGAATAAAAGAGGTTGTTATGAATACTGACGCCATTTTAACTGTGGTATAGAGATTATGTTATCAATTTGATGATTAATTGCATGAATTCCACGCCTCCAGATCATTCCAAAGTTCTTCATCAAATCCTCTTTCTCTCATTTCTTTCTCTACCCCTTGTATCCAATTTTTCCTCGGTCTGCCTCTCCTCCGTCTTCCTTCCGGGTTCCAGAGCAACATTCGTTTCATTTCCCATTCGTTTCACGTGCCCATACCACCTCAAGTGCTGCGTTATTATTTCATCTATTATCGTATCATTGACATTTATAATTTCTCTAATTCTTTCATTCCTTATTCTTTCTTTTTTTTCATTTTCCGGCTTCTCTTTGCCAGAAGTCCATTTCCGTCGTCAGCAACAGTTTTTCTGATTTCTCTGTTAGTGGTCATACTTCACAGCTGTTGGTTACTATGGTATTATAAATTCTCTTTTTGTTTTCATTGGATATTGTATTGACCCACAATAAGCTATTTAATAGTTTTATAGCCTTTTTGCATTCAATGCATCTCTCCCTAATTGCTGCCTCCATTGTTTTACTTTCTGCAATTTTCATCCCTATACATTTATACTCTTTACAGTGTCCTCTTTGTTTCCCACCTTCTAAAATAGGATTCTGTTGCATTCCTCCCTTACACATATTTTGTTTTGCCAATACTGATATCAAGACCCCAATTTTGATATTCTTCTATTATTTTTCTGGTCGTATATTCTAAATATTCATAATCTTGTGATAGAAAAACTTGGTCGTCTGCATAGCTTAAGGTGTATATGGTACTTTCTTTCAAAGGTATTCCCATGGAATTGCATTTCCTTTCCCAATCCTTAAGCACTCGATCTAAATGTATTTTTTTTAAGTGGGGGAAACACAGCAGCCCTGTCTTAGACCTTTATTTATTGTGAATCCCTGAGAGAATTTGTTCCCCATTTTGATCTTGGCTGCACTATTTTTGTACGAATTTCTTATGACTATTATTAAGTATGAGCTTACGTTAGATCTTTCCAAGGCTTCCCAAGGTTTCATTTTTGGCACCGTATTGTATGCTTTTTTGTGATTAACATATAAGAGGTTAAATTCCTTGTTGTATGCCCAGGTTTAATAATTATAATGATAATTTTATTTCAATTTTATGATATTAATATATATAATAATTATTTTCATAAATTTTATTAAATGATGTTGTTTCATTATTCCTGTCACATTAATTACATCCCCCGATCAAAATGAATCTTGAATTTTGGAGGTCAATTGGGGAGAGCAGATTTCATGCATTCCTTTTCATTTTTCAGTTTTCTAATTTTGTTTTATTTTTAAACGTTATTAATAGTTTTTTATTAAATAAAAAACATTTAAAACAATAGAGTGATTGCTTATTTAGGAACATTTATTGAGACCCAACATGATAAGCTGGTTATTTTCTTTAAATTATGTAAACGATTTATTGTGGTTACTCTATTTAATTTTTCAGCGACAGAATAAAAGTATGCCCACAGAATCCGCGGTGCAATTCAGCAGAATTGAGTCAGGGAAGGATAATAACACAAGTCATGTTTCGAAATGCCTGTAACATAGCACTGTATTCATGTCTTAAAGTCGAATAAGTATTTTCTAAATTTTTCTGTGAAATTGGCGTCGAGTCCACGTCACCAACCCCCTACAACTCCTGACTAGCTCTACAAGTTTTACGCCAGTAAAGGATTGAATTTTTAGCCTTGAAGTTCACATTTTTAATCCTTTCTTATATAATTAATTCGCACTCATTAACTTGGCGGAAAGGTCCAACATAAGAAAGTTTAAGGATTGCCTTTTTTATTGCTTCCTCAGTTCTCTACTAGTACTTATTTTCCTAAAATGTATGTACCAAATATTTTTTTCTCAAATAAACACCTGAATAGTAACAACATAACTGAATATTGATATAGCTAAAAACATATAACCTTTTGACGCCAACAAGTTGGCGGATATCGTCTTTTTTCCCACTCGTAACGAATTGCTTTAACTGGAAGTTATCTTAACGCTATTTTTCTTTGTGAAACTTCTAAATTTATCACTGTGCAAGAAACTGGGGTTGAGAGTCATAAAATTTCACAAATTTATTCATTTCGAGGTCCTTTTTAACAGAAAATTATAAACATTTTCATGAGAAAGGGTGGATCGTAAACGTCTTCTACTGTCATTTATTTATAACCAGCCAATTATTTATGAAGCACATTCACGGTTATCAGCACAAATTTTCTCTCGAATATATCAATTATTTCTATGGTATATTTCATAGGAATTCAGTTAACTTCATAACTCAGTTAACTGGTGTGGGCACATTCATACAATATTAGAACCGCACGGGCACGTCAAAACAAAAGTAATATATGGAAATAAATTATGTTGCAGTGCGGCGAAAATAATTTGAAATTAAATAAAACACAAAACTAAGGTTTGTAAATCAACTGAGATATAATACTCATGAAATGATTTTTGTTCATAAAACCAACACTTAAGTTAACGTAATTTTTAAAAAAGTTCGCCAGTCAATAACAAAGAATAAGTAATGTATTTAGGAAATGTGACGCAAAATTACGCTTAACTGTGCAGATTAAATGGAACGGTTAAGAGGAAACGTAACTCAATTCCAATATGGCGTCACTTCAAACGCTTATTAAAACCAGTTTATACTATGAGCTTCAGAAACCAACGTGCAAATTATATACTGCATTCAAAAAACATCGCTCGACCTCCAAATAATGAGGCCTTTGAGGGAGAGAGAAGGAATAATTTCCTTTTCCAACTTCATGAGGGTAGTGCGATCATAATTAGTGGAGGGCATCAAATGAGAGGGATGAGCGGAAGGACGTCGTTTCGATTCCTTTCCCTGAATCGTTAATATCATTCTCCGCCCAACTCCCCTTCCCTCACCCCCAAAAAGCAGCCCCCCTTCAGCCCCCTTCCACAGCCCCACTGCACTGTCGGTGAAGAGTAATATTAGATCTTTAGCAGTCATGAATAATGCACGCGATGCTCCCAGCCACTAGGATCGATCCATCTCGCTTGTACCGCGCCCTCGACGCCATTACTATCCCGTCGTCCCCTCCTCCTCTTTCCCACGTCCCTTCTAACACCCCCGCCAGCCCCCACCAAACCCTCGATCCCCACCCCCACACACTCACATACGGGACACCACACCCCCTTCGCCCCTCTCGTCACTTCCCAGCCCACACGGCCAACCACCCGCGCGCGAGCCGAGAGGAACACCTGCTCCCGCATAAGCTATTACTCCGGACCCGAGCAATTCCCAGAACTCTGCCGGACATAATAGCATCCTCCATGTAGATTTAACCTTCTCCCCATTCGTCGCCGCCGTTTCACTGCTGCTCCCTTTTTAGCGCACTGCACGACGCCTATACTATTAGATACGCCCCATCACGCTCCCCAGATACATCTCTCCCTCTATCTCCCTCTACATCGCACGCCACCAGTCTCTCACAACCTCGCTCTTTAAAACATTACATTACCAATGCAATAGATGAATAAAACCGAAAGTTTTCTTCCACACAACACCAGAGGGTTGGACACAAACGGAAGTCGAAATGAGAATACGAAACGAAGCAACGAAACATTGGTGCGTACTCTAAAGTGAATCAAATTGTGTTTCATTAACATGCACAACTCATAACGTAGTTAGGAATTTACAAAAGTAATCACTTAAAAGAATACTTTGAGCAACATGCAAAATATGATTAGCCATTGGAAACCAATGTTTCACCGACAACAGAGCCATCGCAGCATGGCTAACATGGGTCCAAAATAGGTTATAACGTGTCAAAGCCAATTTCATAATCTCTGGTCAAATACTTTATCGGTAAGAAAACCGAAGTAACAACATTGCCCATCGATAACGCTCACGTGAACTATCCGCTAGTCTGATGAAATATAAAAAACCCGAACTCTTAGTCAACATTAAGTAAGCGCAAAGGCTTCATCATCTTGTGGTTAAAGTTAACCAGACATAAAAAACCGGGGCAAAAATGTCATGTCTTAGCTATTAAACACCAAGCCACGATTCAAATAAGCAGTAATTTCGAAAAACTACATGTATCGGAGAATTTTTATAAGTTGTTTGAAAAATTTGCATGCAGTATGTATTGTTTTATATGTAAAATTTGCTGAGCTACAAAATGCATACATTCTTGAAAAATAACCGTTTCATCCTATTTGACCTCTTGAGGATACTCCGAAATATAGCAAAAATTTATATTAAATATTAAGATCGATAAGGAGTGGAATGGCAAACGATATATGTATTAAGAAGGTTCACTTTCCTTTCATAACTTTTCGCATAAGTGCCAATTCCATTATTGCGTGATAACAAAGAATTTAGAGTCGAATTTCCTCTCCCATTTTCTCTTCCTGCCATCCACTACCCTCACCGCCTTAACCTATTAAAAGGCTGTCCATAAGTCATGGCATCCAATATGGAACTTTCTTTCCATAACTTCACTCCCTCTCTCTCTCTCTGGAGCCCCCGAGGGGAGGCAGGGCCGTTCTCCTCCTTCCCCTTCCCACCCCCCTTTTGCTCAACCCCATCTCCTTCCATCGCCCCTGCCACTCCTTACGACGTTCCGCAGCGTGAGAAGTCGTCGTCTTCCTCAAAAGGTCGAAAATTTCATCGCACCCTTGGGAAGAATCAAAACTTTTACAGACTAGAAACTTCATTTCTATGAATACTAATAGCCATATTGCTCAAGGCCAAGAATTATGAAGGAAAGCCACTGCATACCAAGAGTACCACCGCGGTCGTGGTGTGGTCATGAGACGAAGGTAGGAGCATAAGATATTCAGGGATGACTGCATCGGAATCTATATTTAATTTACCAATTTTCTTAATCCTTCACGGCCATCCTCAAGTTAAACATCTTTCGTATTTCACTTCTCGTTCTTATAAAATATTAAAGCATCAGATAATTACATAAAATGTCCTTCATAAGAAATTTCAAATGCACTAGGGTATTCACCTCCTAATTTCACTGAAATGGAAACAAACACGAAACGTAGGATCGGAAACCTAATGAAAACCGAAATCAGATTCACAAAGAATTCCGATGAGACAAAACAAGTAGCTGATTTGATGCGTCAATAATTTCCCAATAAATCAAGGTTTTTCAAGTTCACCTATGCTTTTATTTCTTACACTAGGTAGATTTTATAAATTCGTTCTTCAGGATTTCCCTTTGCCGCCAAATAGCATCCCTTTGTGGGAACTTTTAGCAGCAGAGGTGGTAAACACATCACCAATACTCCGCCAGAAAAATCTAATACTAGAATGAAGTACTTATATCATGTTAAAATTCATTCATTATGGCATGAAAAACTACTGGTTTGGACACAGGATCGATAATGTCTCAATACTAACTCCTTCAGTGGCCAAGAAAGTACAAATGAAGCCCCAGAGAAAGGAAACGTTTTTACACTGAGCGCTACTTCAACGGCTTCTCAGAAAACAGTTTTGATAACTCAAGATTGGCTTGAATATTCACCGAAAAGAAGCATGTTTTGATACAAGAAAGGATGTCCACTTCGTAACAACTTTGCTTTGAAGTTTATAAGAAAGGTTTGAGTAATTTCATGTTATTATATCAGATGACAGGTTGATAAAGTGAGCATTGAGCAGATGAAGTGAGCATAATATACTTGGCGGAATGTCTTTGATTAGACGAATTAGGAATGAACATTGTAAAATTTACGTTGAAATAAAATCTATTCACACTTTTCCCTGAAGCAAAGTGAACAAATAAGATGAGATTTAAGTACTATTTTTCGGAAAGGAGGAAGAGATATGCACATGCATGGAGGACCGGAGGGGATAAACGACTAAGTCGGTGACGCATGATATGGATAATCATCCTAGGGCCCTAGCAGAAATATCTATAAATTCCAAGCGAAACAAGGGATTAGGGAATCTTAGTTAGTCCTGATCTAAGTGAGGATTCAAGTGTGACTAAAAGTTGGTACACGGCTCCTTTAAGAGAATTAACTCAATTATAGGCCAGCATGACACGTGTTTATCTTTCTCAAAACTAAAGCTGCCCGGAAAAACACCAATAAGCGCTAAATTGACTGTACGAATACAAATAGGCTTCGTATAAACGTTGGATGGCCTCCTTTAGATTAAGTTTAACAAGATTACGAATACGGCCATGAGTACATAGGTATTCTAAGTTGAGGTACCAATGAATAGCCGTGAATGCTGGGTCTCCATATGGTGACGAATATGCCGTTAAAACAAGAAAGTTAGGAATTTAAATGAACGAAAATTAACTTTATGAGGAAATACAAGCAAGATGTTGCGCAATCTGTTTCACAGAGGTGACAAAAGAGGAAAAGTTTAACGGAAGAAGATAAGGTAATGCGAACTCACTACAAACTTTCAGCAGCCATCGCAGCAAAAATATTCAACTTCCTTTCCTCTCCACCCCTTCCGCTTTTTCATGCGCGTGAAAGCCGAGAGATAACATTTTATGTCGAAGAGCCTCAACAACTACTCACACAATGGAGAAGCTGGCTGTGTAACAAAGGGGAGAAGAGAGTTACAGCCCATTGCAGAGATGGAAATAACAGCTTGTTTCGGCAGATACAAGCGAAGCTAATTGACCTAAATAAATGGCAACCTTGGTTATTCAACAACGCAAAAATTCTAAAAACATGGTCCATTATAGGTAAGAGAAGGCCTTTGGTCTATGGTATATACGTACACGGTATACTCATTAGTGTTTCTGTAAATGCTCTATGGCCTGCGGTTATACAACTATCTTTTTCTTGTGATTAGAATTTTGTTCATGTTTCAGACTGCCATACTCGCTTCATGCGGTCTAGTATTAATGTAACTTCGTGCGGTAACGAAACCTACTATCTTCACTGAGTACACGTCCGCCGATGCAACATAGTCACGACAAAAAGTTTAGAATGAAGCGTGAAACTTGGCTTTGCTTTTACGAGGAACACAACCAACACAAATTCTTCCTGGGAGTGTATGCAACTCATGAGTCGCGTATGTAAAGATGTTGCCTATACATCTAGGATATGATTTCATTCAAGTATTCTACCAGCTGATTGGTAGGTTCTTGGACAGTCCCCATTTTGTATCCCAACCTAATAGAAATTGTCTCGCATTCCCTCCTAAGGATGGCCCGTTATTAGATCCCTCTTCAATTCTTCATATCTTCTACCTCCTCTTATTTCGTCCAGAATTCCTATCCTCTTCCTTCCTCTCCCACGCTTCCCCAGTGTTCTCCCCTCTATCACTCTCTTCAACATGCCCTCTCCTCTCAAAACCTCCTCCATCCATCTCTTCTGCCTTCTCCGAACCTCTGCCACAAGCTTCCTCTCCTCTCCGACCATATCCAATACCTCCTCGTTCGTCTTTCTCGCCATCCAGCTAACCTTCTCCATCCTTCTCCAAACCCACATCTCAAACGCCTCAAGTCTACTCACATCCTCCCTTCGCAATGACCAAGTTTCCGACCCATATAGCGCCACGCTCCATATTAAAGTTTTCACCAGCCTCTTCTTTACGTCTCTTCTCAGACCCCCCCTCATCAATTCCCTTCTCTTCGAAAATGCTTCTTTAGCTAGCGAAATTCTGCATCTGATGTCCTTACCACTAAACCCATTCGCCTCCAAAATACTACCCAGATACGTAAACTGCTCGACCTGCTCTATCTTCTGCCCTCCCACCCTTATATTCAGCCCCGCCTTCTTACTTCTAGAAAATCTCATTACTTTCGTTTTCTTGTGATTGATCTTCATCCCATACTTTTCGCACTGCACCTCTAATGTATTCACCATTGACTGTAACCCCTTGGCCGACTGACTAACCAATGCTTGATCATCTGCAAATCTCACTGATTTTATCAGCTCCCCTCCTACCTTTATTCCTACATCCTCCTCCCCCCAAGCCTCCCTTACCATTTCTTCTGAATACACATTAAAAAGCAACGGCGATAGTGGGCACCCTTGCCTCACTCCCCGTCCTATCGTGGTCCATCCCGATTCTCCATTGGCTACCCTAACCTGCGCAGTCTGATTCATATACAAATTTCGAATCAGACGCCTGTCCCTCCAATCGACCCCTAATTTATTCAACACTCCCATTAATTTTGTCCATTCCACCCGATCAAACGCCTTCTCGAAATCTACGAAGCATGCAAAAACATCCTGTCCATACTCTAGGTTTCTTTCTACTAGAGTCCTCATCACCGCTATAGCGTCTCGCGTTCCCGTCCCTCTCCTAAATCCGAACTGGTCGTCACCCAGGTATTCATTCGCCTTCTTCTCTAGCCTTCTGTTTAGAATCCTCATAACTACTTTGGCCGCGTGGGATATTAAGCTTATTGTCCTATAGTCTTCGCAAGTTTTTGCCTTACTCTTCTTCGGTTAAATAAATAAATATTTATTATCTCTCGGTACAATACCCCTAAGAGCACCAATATTTCAATTACAATTGTGATGAGCTTAAAAAACCAAAATAGTATCAAACAGAAACAATGAGTACAAACATATTTGAAAACATATCAATTCAAAGAGAATACAAAAATTATTATGCAAATTCATATCATATAATAACGAAAAAAACTACTAATAAAAGACATTTTAATGAAGATTGCACAAGAACAAAGTAGGAAGCGGATTGTGATATAGATATAACAATGCGAATTAGAGATTTATGTTTATATGTTAAAGGTAAGAATAAAGTTTTGTTTTGAAAGACTGCCTGTTTTTATTGTTCTTTAGGTCTATGGGGAGAAAATTCCATAACTTGGTGGATTTGACCAGGAAAGAGTTGTGGTATTTGGTGGTTCTATGGGTGGGGCAATATAAATCATATGCTTCACTCTTTGTATTCATATAACGGGACTGAGGTTGGTGTATAAACATGCCCATCAAATATTTAGGTTCTGTAACGGAAAATAATGAGAACAGGAAGACGCTTAGCAAGAAGACGCCTGCCCTTGACATATAGCCAAGATAGTTTTTCCCTATACGAAGAAACATGTTCATTATATCGAAGGAAGAAATGAATCTGATGCATGAATTTTAGATCCTCTGTAGCTTGTCATTAAACTCTTCTGATAGTTCACCAAAAACTAGAGAACAGTAATCTAAATGGGGAAATGCTAGAGTTGTAACAAGCAGCTTCCTAGTATGAGTCGGTAAGACGTATTTCTGGGTTTTGAGTTGATAAAGAATACCGTTCACACTATTGGAAATTTGGTGGATTTGATTATTCCAGGTTAAATTGTTGTTCATTAGAATTCCCAGATTTCTAAATACGTTAGAGAAGTGAACGGTGACATTGTCGATCTCCAAGCGCGGAATGATTTCGTAGTTAATTTTATTGACTAACTTAGAGTTACCAATAATTATGGCTTTAGTTTTAGGGCTGTTTAGGATTAATTGGTTGTCTTTGACCCATGAGGAAACGGCTTCAGCATCATGTTGGATTTTTGTTATTCCATCGTGAATATCGTGCAGGTGAAATTTGTGCAGGTGAATGTAAATTTGTAGGTCGTCTGCATATAACATATACTGACAATATTTTAAGGTTTTTGGAAGTTCCAAAATGTAAATTGCAAACAACACCGGGCCGAGAACAGACCCATGTGGAATACTATGTGTAATAGATAGCCATAAAGATAAATTTCCGACGGAGTCCTTGACTTCCTGTTGGCGGTGCGTTAGATAAGAATGGAACCAGCTTAAAACGGAGGCAGAGAAGTTCAAGCCCTTCAATTTTTTTAGGAGATTGGCATGATTAACTCTGTCGAAATCTTTACAAAAGTCAAAGGGAACCAGAATGGTCACCATTTTTCTATCAATAGCCAGACGATTTTCGTCAGTAATCTTGAGATGGGCGGATTGAGTACTGAAGTTCTTTCGAAATCTGTACTGGTAAGGGTCCAATTTATGATTTTTTATATTTTTATATATATGATATTTTATATTTCACTGACTTCCTGGTGAACAAGTTTCTCCAGAACTTTGTACAATGTGCAAAGTAGAGAAATGGGGCGATAATCGGTTGGTGAAGTAGGATTGAAGTAAGTAGAATTTTCTTGTATGAGTTCTTTTTTATGTGTTTTTTCCCTTTAGTCGCCCTTGTGACGAAGTTTTTATATATTTATATATAGTAGGCATTAATTAAGTTTGGCTTCTTCCTCTACTGGAAGCAGATTTCAATGATTTTGTGTTTCAGCAAGATGGGGCTCCCCCGCATTGGCACCTCTCAGTTCGTGCTCATCTTAATGAGACCTACCAACAAAGATGGATTGGTCGATCTGCAAGGCAAGACCCTTCATCTGTGGCCTCCGAGGTTACCTGATCTCACTCATGTGATTTTTTTGGTGCGGATATGTCAAGGGTCAAGTATTTGTTCCGTTATTGCCTACTAACAGTGTGGAATTGGAAGCACGCATAACTTTGGCTGTGAAGACAGTAACTGCTGACATGCTTCACAGAGTGTGGGAGGAATTTGAATATCGACTTGACATTGTTCGGGTCAATCAAGGAGGGTATATTGAACATTTGTAATGTAATTTTTTTCTACAAAACTAGAGAATGTACCGATCATTTTAAGAGGCCACGCAGCTCCGTAGCTCGTACCATTTGAAAAATACAGATCTTTGAAACCGACGAATTCTTTTGTAATCACCCTGTACTTCGCGGTCAGCGGTAGGGGCGGAAGGTGGAAGTGCCTCATGCGGCTGGGGGTGGCGTTTTGGGAAAACCGAAGGGCCACGTGGGGAGGGGGGGGAGATTGTAGAGGGTCAAAAGGTCCGGCTTGAAGACAAAGAGTGGAGGGGGCTTTGGAGGGGGAGGGGGCGTCAGTTCAGTGAATGGCAAGGAAAGGCCGTTATGTACAAAAGCAACGCAAATGGTGGAAAGTTTCTGTAGGAGGGTAGCGCGTCTACGAGAAAGGTTTTGCAGTGCAGAAGAGAATATATCATTAAGGAGGGTAACTGATTCGGGGGATGTGAGGGATATAATTTTAACGAGTGAGAAGAGGTCGCAAAATATATATATATATTACTACAATGTTCTAAAGCCTCATATATTCCCCAGTTGCTTCGGCAGTTGGCATCGGTCGAAGAAAAACGCTGTCCATATTTTTCTAATCTAGACCTTTATTATACAGCTTGCTAAGTCACGGTTCACCTCAATTGATCTCGGGATAAAGACACCACAGGAATGGGAGATATAAGAGATTATTCCCTTGAAGACCCATTTTTCACATATTAAATTATGAAATACTTATTACCTTATTTATCCATAGCAATAATGCGTGAACTACCATTACACTTAAGGATAAATAGCTTCTCGTCTCCATAAGTTTGCAACCAATTCGGTTATGAATCAATGGCTACAAGTTTTAGTTATCTCCCCTGTCCACATGACGACGAAATCATGAAATGTCACTTATTGCTATTATCATGATTTGTCTCGTAACGCTTTTTTACCGTTTGTCACGAAAATAAACACACATATCCTCATTCATTCCACTTGCATCCGCATCAACAGGACGATGAAATCACCAAGCCAATATCAAAATGAATAGACTAACCTCGAGAGGCCTTATAAAATAAATTATATTATATGGCCTGAGTTCTGTTTGCTATTTGATTATTTTTATAAGTTGACAAGTGTATTTTATCTAAGGAAGCTTCAGATCACTATTATTCTCAGATCCAGTCTTCGTGTAATCAGACGAGAGTTGTCCAGGTTAATTGTGACTGTCCATACTATATGTAGGTACATAAAAGATGTTGGTGAAAAATATTAATCAATGTTATTCCATAAATCTCATTATAAATACGAGGAATACAGATTATTCCAATGCAGAATATTTAATATTTATAAAAGAGTCTCTCTGAGCAGCATACGAGAACAAAAATTAATGAATAGAAGTTTTTCATTTTCCTTTTAATAAGTTTTTATATTTTATAATTGTTTCTCTAAAAATTTTAAGAAGTGATTTAATTCCACTGGAAAATACTAAACCGGAATAATATGACATTTTATTGAAGCTGAGACTTATCGCATTGATAAAATAGTAATAGTAAAGTTTTTCCTTTGCATGAGACACTATTAAGTTGCACTTTTAAGTACCTTACTATTCCAGGGATTTTTTAAAGTTAAATCCTTTTCCAAATTAAATGATATCAAAACTAATTCAAAATACGCTCTTCTACTCCACCACCTTTCCATATTACTTACATTAATTTTCGTGGTAGCGATATCATAAACAAAAATATGCATGTTTACTAAAGTGACACCAGTTATGAAAACAAAATATTTAAGTTAAGAAAGCATTTACCAGGCAAATCTTTTATAGGGTAATAATATACGGACGAATTACAATAAATATGTACTCCACTTGGGTCAGTGATAAATCTCAATTTCTGAAATCTTGTGTTTCCATTTACTCAGTGTTAAAATTCCAGCCATTTTCCGCAAAAGGATGTCGCAAAAAAATAGAAGATGTCTTCTTAATTTCTAAGTTGTCAGTCACTTCCAACGAAAACTGTTTTCGGAATGGACTACGGGGATTAGCCCTTCACTTATCTTGGTCTTTTGAAATATTTTGAGAGCCCTTGAAATGTCCTTGCTTATCTTCCTTGCTTTACAAACGCGGATGTTAATCAGCTCAGCTGAGAATAGGTTTCATTACTTAGAGAAGAAAGTTTCAACAACTTTAAAATTCTCTATGCAGACATTCCTTAGGTAGGTAGTCATTTTAAAAAAGAAATAGAATAAGTGAAAAATCCGTCCAATATATTGAAGGAAGTTTGTTCATTATTAAAAAACAAAATTGTTTTTATGAAAGTTGAGTCAATATTTCTTTACCATATTGACTTATGCCCAAACCATATCAATTAGATGAAAATGTTTAATTTCAGCTATAAACTAAATACTCCGACAAATCAATTCTCCCACTACAAAGAAAAAGGTTTTTTGACACCACACTTCACAAACAAAAGCGTGCCGAGCCCATCATCGAAAATCATTCAATCTGCATCTCTGAATATGACAGATATTAGAATTTACATTTACATATAAATGCTAATGAGTTTGAAATTTATCTGAAATGTTTACGTTAATTTAATCGCAGGGTAAAAGATTCAAATTTTCCACTAGATCGAACAAGCAAGTGCTCCTTTAATAGCTCGAAGGTGTCGGGATAGCTGGCCACCAAAAATTATCTAGTCTCTCATTGATTTGCATCGATTAAATCACTTTGGTTGAACAGTTTTTACAAATACTTTTTGTAAACTTTTAAATATTTATTATCTTATGAAATAATACAACATGGTGTTTGAGCTCGTAACATAAAGAGTGAAGCAAACTCTGACGGAGGAACTTAGGGCAGGAAATTCAGGCGAATATACATCCTAAAATAAAAACAAAAAAATGAAGGCAGCGGCAGAGTGAAGGGAGAGACATAAAAATGGAGAATTCAGTAAATGTGGATGAAGGGAAGGGAAGGACCCATTTCCACCTTTGAGCCCCCTTGAGAGTGAAAGTAAAATTGTGAAGGAGGAAGGAGATCTGGGAATCCTGCGCCGTGTTTGCCTCTCGCCTTCATATAATTCCCGACTCTTTCTACCGCACCAGATCGTCCTCCTCCCACAACCGTGCCTTAAGGACGTTCGGTGGTTTCACTCAACTTAAGGGAATTCGACGAAACTTGCTGGAAGCATTAATTAAGTTTTCCTAAAGCTACCTCATTTTTTCAAAATTATTTACCGCAGATTACTTTAGATATTTGATCGAGGAGTAGACAAAATATTACATGGGTTCTTATGGGAACGCGAGGTGAGACTAGCTTTATTCTTCGAAAAGAACGTTTTCTAGTTAAGAATAAGAAAAACAAAAATAATTGAAATCATTCATAGAATAATGTATGAAAATCATTTGATATACTTTATTTTTATTATTTTTGTTTTTCTTATTCTTAACTAAAAAAAGATTCTTTTTGATGAATTAAGCTACTCGTACCTTGTGTTCCCATAAGAACCCATGTAATTTTTTATTCACTTCTCTATCAAATATCTTAAGTAATCTGCGGTAAATAATTCTGAAAAAAATCAGGTAGATTTAAAACAACACAAGTAATGCTTCGAGCAAGTTTCGTCGAATTCTCTTAAGTTGAGTGAAACCACTGAACCTCATTAATCACCACAGCGGGAGAAGAAGACTTCTTCTATCCCAACGGCTCTCTCCGACGGGGAATCCTACAACGCTATTGGCCCACAGTGCGCCAAAAGAGCATGAGGGGCCCTCTCTTCGCGACCAAAGTCTCGACTAAAAACCCTATTCCCTATAACACAGCCCAGGTGTTACGCCAACGTCATCCAAATAGCACCGGCAGTTCGACTGGGTAAACAATAATACGATGATATTTCTATGCAAATGTATACTGCGAGAAAACCCCTCACGCATTTCTTGCCTCCTTCACGTTCCTACATTCAGCCTACTCAGATTAGCATGCTGTTTAACAGAGGCTGCAGGAATATATTACCTAAACATCTCTCTTCCACTATTTACACTGGCATTGCATTTCTTAGCTCCGGCAATTTGGTGAGAGGTGATTACATTGAATATGCCGTCCATCGATGCTCTCATGTACTGTGAATAATATTCTTTCAAATACATGTCTAGTAAAAACTATGTTAAAACCATTCTATTCAATTAAATATATTTCAAAGAACAATGAGAAAGTGATATTTTCATTAATTTCAGGGCTCTTATAGCACAGCATATGTCCTCTACTTCAACATAAACTTATCACACCTAAGAACAATCACAGTTTTCGCCACTGTGGTTCATCCATAGGTGAAAATAGACTGTTGAATTATTACAAGTACTAACAAAAGTTTGCATTATCATGGGTCACAAGTTAAAAACTGTTTCACATAAATATGTCTCATTATGAATTGACTCATTGATAAAAAGTGTAGATTTTTTAAAATTATTTTAATAGTTGAATCAATCGTTGCCATAGAAATAATAACAATCAATAAAACATTGAAACCCTTAACTATTCCATTTAATTTAGTCCCTAATAAAACAAAATTCATTTAGTTTATAAACTATTTCTCTGAAAGATGAACAAGGATAGGAATTCGGAAAAAACCTTTAACCAGTAATTTAAGTATGTATTAGATGTATGTAATTTCAGAAAGTATGGCTTAGTTTGTCAATTTTTGTTGCAGTAGGCTAGATAACAGTTTCAGGAGCGGCATTCTATAATACTAATTCCAGCAAACTTAAAATTACAGGATGTGCACAATTGGCAGGAGTATAGGCTCTCAGAGAAAAACAATATATTTAATATTCATAAAGCAATGCAGTAGCAAGCCGTATTACGAATGCTAAGCTGGCAAATGAAGAAAAAACACTACCCGAGCTAAAATGAGAGCGGTTATGATAAAGATACCGTCTACAGACCACGATTCTCCATTGCCTAGGTTCGATTGGTGACAGTAGGAAAAAATATACGCCAACTCCCATCTATAATAATACACCACAAGCAGTGTTTGCAGGTTACCAGTAAATTATCATTTTCAAATCAAATTAATCGATTGTGGTGATACATTGTGGAAATTGAAGATAGAATTCATTGCTACAAAAACACGGTACAAAATTCCACTGATTATTTTATTTCTGTCGACCGGTTTCGACGACTAAAGCGTCATTTACAAGACAAAACAGTTTTGTCTTGTTTTGTCTTGTAAATGACGCTTCAGTCGTCAAAACCGGTCGAAAGCAATAAAATAATTAGTGGAATTTGGTACCGTGTTTTTGAAACAATGAATTCTATCATTTTCAAGTTTCATTCCTGGGTTTCAACTCTCTGAGTTGAAACTCAGGTCTACTCGTACTTTGCGGGAATCTTATAAAATTATCCATCTACTCCGTGTCACTCATGGAACTCCATTTAACCCCGAGTTCCATAGTGCACATGCGCTGGTATGAGTACTCACCGCATGACACCCAGGTAGTGATCGGGATCGCACAGAAAAATCTTGTTAGGCTTATGATCACTAGTAAGCCGTCTTTGAATCTACCAAGCGCCATATTCTTCCCCCAGAGATCTCGGCGAAGTTAACGGTGTATGTACATTTCCTTTCCAGTGGCGGAGCGTTTTTCTCGCCGTCCAACCATCCTCTTCGTTCCCTTCAATCCCTCACCC
The DNA here is from genome assembly GCA_963573305.1 of Pyrrhosoma nymphula. NCBI lineage: Eukaryota > Metazoa > Arthropoda > Insecta > Odonata > Coenagrionidae > Pyrrhosoma > Pyrrhosoma nymphula. The sequence continues at coordinate 17,842,317 of OY754327.1, forward strand.
TTCCTTCTGGGTCGCCAGAGCTTTCCCTCGGCCGGCCCTCCAAGGGGCCTCAAATATCCCCCCCGAGCACATCAATCCTCTTACCCCCAACTCCCACCCCCCGGCGGCGCGGCGTCTCCCAGCACCGTCCCCGCCCTTAATCTTCCGACGGTCGGCCTTCCCCCCTCGTTTTCCCAGCACTCCTCCTGCACTACCCCTCTGCGGCCCACAGCGAACATCTCTCCCATCTATCTTCAGCATTATCGATGCAGAGTGGAGCGTTTCTCGAGGAAGGCACCGAATCGGACCGAAACCCGATGCACGCACGACACGATCGCATGGTCGGATTGGGAGCGTAAGAGTGGTGATCGGTTGGTTCTAGAGTCTACCACTCCATCGCATGTGGCATTGATTCACGGTGAGCAAAACTTATTTTTTTCTTAAAAATACACTCGGCCGTAATACAAATCTCCAACACACACACTTCAAAATATGGATCGGTATAAGTTGGCGACGGCTTAATAAACGTCTTCTTCCACAAACCCTAAGGATCACATGTGCTCGTTATCACATGTGCTCGCTGTGCTGTGGATCACATGATAACTAAATGCTCGTTATCAAGACATTTCAATAATAAGAACTTAGAAGTAACAATTTTCCACACATAAATATTTTAATTCGACCCGGGTTTCAATGCACTGCATCATCATCAGGTACAAAAATTTGGAAATCAAGGTATATACATACAAGAGAAGGTGGGTGAGGGAGGTTAGGAAAGTGGAGGGAGGGAGTGGGGAAGGGGAAAATTTTTAAGGGGGGGAGGGAGTTTTATTTACACAAGAAGATCGCTAACATTTGACGGCGCGTCGAGGGGGAGGGGGGGGGGGAAAGGGTAAAGGGACGATAATTGGAAAAATAGACACTTTGTCACTGGTTAATGGGGAATTTTGTGGAGTACACCCCAGTAGAAGACACTTCTTTGTGGAGTGTCCCACGGCGTGTGGTCAGTCTTCGTGGTTTTTTCTTGGTTTTCAAATTTCAAATGTTAACGATATTCTTGTGCAAATAAAACTCCCTCCCCCTTGAAATTTTTCACCACTTCCTCACTCCCTCCCTCCACTTTCCTAACCTCCCTCACCCACCTTCTCTTGTATATATACACCTTGATTTCCAAATGTATGTACCTGATGATGATGCAGTGCATCGAAACCCGGGTCGAATTAAAATATGTATCTGTGGACAATTACTACTTCTAAGTTCTTATTATGTTCATATTCCACCACATCTCGCCAGATTCCTCCCCCTCCCCTTTTTGTAAGACATTTCAAATTGTCTTTCGATTCGATGACATGATTTTAAGATAAATCTGAGTATACTCCTACAGAGATTAACTCACCACCAGCGTACACATTCAAGAACCGCTTTTCGAAAGACATTAGAGGTTATCTTACTCTTCATAGCATACGCATGCATATTAATTTTCTTTTTGAGCTAATAGCATTTTGAATTTGAAAATTACATTTTAATTGATTTTACTTGTTCAAAAACTTTTGCGATTTCCTCAGTCAAGAAAAGAGAACAGCATTATACGAATCCTTGGAGTGACGAATGCTGATTATGTCGATATTTTCGCTGCGACATGGTGGTTAATAAATGTTGCCACCTTCATATCATGGTAACTCGAGTTGCGGTTAGAATTCATCAATTGCGAGTAATTACTTTTTGATCGGTTCCTTAATCGGGTAATTACATGATTATCAATAAAGAAACTCAGGGCAACCGTAACTAACCTGTAATTAAGTCAATATAAATGTTTGTAATGACAGCTAGCGGAAATATGAGAACCAAATTCAACCCAAGTTTGTGGTTTTTAAGAGATTTGCTCATGCACCCAAAGTTTTTTTATAATTTCTTTACGTAGAATTGACAGTTTTTTTCAATAAAAACTTCGAAACAAAGGTTCAGGCCAATTTTTGATACAAAATCACCCACTGTGTAGCTTAGAATGTCTTAGGCAGAAAATATATTAATGATTTATGGAATGTCTATGCGAAAATACTTTGATAACCCTTGGATTAACCTGCTTTACAGAACTTGAAATGAATCTGCTTTAATGAGTTGTACACGCGGGGTTTGGCTAAGATTTAGGATGAATTCCTCAAATAGATACCTTTGTGACTCTCTGAAATATTGCCAACAACAATAACTGTTCGGCCCTAGCTAAACATCACAATCCTTCTTTTTATATTGTTTGTACCTAGTATCTTAAAAGTTGTTTTCATGTCGTTCTCTAAGTACAAAGTGCTAATTAATGGTGAAAGGGTCATAAAAAAAGGCTTTCTTCCGATGGATCAGCTTTCCGAAGGAATCGTGGAGACCAGAAATAAGAACATCCAAAGATTTAGAGAACAGCATGCAAGAAAGTTCTCCAGAATAGTAACAAATGTGGATCTTTTTGGCAGACTACAATTGAATTCCGATCCAAATACTATCATTTTGTATGATGTTCCTAAGAGACCGTTATATAAAGACATGTACAGCCTCTTGGTTGAAGGGAAACAGACTCAGAAGGGAATCCGGAGTCATAACACGATTTTTTAATTAAATCATATAAGTTACCCTTAATGCATTAATACAATCTAGACTTGAAAATAACACAATACTTAGTTTTCCCACAATGTGGAAAAACTAATAATTGTCTTATTTCCGAATTTGATGCTGTTTCACAGAGTTAAATTGGATACAATTTATTATAATCCAGGTAATTGAAGTTTTTAAATCTGCCAGTTTAAGAAATTAATGGGTAATATTACACAAATGTAATTTTTACTTCTCAAAAAGATGGTGTAGAAGTGAGTTTGAATAATTAACCCTATAATGATAACCGTCCCAGCTAAGCACCACTGTATTAATGGACCAGTATATTACATATTTATCATTAAGTCAGCATAAAAACCTAAATAATAATTTTTACGCAAATATTTCAATACGTTTGGTAAACTTTTTTTCTATAATAATTCAGACCTATACCGTTAAGAATAAGCGACAAACTTTTCTCCAAACAGAATATAGCGGGGCTATTTATGAGAAGCATTCTCGAAGAATCTGCATAGTGAAATAAACAAGGCATTGCAAACACTGGGACCTTACTTCACAAATTAAAGCCAGATTCGAGCGTAGAAGTACACAATGAAATATGAATAGCATCTCCCGGTGCAGGGCGGTTACATTTCTCGTCCTTGACAAATTTGCGCCAACAACGATTGGAATGTATTGACATGGAAATTGGATTCAAAATTGAGTGAGAAAAACTTATCGTGAAGAACTGACGTCCTGCTACCTCCAGCCGCCCGTACGCGACCAGAATTCTCAGGAAGAGGACACAAGATCTTAAAAGACTTAAGGAAATGGATTCAGGGGAAAAGGTGGGAGTGGTGGGTGATAGGCAACTGGATACCCATCCCGCGGGCCCGAGTAAGACTTCTGGGAGTGGCAGAGGTTTACCAGAAGACTAACAACCCATACTGAGGCTCTGCCTAGAGGGAACATCAAATTCGAATTACTTCGTCCGTTGGAGTGGAAGTTGAGATGTGGGCACCTTGGCGTCTTTCGTTAAGTGCACGCTATCACCGACGCCGGGTTTCTCTCCACTATCTCTTTTCCCCAAATAATTCCTTTCGGTGGAATCCGAACCCCTACTTGGGAGCCACGTGGTGAGTACTTCAAGAGCCATCCCGTACTGCAAGGATCCCGTACGCCGGATAAGACGATAAGCCATGAATAATTTGGCGTATTGATAAAGAGGGAACTTTTTAAAAACTTGTTAATGAATAGAACAAGAATCCTAGAACAAGGAGGTGGAATATTTGTTCAAAAATAATGACTAAAGGTCTTATGTTTGATTAGATTGACGATAATTGCGTTATTTTATTTTGTATTGTTCATGTTATGCTTGCTTTTAATTAATTCACTTTAGATTATTTACCTACAAAAAGGCTCATTTTAAATTATTTATGTATCATAATTATATAAAACAATAACTATATTTGTAAATTGAAGTGATTCTAATCAGATTCTGCTGTGTGTTCCGGCAATTTTAATGTATTTTATTTCCATTTTCATTTACTCATTGTTTGTATTTTTGTATCCACTATTAATTTTTGTAAAGTGATTTTTGATTTTCGGCATAGTGACTGATTTATGTTGCTTTCTACTTTGGTGTAATTTTGTTAGACAAAGAGGAGTCGATTAACCCCAAACAGGATGTTATCCTTAGGGGAACCTATGTCCCTCGTTATGAATTTTTATAATTCTTACCGTTTTGTGTATGAGCTTACACGAGGAACAAGAAAATAAATTAAATTTTATTTATTTTAGAGTAAGCAACTTCCGACGCCGGGTTTCTATCCACGTTTCCTTCATTTCCTAGATAATTCTCGTCTAACAAAGCAACACACCTATCCTTGAGGGATCAATTGATTTCAGTCGTCGGCTGCCTCTCCAAGCAACCAAATGACGACGTGGACGAAGAGGACATTTCATTTCATTTCATTCATTGCACCAAATATAGTAGAAGAGATTACATAAGATTGATAAAAAAACAGATTATATAGTTAATTAGCGCAATTACGAGCAGCTGCCCAGTTACCAATAACAAAGAAAAGTTAGGACATTACATCCATATGAGTACAATTAATTATCATATTCAAATAAACATACATTATAAAACACTGATTATACAAAAAGATAAATAGAAAAATACACCAATTAAGGTAACATATATTATAATGTTATACATAAACATCAATTACCATTATTTTTTAAATAGAGCTTAAGGGTATTTAGTTTACAGAAATGAAGGTCCAGGTCTATTGAGTTAGCTTCTTTCATCATTCTTACGATCGGACGATTTGCTAGGTAGTTTTTTTTATAGAAGTCTATATGAAATAAATCATCGTTTCGACTATTAAAAGCTGGCGTTCTAAATTTTATCGCCTGGAGAATCTCAGGGCATGAAATCACATTATTAAGGAGTTTGTGTATAAATATAATGTCTGCTCGTCTTCTTCTTGAAGACAAATTTGACAGCCCAAGTTCAGTAGAGAGAGCAGTATAAGAATAGTTGTAAACATCAATGGGATATACCTAGCGCCGACCTCATTGCGGTCGTCATCGAAAGACTCCCAGGATCTTCGTTTCACTCGTTAGCCTCTCCTCCGGTGGTGCCCCACCTCCCCTAACTTCCCCCCCGCTCAAGTACCGCTCCCCATGCGCCACACGCCAGGCGGCATCATCCTGACCTCTGGCGATGAAATTGTCAACTAAGTAAAGCCGGGCGTTGAGAATTAATGACGCGGAGATTCACTTGGAATTCGGTACCGCGCTAATGTAGGCCACGCGGATAAGGTGGGAGGGGATGTATCTATGGGGTCGGGGCCGCTCGCTCCGCCGTCCCTGGCTAGAGGAGTGAGTTGAAATGCGGATGTTGCACGGAGGAGCCATTGCATCGATCGCCCAGACGGAATCGGGCAAGGCCGAGCGCGCGAAGACTTGAAGAAGTTGCCCTCCCTATTACCTGCGCCCACGGATCGCATTACAACGGAGGCGCGCTCTCATTTCACGGCACCGGATGCATAACTGATGGAATTCCGTGCGGACACATGTTCAAATGCATGCGAAACAGCCATTTCCTTTCACTAAGCACCCGTTTTCAGCACTTAATACTTCTCATGGGCTTTAACGCGAACTTGGATAAATCATGGCGGAGGAGTAAAGTAACTCTAATGACTGCCATTTTCTTTTCAAAGATTCCGGTACCACGAAGTGGACGACTTCAGTTATAGGAAGTTATACATTTGAAATGCGGTATCTACTGGGATAGTAACACTGAGTCTTTTTTTCCGAGTGATTCCAATGAAGTACCATCACTGCCGACTTCAAAATGTAACACATTTCATCGGAAGGTTATTCTCTGCCGCAACGGGAGGAAAACTTCAGTCTTGAGGATGTGGCCTCATCACTGGCAATTTCATAGCATTCCCTTCCATCCATCCTCCAACTCTACTCCCTCCACACGCATCGCCTCCTCCATGATGATCTGGTTAGACCAGCGATATTAGCTCAAACAAGACCTGTAGTTTGGTACTTGAATGGTTCCAAGTTCAGTTCCAGGAGACGCCGATTCCTACCATTGGTTCTCAACTTTCATTACCATTCTCCTGGGTTTTAGCCGTGGCCTATGGACATGATTTGGACTTAATCGACTCGAAAAGATGCCACATAAATCTTGCTAGCCGTCAATTTCTTCGGTCCATCACCTCATTCCTTCTCTTTGCGAAATTCCCATTCAGCTTTCCCATCTACTCCTTTTTAAGGCCTGCTTTCCACCACCGATTTGTATGGAATCGCCATATGCAAGCCAAGCCCGACTTTTCCGAGGCGCAGAGATGAATGCAGTCTTTTCAAATCGAAAGTGGAGAGGATTTTCCTGACGGAGTCCAAATTCAATATTCTTTTTTAGCATTTGTGGAATATACTTGGGTCTAAATTTATCAGGGTGGAAGATAAACTTTCACTGAGTATTCCTGAACAATTCTGTTCGTCTATTTTTGGGGAACTAAGATCACCTCCGATCCAATATTATCGGACTGGGAACAAAACAGGGGAGTTGTAGGCAGTTTATTGACGTCAAACATATAAAACGATAATGCTTGGTACACAGGTAACGTTCACAGCGGCGGAAGTACGAGTCGTACATGAGTCCGTCTCGCAAGATAGAACAAAGCAGCTTTTGGCTACATGTATCTTCTATCCCTTTCACTTCCTCTTTTTTACATGCTTTTTATTACTTAACACAACTGAACATCAGGCGGCTACTTTCAAGCTCTTTTCTTCATGCCCAACCAGCGTTAAATCATTCAGAGTATTATAGTTATGGCAGTTTTCACTATTTCAGGCGCAGAGAACACTAATTTTCCCATTCTCTGTACACACTTTACTTACCTACTGACCCAATCGCTCCACAACTATACCCCACTATTTCACCCTATTTTGTTCAAGTATATCAACATTTTAAAATTTCATTTTAAATCCCTAAACAATCCCTAAGATGCATCTATAGATAGAAAATCTTCATCATGTTCCTTGACTTTTGACATTCATTTCGCGTGCATACAACCGATTCATTCCAGTCTATATCAGCCGTAATCCTTGGGCTGGCTGTCAAACAGAATCTTCGTCACCAGTAAAATCGACTAAATAAGCCTCGTCGCCAACTTCCCATACAAATATACACCAAAGACGGTGAAATTCACCATGAAAAATTCATTTGACTTGGCTGGGATTCGAACCCGAATCTCCCAATTGCCGGTCAGGTGCTTTAGCCAGTTACACCACCTGAATGCAACATGAATTTCAGCGGGGGTTTGTACGAACAAGTTGTTGGCAAATGATTGGAAAAATTCACATACAATCTTCTGCCCAGCACATGAACGGATGAACTACTGCCACGTTTCACCACAATCCTGCTCAATCCCCTGAACGATAAACTGGTGCAATTTGCTCGACGTGGATAAAGGCGAGGGCGAGCAGTATAGCTGGAAGCGCTGCAGGGAAATTCCCTCCGTGGGGCGAGCTTGGTGCGGTCGCCGGCATGAAATGTAGGCGAAAGGAAGAAGAATGGAAATGTGGGGAAGGGATCGATGGAGGTGGGATGATGGCGTCACGCGCTGCGAGAGCCGTGCAGCGGAGATGCCTACTCGGGAGGCAGGCTGCGCGCACACAGCTCGGTGCTCAACGAGCAATGGGCAAACTGGACGAGTTGAAGCGAGGAATATCCGGAATACTTATTTGCGCCCTACATCCATGCGATAGACGAAGGATCTGAAGCGTTCCCTGGATGAGTGAAACGAAAAGTTTCCCATTCTCACTTTTCCAGCAGTGTTCTTCGGTACATCTACCACCATTCTTGGATTGAGTGGTTAAACTCAAACATTCATCCTAAATACTCACAAGCAGGAAGTTTTGTCGGGAGTATTATGATAGAGAGAAGATATCGCAGTTTCCCAAATCTTTCGCAAGTCCATATTATGTGTACAAATAAGTCAGCAAGGTGGTTTTCGAGAGGATATTTGTCTTCCACACTTGGAAATCTTCAGCATTTTTATTAATTTGGTCTTTAACATCACGATAAACATGTTCTTCTATGTTTGGCCTCCTCGAAAAGCTTCAAAAGGTCTCTACTTACTCGCTCAAATTACACTACATTTGGACACGTGACACCCGTTGATTCAGTATATGAACGCATGGAGTACTTATATATATAACCTGTCTTATGTTACATGATCCGAGTAAATTACAAACTTATTTTGCGAAAACCTTTATAAAAGGAAAGTCAGAAGAGAAATTTGTACCCAAGACTTTGCTAATCACGAAAATTGTGCCAGAGAAAAAGACTTTCTTTATTCCTTCAAATGTATCGGTAGGGTTGTTTAAGCTCTTTCCTCCTAAAAACCTTTCTCTCAATATTCAAATACTCCAACATACCAATTTGGAGTGATGAACGATTATTCTCCGACTAATTACGACCATGTGATATCCCTTCAATATCCTTTGATGCGACTCACTCAGGTAAAAATTTGCGTTGTACATCTGACATGCGGATAGAAAAAATAAAACTCAAAACATATGAAACATTTCACCGATATTTTGCCATTATAACATGCTGCTGGCGCTGTCTTAGGCCTCTCTTTGATGTGAAAATATTTAACCTAAAGGGAAGCACGAGCATGCATGTATCAATCAAAGGTATAAGCAACGGGGAAGAGACAAAAAAATAGTTCGCTGGGTATTGGGAGGCAGAACATAAAACGCCCGCCTCGTCCGGCCCGAGTTGAGCCTGACGTTGACCCTGGGGCGGAAGAGTAAGGGCCATGATCACAGCAGTGAAGGGAGGAAAGGCGTGGAGCCATTAAAATCGACACTGAAACATTTGTTTTCTGGAATTGAGGATCCCGATTCACGAGCTACATGCCAGAGTTGGTTTTCGCCTGTCATCTGCAATGTCGGGGCGGTTAAGATTATTTATCTCTGCAAAAAAATAAAATGCGGACAAAAACGCAGGCAGAGGATGCATTCAGTTGGACTTCTGATTCGGTCAGCGAGCGTATCACCGTCAAACAGGCTTGCTACGGCCTGCAACTTCAAACACAAGGGAAATTGGCTAAAGAGAGAATTAGAATTATTAGAAAGAACAAAAAAGAAATAAATGGGGGTAACTCAAACTTAAAACGTGAAAATTCTACTTTAATAATAACTATTTTGAATTTAGTTTACACGTGTCATCCTTGGTTGATTATTTAAATGCATTTATTAACTAAAATATACTGCACCTTTGCTACTTATCAGGCATTTTATCCTTTGGGCTTAAATTAAAAATCATGGCATAAATATAACAAGAAGATCCAGGGTCAAAAAGATAGGAAAGTTCATGAGATTAACAATTGCTGTCTTAATATTACACAAATTTTCAAAAGTTTTAATAATCCGGAATATGAATTGAAATTTTTATCACTTGACTAGGGTAAACCCATGCGTAGAAAATTGGCTCAAGAAGAAAAAAAGAGTAAATGGTTTGAGGCGTAACTTTATGGAACTCCTTCATGATTGAAAAGAAAAAACGTTTGTTCGTTATTTTATGTGGAACGAACAACGTTTTATTCTTTCCAATCAAGAAAAAATAGATTTGATGCTACCATAAAATCGTAAACTATCTTTAATGTTATAATTTTCCATAAGCGAACATACAGCCTTGTAAGGGAATTTTTCATCATATCGGAGAGCTCACTGCGTGCATAGATGCCCCAGATGATACCTTATAATTTAATGCGCAAAATTTAGGTAGGTATTATCACGCATTTTTCTTAGATGTGGAGACGAGAATTCAACACACATAGTTTTTAGGACCCGTAACAATTTTATCTGATGACTGAAGTAAAAACCTTTAATAATCCTTAATCATAAAATTTCTAATCCTGCTAACATTCGTGCTAGTACTGATAAGAATACTTGTTCCTTTTTCACCATGGAAATTCATTTAACATGCTTGAGGTAACATGCAGGATTTGATGCACATGGAGAATAATTACGCCTCCACACATTCGGAGGGATCAGGCTCCAAATACAATTAGCATGTCTGAGATTGAATCACGTGTCAGTCAAATCACTGAGGACATCCGCTCCTAATCTTAAGCCTCCCGGGAGGAGCTTGTATTTTTTTTTTTAATACAAAACGCTTGCGTGTCCTATGGACATTGATGACTCAAAAAGGTCAACCCTGATTGTGTTACAGTTCACAAGGCCATTTGTGGCGCCGTCTGACAACAAAAACTCATTAGGTCGGTCGTGTTATTCTTACTAAGTATGGGTTCGGCCACCTCCTAATGATGCTCTTCTTGCAAATAAGGTAACCCGCTCAACACTGATGATGTCCGCAGTAATATGATGTAGGAAGTTCAGCAATAACATAAATCATTAAAAGAGAATTAAATTCTACTTAAAAAGCAACGTAAGTAAACATTCTAGTTGTTACCAAAGCAGTAAAATATTTAATCTAATACTAAGGTTAAGAGCAAAGAGACGAATTTTGAAAGAGGCTAATAAAAAAGTTTTAATTACCACTTAGTTTTTTGTACTTCAAAAGATACTTCAAAATTTAGAACTTTTATAAAATTCGGTTTTTCTCTACAAAAGTTTGAATAGGTAAAGTCATAGAGTAAGTAATATACTTACTCTATGGTAATGTAAAATCATATCGTTAGTTAGGTATAGACCTTTAGATGTCAGGCTCCTGAATTATATTTCCGCACATAAAATCAGTGAAGGAGTGAGGTAATCTCGAATTCACTTTCAGAAAAAAAGTCAAAACATTTGGTGATTTCGATGAAATTATCTCATTACTTCCTTTTAATTCTACCACCATAATACTTGGCAAACACCGACAGAGTCTAGGATGGGGTTTTCTTTTTGACCAGCACAAAAAACAGAGGATAGGTGTAGCTGTATCAAAACCTTTGGTATCAGCTCGGTAATTGAGAACTCTCCTTAACCATATAATTTCAAATCAGACTTTCTTCAAGCGTATCCTACATTTTTTTCTATCAATACTCTTTCATAATAATTCCCCATTGCCTTTTCTGCTATTACAGTTCTATGAAATGAAACGAATGAACTCTCAACACTATTGATAGGCATTTCATTCCTATTCTCGATAATTTATAATGCCTTGTATCGACTGCAAACAAGTATCTGTGTAAAAGAAAACCACTTTCGTCCTTGCACTGCCCATCTAGAGGACCTTAGTACACATTTATGCTTAAAACTGATGATCTCAGGCCTGACCTCGTGTAAATTATGGATATCCATGATGAGAAAACCACCTTTGCTATTTCCACGGACTTTCTTACGCTGACACGACGTGCGTTTCACCACACTGTGGCATACTCATGAGAATGCCACAGTGTGGTGAAACGCGCGTCGTGCCAGCGTAAGACATTTTGTGGAAATAACAAAGGTGGTTTTCACATCATGGACATTTATGCTTGCCTAATGCACACAATTGGGACTGGAATTCTGACCACCGGCCATACACTAATCACAATTCCATCCACCGGTCGAAACGAATTGCAATCTACGCGCATGCTATGCATATTTGGAAATGAACTGACTGGCTGTTAACTGCGGATCAAATGATCTCATATAATTTCGTTCGCATAAAGAGCCCTTTGTGTGCTCTACCACAGATCTGAAAACCTCCACCCTGTTCATCCCCTTCCCAAAACCCCATTTCCAAACACCCTTCTCCTACCCAACCCCCGCCAATGCACACACAAACACATCCGTGCTCGACTCGACCGCAGCCTCGCGCACACACACCCACACAAAGACAAGGCGATCGATCGCCAAGCAGGCGGTAGCGGCGGCGGCGGTATTCCAACACATTCCTCCCCCCCCTGTTCACATTCCCCCGCACACACACAGCCAATCCCCTCCCTCCCCCCCCCCCCGAACCAAACCCCACCCGCGGCACCAACCCACACCAAAAACCCGCAATACCATTCGCCGGAACACACACGCACAAGAACAGCCCTTTAGCGCTCCACTCTACGCCATCCATTACAGCTTCCTCCCTAACACAACCCCCGCCCGCTTTTCCACAATATCTTTTCCATATGTCTCTCCTCCCCCACCCGACACCCCTCTCTCCGCTGTTCCCGCCCCCAGATGTCTACATCCTTCCCGGGCCACCCACGCCCATGCCACACGTACATTCTTCTCGCACACACAGAAGCGCACAACTAATTACAGTTGATCCTCAAGAGGAGGACATATGTGGGCGGAGGAAGGTGGGGAATGGGTTTAAATTTGCAGGGAATGAGGAATTATTTATTTTTTTCGCGCAGATAGTCATTGCCGGAGTTGCCTATGGTGGCGAAGGTCCGAAGGGCGCGGATCCGGAATATTGGATTTGCAGAGCGGGGAGAAGAGACGGAGAGGTATGAACTGAATTAAGGAATGCGGAAAGGGAAAGGAGGGAAGTGCATGAAGGACGGGAAGAGAGAATGGAAAGTGGGGTATAATATTAAGGACCCTTTATTCTGAGCTACAATTAGCTCGTAAATGTAAAACTGCACACACAACCATACCCTGGGAGGTTAGCAGGCAAGGACGTTACCCCGCCGCCATGCCACCGAGGCCGGCCGGCCGGGAATAGGGTGTGTAGTGAAGGGGATTGCATGATCGGATGGTTAAGTGAACACCGATAGGTCTCAAGGAAGTTAAATATGTTCGTCAACCAATCTTTAGAAAATATCTCACGAAATACAACATTGAAAGGAAATTGGACGTACGGAAGTATTACTAGAATGGAGATAATTGCTATTCAAAATTCATTGATCGTCTTTTCAATCCTAAGATTGTTCAGCTTCAGCGCTATATTTTTCCTTATCCCATGCTTCACTGAAGCTCTTCTTTCCCAGCTTTCTCTTTTATTTTTTAGTATTTTTGCCTCGATATTCCTCGGAGGACTTCACCATCGATTTTCTCTTTAAGTATGTTTTTATACATTCAATAAGTCGAAGGATGTGCAAAATCCACTCTCTTGCTCTTTTTCGATCGTTGCTCTAAGGAATCTTCTTCGACTCTCCTTGTGCTCCTCGTTCCTTACACCATCCGTCCTTGTCCAATCTTAAATATTCCTCTCAAGCAAGAGAAAAAATCACCACATTCCCATTCTTCGAAATACCAGAAACTTCTAATTATTTTCTGGTTCGCATTACCAATAAACCATACCCTTGAGCCATAGTATGCAATAGCCCACCCAAATTGTTTTGCATATTAATGTGCTATTTTAATGCTTTCTCGTCTAAAATGGTATCTTCTTTGACCACAGCAGCAGCCTCTTCATTATCTACTTCTCCCCCGTTCTTAGCTATTTTTCGATTGATATCCAAGGCAACTGTTCTTTCCCAAGAAATAATTTCAGCTCAGTGCAACTAATTCTAAGAGAATATCGTGCATCTGAAGCTTTCGGTGGCAGTGAGTTGCATGATATTAGGTACTTCATTTTTTCTTATCATTGATATCCCACTCTTTTCGTCAAGTATGCAAAAAGTACCAAATTGATTAACAACGTGTTTTAATTGCTTCCACTCAGTTTTTTCTTATCATTGATATCCCACCCTTTCCGTCATGTATGCAAAAAGTACCAAATTGATTAACAACGTGTTTTAATTGCTTCCACTCAGGGGCGGCGTGGCCATGGTTAGAAGGTGGGGATTCCCGCCCATGCCCCGGGTGACGCACAAGGTTTCGGGCTCTGGTCCGAAGGGCCCGGCGGGCCAGGCCTCGAACTTTGAACAGCCAGCAGACCAAACATCTCTGAGTGAAAGTACAATTTTGGCATTCTGTATATAAATACCTATGAAATTGTAGTTTAATGCGTTTTTAACGCAAAAATGTTTTCAGAAGGGGGGAGGGGGGGTCACGAAAACCGGGCCCCTCTGGAGGTGCAGCGGCCCGGGCCCCTGAGCACCCACGCCGCCCCTTCTTCCATTATGTACCAACATAAAATACCCGTAGACATGGAATTCTGAACCTACATAAGCTATTCCTTTCTGTTTTTATGTTCAAACTAGTCATTCGTTGCAATTATAGCCATTCCTTTATGTATAGCTATACCTAATATATTTTTGACTTTATTTTCTCTCCCCTGCTTCGTGATATTACTAAATTGGCCAACTTCTTTCCTCGAATCCAAAACATTTTTATTAGGCTAGTTCATTCTGCTATCTTAAAAGCAGCCATAATAATCTTGATCCGAAATGGCATCTTAAATTCAAAATTAGAGTTAATTTCATGATTACAAATAATTAGCAGCGGTTACTTTCTTCCCGCAGCATAATAAATGGCTGTTAAATGTCCAACTCAGCATGTTTTTCAATTTCTCTCCCAAATGTTAGGTGAAAATAATTATGATTTTCCACTTATTTAAGTACGAGTTACTCGTATAACCTATCATAATCTTGACAACGAGCATTGAGGAGTTAATCCTGCAACAGTACCATATGGATTAGCGAAGACGTTAACACACAGATTTGTAGATAGCATCTCACCAGTAAATAAGAGTGGATATGAATGACAAGATAATTTATCCTGCCAACGCCATTCCCTCTACAGAGCAGTGAAAGTTCACTATCTACAGAGTAGTGAAAGCCAAACCTTCTGTGTATTTACATATAAATATAGACAATAAAATAGTGAAAACAAAAAATGACTATCAAATACTCACAATCTTTACTGTCACACCTCAAATTCACTGTGCTTGCTTCGTGATCTATATTTATATGTGACTAACACTGAGCTACTTAAATTTACATTTACCCATTATCTATTTCTTCAACATCGTTTGAATACAGACATTTTTTAAAGTTTCATACACGACCATCTCCCCGCCTGGTATCAATTCCACTGATTACGAGGGTAAAAAGAGATATTTTAATTACAAGGCCTACATCTAGTCATGGAATTGCTATTCAAAACTCCAAAAGAGAAAACGCTCTGAATACTACCTAACCGCAAAAGAGGTAAAAATTCTTTTGTTTTCGTTTGTGGTGTTTCCCATGACCTGTTTTTGAAAATAAAACCTTAAATGGGTAAATTCTATACGAACTACTACAAATTGCTCATATTTTCAAATACTGCCAATGCAGCCACAGAATAAAAATATAAAAATCGGCTGACCGCAGACGCGGTGGAGTAGCGATAGGTGGAGTGGAGCGGCTTTATCCTCTAATCCAGTAATAGATTTCAAAAAGCCCCCGGTATTTTTTTTATTCATTGTGCTCATATGTGTATTTGGTTCTACATCTTCTGCTTGCATGATGTTTAGTAAATCAGTCATTTTGAATTCATCCGATAATAATTACATACAAAATTAACAAACTGATATATAATCATGAACGAGTAATCTTTCTTGGCCCACAAATAAGACTAAAACGTATCTACAATTAGTAAAAAAAAAAATGTCTTCAAAAAAGAGAAGGGAGGACGTGAATTTGTAAAATTTAGTACACTAACACAATTTCCATTATCTCCTCAGCCACAAGTCATTTTATTTAATTCGAAACTAGAGCAACTTTCATGGCTGCAAAATAATTAGCTGCGGTTACTCTCTGCCCGCAGCATAATCAATGACCCTTAAGTGACTTCATCTACAACGCCTGAGATACCTTTACGTCTTCCTCTCCGTTCATCTTGCGCTCTTTTTACATTCTCATATCAACTCTACGCTCTTGATTCGATCACGACTTCGCAATCAAAACGAGGGCGACAGGGGTAGAGAGCGGAAGAGTCCAGGGGTGGAAGCGGGAACGGAAAAGGAGGGAGACGAGAGAGGGAAGGAGGGCCGGGTTGGTTCAGGTGGCTGGCTGGTCAGTGACTCTGCTGAGCGTCATCGTCGCAGGGAGCAGCATGGCGGGCGGATATGCCCTCTTCTGGGGCAGAGGGGGGAGAAAACATAGCCACGGGGGGTAGAGGTGCTGCCGACGACGACCGCGTCACTGCTGGAGCCGAAAGGGAGGAGTTCGGGAGGGTTCAACTTCCCGAAATGTATTTCGGCGGGCGTGCTGAGGACGTATTTATCGCGACGGGAAGTCGGAGACACACACACTCCCACGAACATATGAGTCCGTGGATTATCCTCTAGCTGCTTTCGCCCCCACCCAAAACCACATCAAGCCGCGGACTCTCTACCTTCAAACCCTTAGACAAATGGGTTTCTCAACCCACTCTTCATTAACTCTCACAGTGCTTCCCTTTGGCGCGACATTCTTAAGTATTAGCCTTACCTCTCCGACGTCTCCTTCATTTCACCAGTAAGTTAATACCCCCAGAGCTGGTTGTTAGATCTCTTCCATTCCCTTGGGTCCCGACAGTTGGGAGGGACGGCCGCAAGGTGGAGCCTCGGGGTTATTGACCAGGGTTCTCCGGTTCAAAGCCAGTTGGGTCTCTTAAGGACTCGTCAAGCCAAACCTGATAATCTGATTGCATGATTTTCTTCGGTGGAAGATCCACCCCCGATTCATTAATGAACATAATTAGAAGGTTGGTCTATTGTAGATTGAACTCTACCATCATCGGTTCATCCGGTTGTAACCTCTGGTTTACTCGTTTAAGGCTAAAAGGTACTGCGTCTTCTCCCCAATGTACAAATAATGTCCAAACGCTTCTCTTCGAAAATTTCCATGTAGCCCAGTCGAAGAATCTAAATTTGTTGAGTAATTTCTTCATGATGAACGTTTAAGACACAATTTGTAAATTTTAAGACAGATAATTTAGCTTCATTGCGCGGAAAAATTATTTATAAGCTATAGATGTTAGACCAAATGGAAACATATAATATCCATTGATGGTGCAAATATGTGAAAAGTGATAGATTGGTGAAGAGGCCATCCAAATACAAAATGGAGTGGTGGGAGCAAAACAATATTTTCCTGATGATGGCGAGATAACTGTTATTTGTACGTTCTCGATAGTAAATTAAAGGTGATATTGAATTAGCAGTTAAACATTAGTTAACCTTTCCATGATTAACCTTCTCAAGATATCTAGGCTGTCTCACTCGCGGAGGATATAATTTTGAAATGCTCTGGTGTAATTTTGCATGAAAAAACTCCTGCCTTGACCGTTAATTTCATCCAACGGAAAATAGTCACACAACGTGGACATTGCAGGAAGACGAATACCCCTTCAGATGGCAACACGTTTAAAACTCCATTTAAAAATCAGAGCTCCCTTCATATCGCTCTTTTAATTTTAAATGCTGCGTATCAATGCACTACGGAGAAACGGATGAAGAAAGCATCTTCATGTATTCTGGAACTAAGGTTTCCAATCCATCCAAACGTCAGCTACATTCATCATACCAATTCATTGGTGATATTTTAAACTGAGATCAAATGACTGCACTTCTCTTTATAGGTCCTAAAATGCAATATTAGACTGGCAACAGGGCACCTCAAAACGCAAATACGCATTAAATCATCAATATAAAATATCCGAGGTGTATATTTTAGAGACAAAAGTACCCAGTGATATGAAATACACGCACGAGTGCACCATCAAGCGACGAAAAACTAATTTTGCTCTGCTCGAGCAATGGGTTGTCCAGACCAAATTTCGCGTTAATGGCCGAAGGCCCTTAAGCGGGGAAGGAGAGAGGGATTTAGCGAAAACGTTTTGTTGTTCCTGAGGGTCATCCATCTTGGGTTTCTCTCACGCCCCTTTCGCATGAGCAGATGATTTATTGCGCGGGCAGCTATTCATCCCAGGTTGGCTCAACGGCAAGCCTCTCTTAACCCCTTGCAGATTTTAATTCCCTCCCAGATTTCATCCCAATCATTTTTTCTAGAATGTTTTCCATATTTTTACCATTCCTAGGTCGGACATCAATAATGTATTGCGCGAAAACTGCACGAATGCTGATAAATATCATCGTATTGGTGTATTCCACGCACAGACTCAGAAATCAGGAGAATACAGCGTACACCTCAAAAGGATAAGTAAGGCGAAAGAAGAGATAAGTATGGTGTGAGGGAAAATTAAGAGAAGTTCATCACTTCTGAAAACACTCCCATAAATGTGTCCTTTTACATCGTATTTTAGGCAAGACATTTCTACTACAAGCCATTGTGATCTTTACGATTATCGTTTTTCTTTCGCTTTCGTGAGATGATTTTCACTTCTTCCGAAAAGACTCTTTTTTACCTCTTCCCGCATTTTATGAAAAAATTGAAAATGCACATTATCTTCAATTAAATGAATAAAGGTAAAAATTTGCATGCAAGATATCATAAAACGTAATATACTTGAAAAGGTGCGCTGAAGAAGCAGTAAGGAAAGTGAATTTATCTTCATATCATCAATATCAAGGTAACAAAATCATTGAGCTATCAATATTACTCCAAATAAAATCAATCTTCTGCCCGCTGTAAAATTCAACATAACCAAAAGTGTAAATTTAAACTGATGGTGAAAACGTTATTTTATATTTTAGTATATTATTCCGTATCCGAGGCTATTTAGCAATATCATTGAAAAATATTCTACACGGCTAGCACGGTGAAGAATGGAAGCAATGATTGACGCACCAATTGCCAGGAAGGACATGTCGTACTCCTATTTTACGACAGTTTCCCGCAAGAAAGCATTACGCGCAATTGGATTTCTAGAAGAAAACTACCAATGCTTACGTTTTTCACCTAAAAAAATTTGATGCTTTTTAAAATCCAGGCGAGTTATGAAAATTTCAATGGTGAATATCCTCTATATGAATCAAAAGTCAGATGATGTACATACTTCATTAACTATATGGGTCTGCGGACACCATTTTCATTCAAATTTAACTCACAGGGAAAAACACATTTGGTAAGCAACCGAGTACTAACAGATATTTTAAACGCTCCTCCACCTTATGGTGAAAAGCTATTAACTGACTCGGGTGAATGGGATGTTTCATAACTGCTTTTTGAGGACCGCAGTGTTACCCCATAAACGAAATATTATTTAAGAGACAATGAACTTTTAATACAAAAGGCCGGTTTTAATTTCAACGTGCATATTTTGTGCATTGTCACGCTGCGAGAATATTCATGAAAATACGCAATGCTGATAAGGCTACGTTTACCTGCTATATTCGCTAAACTCACGGTAACGTAACATTTATTGCATTAGCCTATCTTTAAATAAGCAAGAAGCATAGGAGAAAGTAAAAAATATAGTCCATAATATTGGCTAATGATGGCTAGGTGTTATTGCATGAATTCTTTCCATTGACTTTTAATATTTGATGCTATTGCTACCAACAGAGAGCTACTAAAATCATCTCCTTGATTTTCGCCAAACATTTCGCATTCATAGACAAATTCCGACGACAAATAAGATATAAATTGTATTCTATTAAGATAATGCAGACAAATTGACACCATGAACTAGCTTAATGATGAAGTATTTAACATATGTTTCCATTTATAACTTTTCGGCATTATTATTAGCCAATGGTCCATTTATTACAGGGTAAACATTTGGAATTTTTAATGCTATAGTTTTCTCAAATAATGAGCACTCATACTCCTAACAATAGAGAAAAAGCTTTCTGCGCCGAAAAACTGCAAATAGTGCAGTGACTTTAGGAGGAGTATTAACGCCAAGAGATGCTCTCGGTAGATTAACCGGTAGTTTTCCCAATTATCTCCCTCCGGGCAGTAATTATTCATCTTAATTTCCATGAATGGTAAGCCTTAAGGCAGGCAAATGACGACGAGGGATAAAAAAAAACACGGGATGAGATATAATGACCCATGAGAATCCCTTCCCTTCTCCATTTTCCCCACATTTCCCAGGGTGCTCCTCTCGAGGCCACCGTTTCAGAACAAACTTGGGAATTTCTCGGGGCGCATTCCATCGAGCTCTCCGACGATTTCCGCGATCGCTCTAGAGAATCCTATTGCTCTCAACTCCACCCCACCTACCCCCCACTTCCCTGCCTCCACTGCACCCTCCGCCACAACACTCCGAAGTAAGAATTCTTGATCCTATCTGTTCGACTGTGAATTTATCTCATTCATCCAGTCCACCACTCCAACCGTAGATTACTAATCCACTCCAACCCCATTCAGTCAGACTCCGTTCCTCCGCCCTCTCGTCTGCATTTTGTTCCACATCTATGCACTACCCGGCGAGCTGCCACTGGAAGGGTTGTTAGAACACAACCCGTAAATAGGAAGGGTTTTACTAGAGAAAATTAGGGAAGGATGATTACTGAGGTGTATTCTTGTTGAATTTCTTACTCCATCTACTCCTGTCGCAGTAGAGAATGGACCACGGGGTGAAATAACGCTGCTCTTGCGTGAATTTCTAATATTTTGTCTATTTGACTGTCTCACAGATATAATGAGGGAGTAAAATAATATTTGCCTAGCCGATCTGAAACTCGAAATATATATTTTTTTAGTAGCCTTTGCCCTGCGTTTTCTTTAGCGACCTTCCCCTTTCTAGAAGGCGCAAAAAAAGTATTCCCGGTAGTTTTCTGTTCGCTTGAAAAAGTTTTTAGCAAAACTTGTTTTTTTTTCTTTTATATTCTGCAAAGTTCGCGAATTAAATAATTCTTTTCTGGGTCCCAAATGTACCGAATATGTAATAAAACGAGAGTAAGGAAACATCCCTCTTTTCCTTTCTCCGACCAGAATCTTCCGAATATTTGCTCGACGATTCCCAATCCCTTAAAAATTGTGATGCAAATGTTTCTTAAGTATTTTCCAACGATAGATCTGAAGGTAAGGGTGATATAAACTTGATTGTACCCGCTTCATTTGTACCTACTTCCCCACTACCTTTCTCCTCTCATTATATATGGCATATTCATACCTGGCCTGAATTCCTAAGTACATTACGTGCTCCCTTTTTGCACCAAATTCTCCTCACCTTAAAAATGTTTTTGCCTTAGTATTCTCGACCACTCCCAGAATCCCTTCGAAACTCCACACCGCGCCCATCCCAACGACCCCATCTCCCCCCTCTGTCCAACTGCCTTCGTCTGCGACTCAATCCCCTGCCTGAAAAAAAGTAAAAAAAACACTCCCGTGTCCTCCGCGGCCGCTTGGAGAGAGAAACAGAGGTGGGGGGGGAATGTTTCGGTCCAATCTCCCTCCGAAGACCCTCTTGGGTTTCCGGCTGGACGCACGGAGCGGCGTGAGTGGCATCGGAGGAAAATATGTTTATCGACGGAGTGGTGGTGTCCGTACTTCCCAATGTCTCCCCCGTCCTGTCGGGTCTTACAGGATTCAATTCCGGCCCCCTCCTCCAAGCATTCCTTTCTCCCCCTCTTTCCCACGGACACCCACGGTCCCATCCCCTGCCAGTCACCACAAAATCCCACCTTCACCATCTTACGCCTATCTCCCTCACCAGTGCTTTTCTCCTTGTATTTCCGTTTTATACATTCCGTCCTCTCGTTCCCCGCGTCATCTTTCTCAACATTTATTCCCTCCAAGCGTGGAGCCTTTCTCTCCGGACTTACCACATCACCATCGAGGATTTCACATTAGAACCAAAGAAGAGAACTGAAGCGCTCTTGGCCACATTCTTTTTTCAGCGGTAATGCAGCCGAGACCCCAAACACAAATATATTACGAGAAGAATTGGAGCAATTTCAACACAAATACTCATCGTTTATTTGATTTTAATGTGGAATTTTATTTACATTACACCCTCGGACAACTCATGCGCAATTTTTGCTATATATATATGTATCATATTTCTGAAAAGAAACATGCACCATTATCGGGGGCGGGGGGGGGGGGTGTTATAATTTGCTTATTACACCTCCCTTCCTTCTTATCCCCAGTTTTTCTTCACTTGCACGAGGCCCCTACTTCATCCATCACCCTCACCGTTCCTTGAGAAATCCCCTGCCCCTACTTTTCCGATTCGTCCGATAATTCCCATTCGTCCCCTGCCCACCCCTTAAGGGTGCGCGCGCCCGTCCATATAGGAGGCACGGAAAATAAGAGGAGAGGGAAAGGACACGTTTGACAACTTTCCGAGGAATTGAAGAGGGCGCCGATGGTTCATGGGGAGAGAGAGGATTCGAGCCGCCTTCTCTGAATGGCGCAAGACTCCGTGCCGTATCGCCGTCTGCGCTCCACCCGAAGGACGAAACCAATCAGATATTTATTGATTCGTAATAAAAAAAGCGCTTGATTAACTTTGGATCCTTTTCCCTCACCAAATATGGCGGCGGCATGAATTTATTCGGGTACGCACTTGGATGGTACGTCTCTACGTAGGCCATTTATGTAACCATTTTTACATTTCAGTCATAAAATGGTTTTATTGCGATCAAGTATAAAACACTGACGTCGCAGAAATAATCGGATATGTAGCGGTATTTATTTGTTTTTCCATGAGTCAGGTAAAGAGAGGTGTTTCAAGGCGTTTCCGCCGTCAAAGGACGTAAATTTCATATTTTTCATATTCTGGATGCTCATAGAATAACATTTGTTCCATATGGCATGAACAAAACATGATACCTTTCCAAGCTATTTTATCGCAAATTGAACTAGAAATTGCATGGTATGAAATGCGACAGTACGAGAAACACGGGGTAATTAGTGCTTAATTTTATCTGATACAATTGCCATTTTCACGGAAAACTGTTTCTAAGAAGCGGAAATTCTTGGGAAATTGATCAAAAACTAAATAAATGCATCTTACCACCTTTTTTGAGTTATTAGCAAATTACTGCAGTAATTGAAGTCAAAATAAATGGTGCGGCAGTTGGCGTGTAAGCCTATAAAAAAGTGTTCATTAATAATATATTTGCGGAATACTCGGCATATTTGGTACCTTAACTTTGGTTTTCAATAGCTTACGCATTTCATCAGCTTAAGAAGGATTGTTTATTAACAATTTAAAAAAATTGGAATTTTGTATTTTTTACTCACACAGCGGTGATGGAATCTTCTTAAACTCAAGGCATTTTAATTACTAACCCATCGGATTATGATAAAAGTGGTCAAACACACGATTGGCCCCCACAAAAGATTTCCACCAAGGAATTTCGTCACACAAATATGCTGGTTAGAATAAAACTTTGTTCAAATCCTGATTCCCGGGTCACTCATAAAGCATTTTAAGGGATAAACAATAAAAAAACGGATTCTTTAAAAATTAAAGGACTTTTTCCAGTCTCAAGAACCGTGAGCGGTACAATTATCATCTGATTCATGTAATTCTTTCAATGAAAACGTCGCATAAGTTGCGGGAGAAGAGATGAATAATCGTCGACAGTAAAAATTTCAGAAAAAAACCGCGTAGCTGCAGCATCAACACAAGAGAGCTGCCATAAATACGCCAATGCCACGCTCGTGTCCATGTCATGGGCAATTAAATACATGAGGGAACCGTATTCTCAGCACATCTCTCTCCGGGAGTATTCCTGTACCATTCGAGCCCGAATGTCGTCCGGGGGTGCACTGTGTGAGCCGTTCGCTGAATTCCTTCAGCTCCGGTGCAAAGTAACCCCACCTCTCACTCACGGCGAGCCATTCCCCATTCAAAAAGAGGAGACGCACGAGCCTCCCTTACCTCTCAGCCACCCACCACAGTATCCTTTACGGCCCCCACGTGGTTGACAGCAAAAAAATTGGAGGAAAAAAAAACAAGAGGAAAGTAAAAAGTGGGCGCTGCAAGAGGGTTGAGAAAAATGAAACGAGCGTTTCTTCCATTTCCGAGAGCTGCACACTTTATACCGAAGTGCATTACGTTGAAATAGAGGTGGGGTTGAGGAGGATAGGGGGGGGAAGGAAGAGAACTCGGAAAGTGCATTGTCGTTCGGGGGAACGGCTGAGTATGCGTGGGTTGTCGTGGGGAAGGTGGGTTGGGGGGAAGGGAAGGATGGACTTCAAGAGGAGATGTGGGGATGCGGATGGCGGGTAAACACCCAAAGGTAAAGGGATGGAGATTTCCATGGGGTTCTTTTTTTCAAGGGTTACTACCCTCAGGAGCGAGAGTGAAAGAGAAAGAGGCAATATATATATTTCATCCTCTCACGCGAGAATTCGAGTTTTTCCTCTTCCACGATTTCAGAATCCCGAATCTTTCCAACCCGCCCAGCCATATCCTTCCCACTGTCTCCCATAAGAAAACGACTCCTTCCCTCTCGTCCCCTCTCCAAGGATGAGACGTTTTTAGCGTCACCATGGTAACGGTGGAGTGGAGCGGAAGAATGAAAGGCAGGCGAAAGAGGACGTTCGCCCCCGCGAGGTAAGATGGCGTCCAGGCGCAACGACTCTCTCTCAGTGGAGTCCATTGCATTATTTTCGTTCCCAAGAAATGGTTGAGTTTCCCTTGATGGGGATTAAAGTGTTGAGGGCTCTGAAGCTCAGAGGTGGAGATTGTATCTGAGAAAATACGAGTGTTCATCGGTGTCCGGGATGTGAATGGAGATTGAACATAATCCCAAATTCTTTAGATTAATTCTAATTTGTTTGAGAAACAGATGTAGATTAACTTGAAAATCAAGTATTAACATTAATTCGTCTCGTTCTTAATGCAGGAAACAAGTGAAACTGGCCCGTTTGGAGATTAAAACAAATTCAAAATAAAATTAAGAGAAGACTGCGTGAATTTAATCACTATTATTCTCGACATAAGCACATCAAAATCCGACTACGCACGAAACCAATAGCTTCAAGGAATGGATTAATCTTCATCTGGAGGATAAGTCGGTTCCACTAGTGCCCATTAGAGAAAAACAAATAAGAATTCTGATGATAAACTAGTTCCTTTAATAGCACGTTATCAACTAAAAGGAAAAAACAATTTGGAAAATGAGCGTTAGTCATGTCTTTAGCACTTTGTAAGGAATTATTCCTGAGAAATGAAAAATACTGTTTTATAGGTATATAAAAGCTATTTACTTATAAATACTTCATCTAATTATTTAGCCAATAAGAATAAATAGAATACTTTGGCTAAATTACATTATAATACAACAGTGCTTTAGCACTTGCGCATATTAAAATAGAAATGCATGCAACTAGAAAAGTAATTCATCTGAAATTATTGTCGATTACCTTCTTATGGAAATAGATATGGATGTAATGCAGACAAAACACGGCAATCATCTCCTTTTACGAAATATCACGTATCTTGAGATATGCCTGACCTCTATTAGAGTCATAAAGCGTTTTTAATGTTCCAAATTTGATGGTGCGATAAAAAAGCCCAAAAGGTTTCAAACACACGCCTGGCAATATCACGCTAAACAATGTGCCTCACGGTGGGATTGCTATAAACAAGTCCACTTCCTTTTAGGGGACTGGAGGGAAATAACCCTGTGCCCTTTTTCGCTCCCCGCCCTCCAGAAGATATTTCGAAAGCGGCCCGAGAAAACGTGTTTTTTCCGGAAGTTTTGAAAGTTCCTTATCAATCACGAACAGAATTTGGCCGCCCGATGTATATCATTTCGTTGCTATACATGGTTTTCTATGCTTCTCCGGCACAAGACGCACACACTACTACGGCGCTGTGAGTCTCTCCGGGTGTACACAACCTATCCTCGGGGCGTAATGCCCCCACCTCATCCTAATTCCGCTCGCTCTGCCCTTATTCCCCCCAGCACCCTCAATACCCCCCAGCCCATCCGCCTCGAGCCTAGTGGTTTGGGCCCCGGACACAGGGGAGGGTTAGAAGGAGGAATAGTTTGCGGGAGAGGCAGGAAGGAAGGGAAGAGCACAGGACGAGGGGATCGCTCTTATGATGATGTGTGCCCTCAGAGGGTGGATATCGTGATTGCCCTCATTAGGGCGGGTTGTAGGGTGGGTCCGATCGAAGGTAGGGAACGGTGGGTGGGTGCGGCCTCCCGACAAACGACGCCCTTATCCTCATGGCGACCGCCACGAAGGACGAGCGGCTAGAACGAGGGAGTTGGCTTTCTTGGTCCCCACGATGGCAGCGGGGAACATTCGGCCCTTTTCATGCGCCCAATCCCTCTTTATCGATGGGGTTGGATTGAGATGGGAAGGTTGGGCTGAGGGAGGAAGAGCCAGAGGGCGCTGTCAAACCTCTCGGGCAATCACGAGCCCTGCAGGCGGAGTAGTCCGTCACCGCCCCTGGCCGATAACGCAATCGCCACAGTCAGTAAGGGAGCCTGAACGAGCAATGATAGTGAGCAGATAAAGAGATTTATTAGTAACCGAAAAGGTGCTTAGCAACTTTTCTCCAAAAAAGAGAATCGAAGACCAGAAATTCGATTGGTTTGTAAAATTTCGGGATGGGGCGTACGTCAACATGAGTTGTCAAGAGCAGTTTATTCTTATCATTTTATTCTTATCGATTCCACTTCATTCACACAACTTTTGACTTCAATTAAAAGACTACAAAAGGTTTTAACCTATTAAATCAATACTGGCAAACTATCGTATTGAAAAGTCTGCACGCATAAAAAACGTAGAAAATAGTCATATAATATTTAAATCAATCAGTGTGCCAAGTACGGGGTTACCTAAATAAAGTATGCATTAAGTGCGCACATAAATATGTGCATGATTGAGTTCTGAAAAGCAGATTATTTTCATCATCCTCGTCATAAATACTTAAAATTTCAACTTAAAGGAAGCACAAGCTTCCTATTTCAAAAAGAAATATTTTCACAAAATTGCAATGAAAAAATATACCAGAGCAAAATAAACTTAATGTTGAAATGGGTCATAGAATATCTTTATCATTTGGTACACTAAGTATGAGGCTACTTAATTGCAGCAAGTATGAAAAAGAAAGCCATAAACGTATTAGGCTGTAATGTGAAAGACAGAAATACGGCCGATGCCGATGAAGAAGCCAAGAATTTCACGAATCAATCTCCTTTGAACAATTTTCAGCAATATTGCTCATAAAGCAACAATTGCATTCATTATGAGTAGATATTCAATTCTAACACGGCTAACAACACGCAACTCGGGAATGTAATATTATAAAAGGAAAAGATTCAAAGTGGTAGTTTGGTAATTTTCACCAATTTAGACATTTAATCAGCCTCAATAAATGAATGAACCCTACGAGGCCTCATCAACTAATCAAGACATCACGCACACAAAATCTTCAAGCATTTATTGAAGGATCGAAAAAATGGGAAAAATAAACGGCTTTATGAACCAGATAAATGAGATTAAAATAAATCACGTTTGATTTTCCTTGGAAAACGTTAACTAAAAATGTCGCGAATTTTCTACGCCTTTCAAATTAAATCCAAGCGTATGTTACCTCCAGTAAATGAGTTTCTATTCTTTTAGGATTTATTAGAAAAAATTCCTGTAGATAGTTTGCAGACTTATGAATCGTAAATTGGGAAAATACCTCTTTGATGGCCGAAATAAGCTCTTTGCTATAAAGGAATCAATCGCCACTACTCTACGTAATTCTAAGGAAACCCTTTTTCCTCCCTCTAATGGTTCGAAAGCTACTCGACTACGTCCCTTAGGGTGAGCGCCGGGGCAAATTACTGCAGGTGTACTTCAATCAACTCGAGCAATGCGTAATTGACGTGGCCATAATAAAGGCCTAAAAATGGAACGATGAAGGAAGCTTGTGAGGAGGGTTTTAGGAGGGGGAAGTTTGGGGGGAGGAAGGAAGGAAGAAGAGGCGGAAGGGGTGGTTAATGGGTGGGGAGGAGAGAGAGAGAGTTTAAGGGCGGGGTGGAAAGGGGAGGAGAGGGGAAATGGCGCACTTCGGCACCGTCGTCAACTTGATTTACCTCGACACACTCCCCTCCTGCCCACCCTCCCCGGCTCCCCATAAAATTGAGTTCGAGCGGCCAAATCGAGCGGTTGAGGGGGCCTCGAGAGTGGAGGCGGCGGGTAAGGGCTCGCGGAGAAGAAGGGTTCGGAAGGGAAAGGGATGGAGGAGAAAGACACATTGGAGGGAGAGAAAGAGGAAAGAAACGAACTTAGGGCCGGAGACGAAGGAGAAAAGTGAGATGAGATGGGATGTGAGAGGAGAGGTGAAGAAAGAAAAAGGGAAAGGGAGTGCGCGGGAGACGGAGAGAGAGAGGAGAAAGTGAAGGAATTCGAACGGGGATGAGATGGCATTTGTTTATCTCCCATCGTTTGGTCGTGCTCGGATGACACTGCACTTTCCCGTGCGCTCACAGCGGTATCGAACGGCCGCCGTCAACGCCATTGTCAACGAGCAAGAATTTTATCCCCGGGGAACACGGATGAGCCAAGCTCGCTGACGCTGTGCCACCCATATGGCTGACTTAGGGCCTTGACCCAGTTATCCTATTTTTCTCCGCGAAATGCAACCGTATGAAATTAAGACACGACGTTTGACATCTCGGCACTGTTAATGTAAAGCGTTCCATCGAAAAACACGGGCTTACATAGTGGAGCGCAAATTTGTATGCAATCATAACCTCTCATTAAACACTCTTTCATGTTAAAACTCGCCATTATATATTTTTCACCAACAAATTGTTCATAAATTGTCGGTATATGCACAAGTATAGACAGTCAGTGCTAGCATAACGATGCTGCAAATTGAATCCCGCGAAGGTGTGAAGGTTGCCTAACAGTTTTGATATATTTCTCAGAAGTTAAGTGATTATATTTATCGGTGTCAAAACTTGAGAACGTTAGAAATATAATTATTCTTTAGGATTCAAACGTTTTCCTGCAAAAATATAATCAAATAATAATTGACTTAAGCCCGTTAATATTACCAAAAATCACTACAGGTCTAAATAAATGTTCGCGTGGTGAGGTCATCCTCAAGCACCAACTAAATTAGAAACAGTGATTTTTAATGGTTTTTAGGTGAACGATATATTCTATTTTATGGACACAAACAGTATTTATTCATACAATTTGAGTAATCAAAGCATGTACAAGTATGAAAAGTGCCTTCGAAAGCACAAAATTTAAATACAACTTCTTGTCATGACATTTATATGGTAACTAATATTTGAGTGCCAATAGTTACTAGTTTTAAAGTTAAATTATATTGCGTCACTGTTTAAAGGAAATCTTTACAGTTTCTCACGAGAAATGATATTCAGTGACAAATGTTGAGAGAGAAAGCATATAGCTATTAGCTGAGAACTATTGCAAAACATTAGCGTCAAATGGATAGTAGGACAATTACGTTTCATCGAACATCGCGATACTGAATATTTGCTCTAAATCATTATATACATAATTTATTTTCAACTAATAATTTATTCATGACAAACATTTTCCAAGTGCTCATCTACGCAGTTAAAATGATTATATCCATAACTTATATGTTTTAATCTACTAGATGATCTATCACTTCTCTGTCATCGGAATTTGGTACACGTATTACATCTTGTTTTCCTTTGCAAGAGAAAATAACACGGTGAGAAAGAATAAAATTAGCAGAGGAGAGACTCAGTCACTCATGAAGTTATTTTATTGAACAGATCTGGAAACTTCTAAAGAAAGTAACTTGAAACACCGCGTTGCCGAATGAATTAGGCCCGCTCGAACCTTCGAGACTAAAAAGGGAGGCAGGAGACCTAAGAACGACCAAGGTTAGCATAGGAAAAGATAGATGACGCGATAGGGAAGGTAGAATGTCAATACTAAGGGCAATAAAATTGAAATGAATTTCCAGTCACGCAGACCGTTGTTCCTACAGGTTTTATCTCATGCGAAGTGGAGGCCGGAGAACATTTTTGAACTTGAAGGCACTCCTCAAAGGAGGACAAGGCTCCGAGAATTTTCCCACAGCAAATATTATTAAATATTCTTTATGGTATCAAATGGTAGATCCCGAATATTTTTCATACAAAGCGAATTAATTCCCGTAAAAGCAGTGAAAGCTTTTCGCAAGATTTACTCTAAAAATATATCAACGGGTGACCTCAAAAATAGTAATTCCTGCATCCGAATGAATTTAAAACTCGCCAAGATTAACACTGTTGAGGAAAATACGTTGTTAACCTGAAAGATCTGTTCCCGAAATCCTCTTTTTCTATCAAAAAGTTTCTGAGAATAATCAGAATGTGTCAAGGAGTAAGGAATGAGGGTTTAGTGGTGGAATCCAGTACGGCTTAGAAAAACGTATGGATAGAATTAGGGTAGTAAATATAAATAAAATAAAGAAGAGGGGTACAAACTTTTGAGATATTATATTACCACTGGTCCTTCCTGATCTGGGAAGGGCAAATTAATTTGAATTAAATGAATGCACGCATGAAAAATTTGAGTAAGTTTTAAGGACTTTTTTTTATTTTTGCCACAGCCATACGAACAAATATTTGCCCATGCTTTGAGGATCACACAGCACATCTCGCGATTGACTGCACTCTAAATAAATGGCATGAAAGGGCAATTTACTGGCCTGGTATATTGCAGAGGCAAGGAATTTACGGATGTAAGTTGATTGAAGACCCTGGATACGTACTGAACAGAAAGAAATTAATATTTACCACTCAAAACATGAGCGGGCGAGCGTTGGCATTTAAGGACTATTGAGCAAAAAAGTATAAACATTTTCATGAATAAAAATGCCTTCTTCATGTGTTAAAAACAAGTTTTCCGGGATTATTTCAATAATAAACCACAATCATTACAGTAAAACTAGAGATATTAGAGCCGATGAAAACATAATTAAGGATGAGGATAATGAAAGAATAATGTTAAAAGTGAAATGAAAGCAAAGAAAATAAATTCCAACGTCCAATGAAAAGAACAACAACATTCACTTTTGCTTCTATTATCGATGAAAAAAACATAAGTATAACATCATTCTACCTTTCAAAGGGTTCAGCCAAAACTGTGGATTGCAATAAAAACATTGGACAAAGTCTTTTAATTTCAGTGAATAATGTATCCGGGAAAAACCTTAAAATTAAATTTGAAACTACTTTCCTCCATAGAGATATATATCTGCGAAACAGTTACACTACATATCTATCCTACACGTAATCACTTCTAAATGGTAGTGGGAGCAAATATTTGCCAAAGAGTTCAATTAATTGAAGTGAGGGCAAACGTCACTATGGAGACGGGTAGCTTTGAGTGAAATTCAAATCATTTGTTTCACGTTGGAAATGTTTTGACGGCGAGACATTTTTAGATTAAAAGTAAAATTGAGAGGCATTTCAGCGCAGATGTAGTTGCCACTTCCTTAATAGGACTAATGGGTAACCAAATACATTGAAAACAGTATCATGGGATTCACTTCAGAGAGATAGCTTGCAAAATGTGCGCGTGACTTTAGGACAGAGGTAGAGAAGGGAAGTGCTGGGTTTGCAATTTTTGCGTGTTCATCTATTTGCCAGTTTCGTAACAAATTTATAGAGCGAGGCGCCAAAAACAGATGAAGGATTTCTCGAACGAGATTAAGGTACAACCACAATTTAACGCGTTGTTTTTCATCTTGTCGATATTCAGCGGTCAAATCCGCGAAATTTGCCACGAGAAAAAATCCAGGTGGATTCCCAATTCACATAGGATTTTTTTCTCGTGGCAATTTCTGACAAAAATCCACATTCTCACAATTAATTCCATTCTTGATAATTGCAAACACCAAGTAATATACCAATTTCAGTCCTTCCTTTCTTCCAACATTGGGCACAATAATAAAAAATATCAAAACGGAAAAAACATAATCAGGGTTTTGAAGTAATTAACATCGAGTGGATAGAGCTCAGCCAAAACCAGGGAAACCACAAGGAACCCAGAATTTCTACAGCAAATCTCCCAACTGAAATCGAGAAAGAGAACAGGGGTACTTCAGTTTCAACAGAAGAGCCAAAAAAAAGTCTATACCCCCGAGAAACCTGAAACCTGGGAAATTTTTTTAAGAAAGTTTTATACAGCAATCTAGTCATCTTGGATGACAGGCACCGACGCGGGAGTTCTTCTAACGAGAAATAAAGAAAGTCTTTTGTGATCCAAGTCACGGGCGGGCCGTAACCGTTTCATTTATATCGATAACTCCTTGAGCGATGAGCACCGTAATGTGAGACATAAAAATTCCCCAGCTCATGCGCGACTCAGGGAAAAGCATGATGTAGGTGCTCGCATGAGCCCTGACCGAGAAGGGAAAGCTCCTGAGGACACGGCATTAAATAGAGGAGGTGGAAAAATATGCTCACTCTTATCCCTACAAAGTTTTTCCTGGCCTTGATTCGCTCCCTCTCCTCCCTTCCGAAAAGCACAAACGCCGACAACCCACCCGCACCCAGCCATTTTCCCAGGGAATTTAGGAGAGGAAGGTGGAGGGACAGGTCAGGGGAGAGGAGGAGAGGGTCGGGAGACCCGCCTGAATAAAGAGGGAAAGGTTTTTTTTTATCCCGCCCAGGAGTCAAATCCCCTCCTCTCCCGCTCCTAATAGGAGAGAAAATCCAAGTCGCCATAAATATGGAGGGAAACTTATCTCGGCTCGCCACGCCCCACCTCCTTCCTCCACCACCCAGTAATCCACCCAAACCACCCTGCCACCCACCCCCTCGTCGCTCGCATGCCTTGCCCTTCCCATTTTCCACCACACAAAACCACCCTCTGTGTGACCATGGAGTAAAAGCTACGACCTCAACCCCAAACCCACACAACCTGGACGTAGGTACGTAACTGGACCTCCATCACCACCCCCGGAAAGCAGTCTTCACTCCCTCCAACTTGGGAGACGGAAGAGCAAAACTTAACTCACCCCCACTCAACCAACCCCCTTACAGCGACGAACAGGAGCCACACAAACCTCCAATCCCTCTCTTTCAGCATCCCTCAACCCCTCATGGTTGCCAGAACCTCTCACGCGGATTCTCCTCAAGAGTCTCCTCCGGGACGCGACTCGTGGAATTCCTCCTCCCCCAAAGGGACTTAAGTTCCTTCTCAAGTTTACACCTCAGTTGGTAATCGGGAGGCATATTGCGTCACTGCCGCCACCGTAATAGGGGCGGCTGCTTATTAACTCTCGCCCCAACCATCGACGATTGATTCCCTGCTCCCTCATGCACTAACGCAATTCAATTGGGGCTCACGTGAACCCCGATCTGATACAACCCCGAGAGAGGGGAATATTATCCAGATAACGAAAAATACATCGACAAAACCTAACGATCATCAGAGAGAGATTGACGAGATACAGCGTAACAAGGTATATATGCCCCCAATCCTAGGTTGCGTAGCCTAATAAGAAAGCGTCCACCGCAGACTTGGTGTTGTGTCTGAGGGATTGCTGGTTAGGAATAGAAAGCGATCCATACCTACCCTTGGATTTCAGAACGTGATGAACAAATGACTGATAGAGAGCGTCGGATCTAGCTCGTTGCCACAACTGCGGCGGCCCAGTCCGTGGTGAAAGTTGGGAAACTCCTGCGGTGAAGCAGCCTTCGTTGGCGATCTGGCTTCTAATTAGCCGAGCGGCCAGTGGCGACGCAAAACTAGACGCATGAAAACGCAGCTAAAGTATCCTCCACATCTCACGTCGTTGACGAGAAATAATGTAGCAAGGTGTAAATGAATCCGATTCAGAATTGCGTAGCTTCAGTGGAAAGCGTCAATCGCAGATAACGGCGCTAAAGTTCTTACAACAGTTAATTACCAGAGCTGGGTAACGTGGGGAATATTCTCCAATGTAATTATGCGCAAAGATATGTCAATGTATTTAAAAAGCTGGGCTGGAAAATACATAATGAGCTAATACACGCATAAAATTAGAGCATGTTTGCTCTATTTACAGCCCACCGTGTTTGATTGATTAAAGCCCTGTCTGTCGGGAGAGCAATGAATTATTACGCTAAAATCCTGCATTGGATTATTGCCGTATTAACCCTGCTTTCAAGCTTGATGGTTATCAACGTCTTGTTTTATAATTGATTGTCTTCTGTCCGAAATCGAGCATAAAAGGAAATATAAAGAAGTGTCAGAGGGAACTAAACCTCTCACTTTTTGTTTCCATTTCTCCGAGTCGTGGTATATGCTGATTAATCGCCGGACCGACTTGTCCATAACTACAAAAACATCAAATTTATCGGTTGAAAAATACCTGCATAGCTCCACCAGAATGCAACTAATTGTATAATAACCGTCAGGCATAAATCCAATGCGTCAAAATTTCAGTTTATCACGTATTTTCTATTCACACTTATCCAGTTAAAAAATGTAGTCGCAATACCTAGTATAAGAAATCACATGCTGAAGTAACTTGCGTAAATGATTACGGGGGGGTAGGAAGTATAACAATTTTCGGAAGAGAAGGAGGAGTGGGAGAATTAACCAGGAGTCGTAATTATCCTACTCACAACTTAAGGCGTCGAAAGGTCCAATCTTTCGGATGACGCACTTCCCTCGAGGCGCTTTCAAAACGATACCCAGGAAGGAAGTTGAATTTTAATGAAGCGTCTAGGTCCCTTCCGTGTTCTGAACCCAGTCCTTAAATTTGGGAAGTCGATACTCCATCCTAAACAGTAACGAGAAACCGACTTAAATCCGAAAACTTACCTGACTTTCAGGAGGAAATAACCTCGTTACCTATGAAAATATATAGGCAAAGGGGAGTTTTATTTGTATTGTTTCTGCTCATTAACAGTATTTTAAGATCAGAGTGTGTGATAGAATTTCATAATTTAAATGGCGTACCCATCTTTTCTAGAAAAGGAGTTGGATCTAATTAAATATTTCCACCTTGATTTTTTTCATACAGATCCAGTTTGGAAGTCTTGAAAAGTCGATTGAAAATTCAAGGAAATACCATGCTTTATCTCGTTTTCAAAAATTCAACCGCTCACACGGATAAATATAATATTAGAAGCAAGAGAAAATGGATACGATGCTCCTCACCTCGTTGCAGGCTTAGCGGAGAAAAGAGACGAGAAAACATAATCTAGCAAGCGCCGAGAGGAGAAGAGATCAAAAAAGGAAGGAGAACCACGACATTTTTTTCCTCCAAGAGCATTCGCTGTCGGGTGGGATTATGGCGATAAAGGATTTGGGCGACAGCGTAAAATGGGGTAACAGTGTATTACCCTTATAACTCACTCCCCACCCACCTGCGCTTCCCCAGGGATTAAAAACCAAGTAATGAAAGAACCCCAGGATTTTACTAGAAGTTATTAGTATTCGTTTTTAATGAAATGCACCGAACATTTGGGAGTATTTTTAAAACTAATTGCCTTGCCTGGTTACTGTTCTAAGATCCATAGCGCTTCATGAGTGCTCAAAACTCCTGCATACTCCTTTATTCCTTCCTTTCCAAAGGATTGAGATACTCATGTGTGGTTATCACTTCATACAAAAAACAGCTAATTTATATGAGCTAAATGTAATCGAAATAATTCAAAGCCCAGGAAGGTAAATACTGAGCGCTAGTTCAAAATCCCCAGATGTGATGCAATTGATCAAAACACCATGAACAATATAAGAAGTTTTTTTCCATTTCTAAGAGAAAATTGTTTTTCCTCTGGATTGTCTAATTGTAAGAGCTTCGAAAATGAGCCTGATCAGGGTGCTTTTCTGGGCCTACCTAGGAAACGCATGGCGGGGTAGTTAAATGGATAGCCCCTCCATTTTTTTGTACACTTAAGCCATATAGCGCACTATGATGTAATCTTTACCCTCAACTCCCAACGCCAATGATGGGGTAATAAATATGGTGTTCCGTGAAGCTCTTAACTACAAGTAAAAATCAATGCACGAACACGGAAAATGTTTTCGCTGCAATTCCTGAAAACATTTCAAGCAAGACAAGCCATTTAGATTACATCTGAGCCCCACTTCTAATGTAATGTTTTTCAACAAACGACTCTCGTAATTCTATTCTCACAAAAGCTCAAATAGCTACCGTGACTCTCTAGTCATGATGTTTATTCAATGCCAGATGACACTTTACTCTCTCGAGCGAGAAGATATATGCAGTAAATATCCGAAGTCATTAGTCAACGTAGATTGTAGGCACAACACGCTCATGTTTCAGAGTCACGGCAAGAGAACAGCCACACCTTTGGTCTAGTGCGACCTCGTGACCTTTCCACGAGCCTCACTTCACTCGTCTAACGAACCCGACCAGATAGGTACCTCGTATCTCTCAACAATATCTAATTTCCTCGGTAAACTCCGAAATTGACATTTGATTTCTTCATTCGTTCAATAATATCTACCTAATATCTGACACCTGAAGGCAGGAAATAGTCTTTATTCAACACTTCGAACCTTCCATTACATTATGACTTCATTTCGAACCAGTTCTCGCTAAAAACCGATCTTTTTTCAAAAGGCGACTAGACATA
The DNA here is from genome assembly GCA_963573305.1 of Pyrrhosoma nymphula. NCBI lineage: Eukaryota > Metazoa > Arthropoda > Insecta > Odonata > Coenagrionidae > Pyrrhosoma > Pyrrhosoma nymphula. Next base: position 17,878,666 of record OY754327.1, read on the forward strand.
TAGCCCAACAAAATAATCGTATCATGTGTTTCATATTCAGGACCAAAATGAACCCTGATTCTACTCCCCATGATTCAATTTTATCCTTTCTTGAAGTAAATCTCAACTCCTTCAGGGTGGCCCTAAAATGTTTTGAGTTTTCTTCAGATTCTGAATCTCTTAGGAATGTTCCCCAATCGTATTTACACACAGAAAACTGCAATTCGATGACCACTCACGTGTACTCCATCCTTGAAGTTGGCAAGCGGAACATCCATGGTCATTTCCGAGCAGGATTCATAGCATACCTAAGGTCTATCTCTAGAGATGCAGAAACGAATTGATAAGAAAGGAAGGAGGATGACCTGCATGAAGCGTAATATGACGGAGAAAGAGCTGTTGGATTGTGCTCGCCGTAAATTCAATTAAATATATCATGGGCTTAATAAATGCGACTGCTAAGATCATGCCATACAGTCTAACGGAAGACCTTAATCCTAAGATAAACACAGCATCCATGCCCAAGGTGGGATTCGAACCCGAACTTTTTGCTTGCCGAGCCGGTTCGTTACCAACATGGTTGCCGTCGCCTATGACGGAATTATTTGGACCATAATGGAGTGGAAAATATAAAATGAAAGAATCGCTATGCCACGTTAAAAAAACACCGGCTCCCGTTCGATCGACGAAGTCAACCATCTTTGGGCTCAGCTCAAATTCCGAGGGTAGATTCTTCCGAAACTTAGCCCTGTCTGCAAGCGGCTGACATTAAAGTGCGAAATGACCTAAGCGGTCGAAGGACCAGAAGAAGAAGATAGGGGAAAATACCACGAGAAAAATAAACAAAATTTGAACACAGGCCACATAAACAGCGAAGAAATATAGAGAAATGGCCATGGTGTGAATGTAAGTAGGAATGAATGGGGAAAGATTGAGAGCTGCAAATCGATCGATCTCAGGATTGAAGCACCCAAGACGGATTCCGCGCGAATCGAAGGCGGCGACGATGCTGGAAGCGAGGCGAGCCCTGGGCGGGCTGCATGCCGGCTGCTTGGTGCGTAGGGAAAAGAAAGAAGGGAAGCGGAGGAGAAAGGGCGCTCGGGAGCCGGGGGAGCGATCCCCCGCCGCCGGACGACCTCGAGGCAATATCGACCGACGACTCTCCTCCTCCCTCCCCCCCCCTCCGTCTCTCGGGAAGAGGAATGAGGAGGAGGAGGAGAGGGTAAGAGGAGGAGAGGGGAAGAAGAGAGAGAGAGGACAGAGGGAGGAAGGAAAAGATATTAGGGTGGGAGGGGGAGCTCGTGTAAGAGAGAGAGAGAGGATATTATATTGGAGGCGGGGAACGAGGACGGGCGAGTGCTGTTATATGGGCGGCCAGGCAGGGAAGGAAAAGAAGAATGAGGGAGAGAAAGAGAGATGTATTGGAAAATCGAAAAGTGGGGAAGGAGAGGAAAAGAGGGGAGAAGGAGGAGAGAGAGACGAGTGGGTGCACGAGTTGGAAGGCAAGAGGAAGGAGAGCGCCTCTCCCCGCGTGAGGCAAGTCGCAGTGCCCGCGGCGGAAAGGACGACCCGAGTGAATACGAATACGGAGAGCACGGCAAACGAATGAACGACACCTGTTTTCAAGATATGTCCCAAACCATAGGGTCAAACGCATTTAGGTGAGCATCACGGCGAGTCCTCGAAGACGGGTAAAAGTTTAAGAACGTGTGTTTTTGCCAAAGTTCAAAAATCCAAATATGTTTCATTGCTGAAAAATATTGAAAAAGATTAAAAGAATAAGATTTGGATCAGAAAGCTGGAGCAAACCATCTTCGGATAGTTGACTACTAATGATGATGAAGGAAGGTTAGGGACATCCAAAAACATGGTCATCAAATATCAACTAAGATTAGAAATGCGAGAAATTCAACTGCCAAGACTACGGTAAGACAAAGAGCGATACAATGGTGACAAACAGTGAGATAGCAAGGAAAAGCCGTAACAATATTAAGATCAGTTAGTTAATGATACAACTATTGCTGCTCGTATCTATTTAGAGTATCCAAGGAGGTCATAAAAAATGAAGGTAACATTCCGCTTGATTTTAGAAGTCAATTCCACCATTATAGTCGGCACAGTTTTGGCCTTGCTCTGGCTTACATTTCCAGTTGTCGCTTTTGACTTTCGTTGAGTCGAAGTTAAAAAAAAATGGTGTGCTTAAGACCACAAGGGATAAGTGTAAACTTCGATTGCGATATTTTGATAAATATTATAAATATAAAATATATAATAAAAAGTATTATGGATATAAAAAATTCTGCATAAAAAACATTTGTAAAGTACACAAAAATTTTATTCAAACATTATAAAACATTTTTTACACAGAAATTAGCAGCAAAATTTTCTACATGCCTTATTTTTACATTATGCGCGCTCTTCCGCGCTCTGCTATAGCTAATTCACATATGCATGACGTGAGAAAAAGAGCGTGACGCCCAGAATCCGATTTACCGCCTGCAGAATGTTCTGTGCGTGGTGCGCCTATAGAAGTTTCCAAATGCGATGCTTTGTGACTGGTAGGCCACGCCAACTCGGCACAAAACCATTCCCATGCACCCCTATTTTTGCTTCAACTCTGCCTTAGAGCGTTCACGGCCATGCCTCCTCCATTTAATTTTAACATCCTTGGAGGTAACTTACCAGAATTGATTCTCATCTGAGCTCTTATGGTAAACATTTGCAAACTCATCAGCAAAAATCAAATCGGCAAGCATAAGAGGTAAAGAGGATCCCATTCGAAGACTCTACTCAACTCCAAAGACACAATGGAAATAAAACGTCGCTTTGAACATTCCACACACAAACTTTATTGACTGGCCACACACACACATGGTCGATATAAATATCGACCATGGTTTCGACAAATAATTGTCATTATCAAGTCCTGGCCAGTCAATAAAGTTTGTGTGTGGAATGTACAAAGCGACGTTTTATTTCCAAAATCGTTGTTCCACAATGTGAAGCCTCAAACGTTAAATCGCGTCCGAATACGCACTTTTAAAGTAGACGACTGATGTGCTCCACGGTGTGCGACGATTGGAGCGGAAGAGGTGAGAGGGCAGAAGCAGGGGGAGTGAGGCAGAGACCGGTGGAAGGGAGGAGCGCAGCGGGGGTGGAAAACGTATGAAGGAGGGAAGAAGAGAGAAGAGGAGGAAGGTAATTGATGTCCGCGGACGAGCAGGTGCAAGTGCGTGGAGAGTGAGGATGGCCCTTGCCAATATAGCGAGGAGACGGAGAGGGAATGCGGGGCATTTTTTTGGGTAAAAGGAACGTTTAAGCAATGATTGATGGACGGGGGAAGGAAATAGAGAGGCGGAGGAGAGAGTGAGATGGAGCGAGAATCGTGAGGCAAAGGATGAGAAATTAGTTTCGGAGGAGGAGGAAAGGCAAGGAGAACTGGAAAGAGACTCCTTCCGGAGGATCCTCCGAGAAGAGGACGCAGTCGGAGTAACGGTCGAGAATGAGCGAGCGTCATGACGATCCTATTTTTCTTTTAATACATGACACGGCACAACGGCACCAAAATTCCCTAGGGATTATCCTTTCACTGAGCTCCTTTTACTTTCCAAACTGAGGCATTCATAAGAAAGAAACAGAGCGAACCCTAATACAAGTGCACTGGCTGCCCAGGCCTACATTCTCAATCGTTTTCTCAGGAGACAAACATTTCAAGCGCTTTTACTGCGGTACGCAAGTAGATAAGTGGCCAGTGCATCATTCTCAGGAGTGGAGTGGAAAGTCAAGGTATTCCGAGGGCCTAATGTAACGAGTATTGCAATTAGTGAGACGGTTCCCCTGACCTCGAAATACTACGCCCCGAAATGCCAAAAACCCGCTTTTAGGTAATTTTAATTTACCATATGAACTGGGGTGGTCTCAAGAATTAACGCATCGAATCCTTCAGAGGAAATCTTATTCATTTTTCCATCTTCTCCACCGGAGCCTTTTCATTCCCATCCTGACCCATGCTTTCTTTGTTTTAATCGGTCTCATTAGTTTTTCCATTATCAATCATTGGTCACTGAAATTCTCTCATTCATTCCAAATGTTGCAATTAATGAATCTCCACTGTTCGTGTTACTGAGGCTTAGATAACATACTCCACTTTTACTTTCAGCTGATGAAAATACAATGACGAGGTTATTATTATAATTAAGTATCAATTAAGTTTGTAACATTGTGGACTCTGCATATTCAAATATTAGGGTTCAACGATATAATTTATGTATTTTATGTTTCCCAACCCATTGAAAACTGACGCTTACTACGTAATTACCCCGAAGCAAAAAATAATAACCCACCTCCTAGCAATAAAATTTTGGAATTTGGCTTTGGCCTCGGATTAGCAGATCTGAGAATGAATGACCTTAGCACACTCCAAAGTACATGTATGAGTAAAATAGAAGACGAAAAGATAGCGTGAAAATGTTTACGTAGAATGTTCTTGGCAAATTGCAGCAAATAAGGTGAGGAATATAAATAAACCGTTAGAAGAAAAAGGCATAACATTAGTTATTAATGTGGTAGAAATTTGACATTCATATAAGTCAGGAAAATCACAAGAAACAATGCTTCTTGTCTTCAAACGACATTTTGATAGATTTATTGATGCTTGATAGGGTCTTTAATAGAAATAATGATTTTGCCTCATAATTACTGTCCTCGGAGATATCGTATAAGACCTTTAATGCAGATAATACGATGTAAACATAATTTTTGTGAGTAGACGGCTTTCGGAACTCAATTTGAAAGAATATTTTCTTTGATCGCCACTCGGTAATTTTGTTCTTTCAATAATAAAGTGTTACTCGTAAGAGAATTTCTACGGAGTTATTACTGTTTGAAAACACAAAACAGAATGTTTATTTCCTTATGTGCCCAAAAAATTCTCAAATATAAATACCCTACGTATTTCTTCGCCTTAAACTTACGCAGTAAACAAAAAACACAAACAGTGACCTTAATATTCTCTTGCGTGTAGTAAACAACAGGTTCTTCCGTTACATATTTTTAATTTGATCGTGAAAATGCAAGTTTGCCGTAGATTTTCGATGTAATACCAACAAAAACAACAAAACTTTTTACAAAGAGCCACTTTATTTCACCACGATGTAAAGGCGCTCCTGTATGGTACTTACTTAATGAATATTAAATCAATGGAAACATCCCTGAATTTCACTGAGACATTATGGGGCTTAAGAGGCCTTAGAAAATTGGTCCCTATACTTAGTACGAACACAGCAATAAATGCGAAAAGTTTGTATAATTTTGGCGATTTTCAATTCATTTCTCAGAATTTTTGTTCCACGTGTTAACGGAATACATTCGAATATGGAAGGTCAAAATATGGAAGTGGGTAAGCTTCAAAATAAAACATCAGAAGATGTTGGAGCATAATACAACGATATGGTGCCACCCCCAACATATTAAGTGACACAATCGCAACATGCCATAACTGCACTCCTTTCGTTTACTGTTGTAAAAGGTTTACACATTGATAAAACGAGGCAGTAAATCATTAATGCTTTCACTGGCTGTGAATATTTATAAATACAATGCTTCAGTGAATTACTCGAAGAAAACATTGGTTAAGACACTCACAAGAGAGAGAAGCAATCGATGCAAAATTCGATATCTACATGGTTATTTAAGCTACAATGTCAAAGAAGAGAGGAAAATGTCCATAAGCTGTGAATTCATGCGAAGAATATTGCCCCACCCCCTCAGCCTCCCTCTCCCCCGCAGACAGACGTGGAAAGCTACTCCTTTCACTACACGGCGGGAGCTCAGTGCACGTCTATCCTCTTTTCGCCCGGATTCCACTCCTTCCACTGAGAAACGTCCGACTTTGCGAAAAGACTACTGGCTCTCTTACTGGCGCCGCCTCCGCCAAGCCCCGATCCCCCGCCCCTCCCCCCCCCCCCCATGTAAGCCGTACCTAAAAATCCTTCCTCCCTTAGTCGGGGAAAAGAAACCCAAGCGAAAAAAAACAAGAGAAGGGGAGCGCGCCTGTCGCGGCGAAAGTACTTCTCCTCCATCCAGTGGGTCCGCCCACCGACTTCCTCCCCCTCCCGGGGGTTGGGGGGGAAGGAATGGGGGCAGCACCGTCATCCTAGCCCTTCCTCCCCCACTTTCATCCCCCCGTGCGGTGATTGACTCGCCTTCATCCCTACCTTCCAACTCCTCGAACGAACACGCTATCACAGACTCGTTGTCAATCCACCAGAGTGCACCGCAATCGTTTTTTCCATTGCCCTCTAAGGAGCTAAGGAAGGGGTTGTATGAGGATTGGGGGGGAAGGAAATGGGATCCTTCTCCTTTAACCTAAACACACATACACCCCTCCCCCGATCTCCTTTTCCTCCAAAAATACTCCGAATTTGGGATCCTTATAAGACTTAAAAACCGAGTTAGAATGCGTACAGAGAAGATCGGCAAGATACGTTAAAGGCCGTTATGATAATATCGTTAGTTACTGACCTTTTTGCAGCATCTGGGATGGAAAACGCTTGCAGACCGTCGATTAAAATTTAGACTTAATCTATTAGGTAAGTTCCAAACCAATTTGTTCTCTGACGACGTTAATAATATTTTGTGAAATACGACATACTACGGTAGATCAGATCATGAAAATAAAATTAGAGAACTAGACTGCAGAACGGACAGATTTAAAATATCATTTTTCCTGCGAACGATAAGAGACCAAAGCAGCTGCCAATGAGACCTTTAAATAGGTTTGTCGATAGGTAGTGTGGCTCTTACTAGTAGTAGTACTCCCTAATACTTGTATCCTTATCTGCTACCTAGTACTTACAGCCCGCCATGCATGTTTTCAGCATAGCTCTTGAATCACTGTCCGTTTAAGTAGTTGTAAAATACATAAATACTATCGGTCCCTCTAACATTGGTAGCATATCTATAGTAGTGCATGCTTGTGAGGCTTTGCTTCATGACAAGCATTAGCGATTAATGCTAATGCATCAGTAGTCGTAGTTACACTAACTTTAGGGTATAGTTTATATTATGATGGTGACTACTCATCCCCTGTCACACACCCTTGAGGTGGCTTGCAAGGTATTTTGTAGATATAGATGTAATGTACATCGCGAAAGTCTCCCGAGAGTCATGATGGAGTACAACCACTTCCTTACCCTTCCTCTCCCTTCCCTTCCCTCCCCCAAAACGTGAGCTTCTTCTCAATTACACGAATTGGAGATAGCCCGCAAGTAGGTCGCAATGAGAAGGGTTTCTCCTTCTTCTGCACAACGAACGCCGGGAGAACCTAAGGAGGTGATCCTTCCCGATATCGAGGGCGCTGTTAGATGAGAGATGGATGAAGAGCTGGTATTTGTTATACAGACGGGAAGGGCGCGGCGAGGGAAAAAGTGAGACGTAGTACTTGTCTCTTTTACGACACAGTAACCAACCCCATGCCCATTCCTCTTCTCACCCCTTCACGCTTCAGTCGGAGAAAATGTGAGCCTCGGCAAAGAACGCTGCTAAGAGGCCTTGGCTCCTAACTATGAGTATAAAAGAAAAGGTACCGAAAGAGTATTGATTGTTCACTATAACACTCATATCAAGCCCTTCACCACTACGAAAATAGTTACTTTAGCCTCAGTGCATTCTAAAGTATGAAATATTACTCTTTACGACGCTGAACACTAAAATTGCAACCATATCTCTCTGCCATTGAATATCGTAGAAATTTAAAAACTCGTGAGAAGATTGGTTCAGCAAAAATAAACACGCATATAAGGGCTCGACAGCATATCAGAACGCATTAAGCGCACGTTGGTTGAAATATACACCAAGAAATCTGAGATTTATTCAGAAAAGATTATTCGTCTGGTCACCTCATTCCCAACGATGGTTGATTAAAGATTAATCAGAAATGTGCTCAATGTCAGTCCTTTCACCTATTCACATACTGGGAGTTCTCGAAAAAAATCATTAATAGTTAACCACCGCAAAAATATTACATTTCTAGAATACACTGGCTTTTTAATATCAAATTCATATCGATATTCCAATCGGTCATTTTAAAGAATTGTTTTTCACCAGCCATGAAACCATATTGTCATTTGTTACATCTTATGTTAATATATTCAAGAGATAATATTATGAGTAAGAGTATTAAAAATCTAGTAAGATAATTCATTTCTGCAAAGGAATACACCCATACCTCATTATTTGAATCAAAACAGCAATCATGAAATTGTAGCAACGGGAAATTGGCAGCGCGCAGTAATTTCACTACGGCAGCCACAACTACTGGGAATCATTTGCATAAGAAGCACTAATCAACAACGTAAATACTATGGCAAGGTGATTTGAAGCTCGAGGCAACCTTCGATCCTGCCAACACCAGGCGCAGGCAGGCACGATAACGCGCAATGTTCCTATCGAGAGGAGCCTTGGAGTTATAGACGACCTTCCATGATTGAACACCCGCTAGAAACTAGTCCAAATAAGCTCAGGCCAGATAAATACTCAATAGTCACCAAGTAACCAATTTATGCCATTATATATATATTAAAACATAGCATCTGAAATAAGGAATCCATTCAGGGGTGGGGTACGGTTCCTTCTTTCGCGTTGTCGCTATCGTTATCCAAAATGCAAACCACTCCAGAAGGGCAATGCTCACAGATATTGTCCTATGAACGCACTCCATCGATTAAAAATGGCAACTCGAAGCACCAGACAAAATTTGAAGAATTATGATCACGTTTTCCCTCTCATGACCGCGATTGGAATATAACGATAACGCGAGCGCACGCGCTATAAAGAGCCATGATCATGATTCGTTAGGTATCAGTTTGGTTTCCGAATTGGGCAAACTATTAATTGAAGCCAGAGGATACAGTGATACATCATCATAGAGGGTCATGACGTCACGAAAAAAAAATCATTTTTGGCCCGGGGCAAAACCCGGGATTTCATGAAATTTGGAGGGGAGTGAGTCATTGAGGCTGGGGGGGATCACTGGAGGCAACGGCAGCGATTTGGGCATTCTTTTGGAAAGTCATCTTTAAATTTGCACCATAAATTCTGGCTGCTTTTTTCTTTCCGGTTTTATCATATCACCGTATGAGGCATAGAGGGCATTGAATTACCACTTATACAAAGTAAAGAGGAAACAAAAATACGTCCATAGATTTGCGTAATTCATTTGTATGAAATTGAGCATTCAACTCTGCGGTTATAACCGCCAGTCTGTCATAACACATCGAGAGTTTTAGGTACCTTTAATGGCTAATAAATCAGCCCTTATTTCGAATGCCTAAATAAACTGTGGAACCACTTTTAACTACTGCCATGCTTGAACTCTACTATCCGTAAATACACAACTACGATTAGCAACGGTTTCAGCACTTAACAATGATAGCTACATTAGGATGGAATGAGGAGATGATCTGCGCCAGTACTTTACGCCCAGTCGTCTATATACCGAGCCCTTTCCTCTCGCATAGGTATTTCCACTCGAAATCCCTCATCATGGTTTTTCGTAAATCCCATTTATCCGGAAATCATTTTCTTCTGCCTCTTGCCCTCATCCTTCAATACGTTTTCTGCCTCCAACCACCCACACACGTACAGCCCGGCAACACCCTTCGACATCGCCCGGAAAGAGGAGAGAGACGAGAGCAATAGGAAAGGAGGAGGAAAGGAGGGGATGAGGGAGAGATAGGTGTTGACGGAGTGCGAAGGAGGACGAGGAGGAAGAAGAAGAGTAACTCCTGGCGAACGGAATTGAAAGGGGAGAGATCAAAGGCCAAAATCTCCCCCGTTCATGTATCCGAGGGTGAAGTAGACAGAGGGACACGACGGTATCTGAGAGACAGAGCGGTGGGAGAGAGATGAGGGTATGGAGGTGACAGTGTGATGGGGAGTAGGAGTAGGAGGAAGAAGGCTTGAACCTGATACAGCGAAATGCAATTAAGATCTCGGACGACTCACTCACAAACACAAACATACACCTCCACCAAACTCCCGCCCATCCTTTTTAAATATCTGCTCTAACGCCTTTCTATCTTAATGAGAAACTGGCAGCAATTTGAATACGAAATCAAGTGAGCCTACAGTCACAACGTTTTGAAAATGCTGTACATTTTTTAGGAGAAACCACATCTACGTTTTCATAGGCAACCCTGGAGCGCAAAAGGACGTACAATTCTGCGAAACTAATGCTAAAAATAGCACCTACCCAACCGTCATCCCCCCCCGAGCTTATGTAAACCTCAAAGGTCCCCGAATTCATACAAACAAATGAGGAGGGTGAAGGAGTTCATGGAAACCATTCGGCAAAAGCAGACACAATTTATCTCTTGTGTAAATATAAGTTCTCCTACTCCACGTGCATTGAACGCACTCTACGGAGGAGATCAATCCTTCCCAAGGGTCTATGTTTACAAGAAAATGATTTTGACTTTACCTTCCACAACTATGTTGCACCATTTGAAGTGCATTATAATATTTGTTGAAACTCAATTCCCAATATATTTAATAATAAAATTTTTCCACAGCCTTAATTGCGCCTTTGACATTTAAATTCAGCTGAAATTTTTTCCTAAAAATAAAAAAACTAATACACTGATTTGCTTCGTCCACACTGTTTTACTCAAACAAATATTAGATTTTGGGCTTAAGGATAAGGTAGCGGTTTTTTACCTCCAATTTAGCATTAATATCATGCAACTTCCTAGTTAAATGCTCAAAATTATAATCAAATAGCCTGTGGCCAGAAATGCTATTTTTCCTCTATTTTAGCCATTGAACGGATATGAAATTTTTTTCTCCATTCGCCATGTTACCGTAATATTTACGTGATAGAATATCATCAGTCAGAAGGGGATTTTTATTAATGGTAGACATGTTAACTGGCCACTGCCGAGTGAAGAAGCACATCCACAGCATGGGAATTGAAGATACACAGAGTTACATACGATGAAGAAAAGGATGAAGAAACCACAACCCATTCAGGTTCTCCGGTAAAGATTGCGAATTCCTAGCTAGGACTCGAAATCGTTATCTGGGAACTCCCTTTCCGAAGCCGAGGGATATCAGGGATTTACCCGTTGCGGACACCCTGATCTCTATGGTGTATGTATAATTGTATCACCATGGGTAAACACTGATAAAGATGGATGGCACAATGTACCTAAAGGTTGAATTGACTTAGGGCGCTGAATATGGAACTCCATCATAACAACCTATTTGCCATATTAAACGACCCGTGTCAACAAAAGTGTAATTTTCGTCACGTATTTTATAATCAACGCAATAATGTAAGCACCACATATATGTTACTAATCATTCATGCATGATGCACCTTTTCACTAACTAACTTTTTGAAACTTTTCTCACAACTTAATTTAAAAATAATACCATCCATACCTTCACATAATCCTCCAATATAATGAAGGGTGCGTTTCTATTCACAATATAAATTGATTGTTTCACAATCACAAATTCCCTAGGTGACAGTTCAATTCCGAAGGAAGTATTTACTTTGTGTTCACATTATTGTTAAATATCTTTCTCGCATGACATTGAATTACGACTAGGCATCAAAATACATAATAATTAAATTATGTAATTAGGCACAGCGACTGTGCCAAGTGGTTTTAACTAGAAAGGTGTCTAAAGAGTTAGTGGAAACACTTTTGTGGCTATATTTAACTAATACCCATAAATATTTCAATCTTACTTTCCGCAGGAGCCTCATCACTTATTTCATGGCAACCCCAAAGGATAATAAATCACGTGGATAAAAACAAAATACGGTTCCCCATTTCCGACGCTATCACAAGGGGAGAGCGCAAACTGAAAATAAAGCAATCCGCTCCGCCGCTCCCAAATTAATCTGGCATTCATTCATCCCAAGTGCCAGCATAAAAATACACCCAGACTCACCGTGCCCAGCGGCTAGACATAACAAAAACTCCCACGGGCTCCGGGATGGACGTTGGGCAAAAGTTATCCGAGAACTTCCGCGCTCATGCATAATACACTTACTTAGCCAAGAGACTAAATTAACCAGTAATGAGATAGGGAGAGCAGCAGAGACAAAATATATCATTAGGTTACATAGCGAGAGAAAATAGCATTATATAATATAGTTTACCGGGTTATTCAATTTTCAGTAAGTACATTCAATATCAACAATATTTATTCTAAATAATTTATATAGGCATCGAATTTGCTGACTTACGTACAAATGAATGACCTTTGAATCAATTTTACGAATTCCTAAAATGCGCAGCCAAACCTACATCATTCAATTTCTTGGGTCTGAAAGAAGTCGACCAACTAGACACAATAGGCCAGGTGCAAAAATAAAACACATCAATTTGTATTAAAAAGCACCAATTAACTAAGCACCTCTATCGAATGCAGATCAAATATGGCGTATCCAATCGTAAAAAAAAACAAATACTTTAGAAAAACTTATTACCATTGGGCAATCGAAATTTAAAAAAAACAAATGAGTTCCTATTTCAAGATAACTTTTAAAATAATTCCAAATTATCATGAAGGCAACAAGAATTAGAGATTCTAGCGTAAAATAAGCATTAATGATTTACGATGCTTCATGGATTCAACCTTCAGTTACCTAATTCCATTTCCTGCGCTTTATGACCAAAAGTGAATAAAGGAGTGCTTTCAATTTAACAACCGCTAGGAAGGGCTCGTTAAATATTAAGCGTGTATGTGAAGTTTTAAGCTTTCAACGATTTAAATACCTCTAACTTTCTAGGTTCTTTCTTTCTCGATATACTTATTCATTCACCCATTATTTTCCATCAAAAGCTTCATGTCTGTCAAAAAACCCTTTGGTAATTCCTTCACAGAGCCAGTCTCTCAAAATCGGTAGCACCTTCACGGAGTATATTAAGAAAAAGGAGCCTTGAGACCACCTGGTGACCCTATTTTCATCTTCATCGACTTGCCGATGAATGTAAGAAACTAATGAAATACGATATTCAATATTCGTCGAATATTCAAGCATTATTTATTTCAAAATAGCCCAATCCACGGTTTCAAAAATAGAACGTATACACGAAGCAAAATAGTCACGAAAAAAATAAAAATTTAACGATTGCATGATATAAAAATTTAAATGAAGTACCTACGACTATCTTTATATCTGCACCCATACGCAATATACAGCAACAGCAAGACAAATAGAGAACGCAACATTTTTTATGGCTTCTCTGGCTACAGGGAAAAATAACAATGACAATAGCTTACGGGGACAAGTAGACCGATATAATGGAGTGACATGACGGAGTTGGGAATTTACTGGGTAAAATTAAGTATCCGAAAATGTACAATGAACAAGTGCAGTACCATAAATGAGTAAAGTTCATCAATAAAAAATTTTTAAAAAATAAGCCGAAATTTATTCCTAACTATATTGGTAAAAATACTCTAAGAAATAAAAAGATCCTCAACGGCTATCTTGCACACTAGAATCCGAACAGAATCCAATTTTAAAAAATAAAGCTAGGAATACAATGTGTCAGAAAACTGAAGGTTTGTGTTTCTAAAATAACACTATTTTAAATTTAAACTTTTTCGGCCAAACTTATTTCATTTTTCAAAGCTAAGCAAGGCAAGTGTACAATTTTCCATTATTGTGTTTAATGTATTTTACAACGTAGACAAGGGGAGAATTCCTTCACGGAACAGACACAGATTATCACAAATTAAAATTATACTTTTACAGCATCTTTATATAAGTTTATCGCGCTTATTACAATATATATGTATATAGCTTCGATTCCTCCGCTTAACTTCGAAAAAAGTCGATCGTTACATTATTGCAATGCACATTATATCAGTGGATACCCTTCATGTGTCTTATCCCTTACCCTACCGCTTCCGCGATGTCGTCATCGTTACCGGCCATAGCAACCATTTATCAACCGGATGAAAGACCAGTTCCGTAAAGAGAAGCTGCTTAAAGAAGCCAACATGCATAGCGGCTACAAATAAATACATTACAAGGAAACTAACCCTGAGTATAATAAATATTCATATCATGTGAAAATTATCAAAACAAACAATTACTACAGCTATCGAGCTTATTACAACTTTATTTGGTTCACAGACGTGATTTTAGAATTGACTTGCTAGAATCTCTAGTTGCCCTTTAATATGAATTCATGGAAAGAATGATAGGTGAAAATAAACACTCGTTAATATTGTTTAACCACATTATCGTGTTTTTTACCGATCATGATTTCAAAAGATGACCTCATAACGGTTTATTGCCATTTTATTACGTTTATTAACGGCTATACGCTGAAACCGTGGTCGTTAAATCAAAAAAGTCCGAGTGTTTTTTATATTAAATATTTAAGTTTGAGACTGTTTTATGAGAATGGGTGATGAATTAAATAGTTGACAGCATTTATTTGACTTAGAAGTTGATGAACGAAGACAATAATAAGGATATTGAAATATAGAAGAATGCCAAATGAAGTATTTTATCGTTGATCTCCCTTTATACCATCTAAAATTCCAATTCTTCTCTCTATCCCCCTCATCCCTCATCCCCCGGCGTTACATTCCCCCTTCTATCGCCCTATTTGGCATTCTGATATGGTAAAAAACGTCATCCGTCTATTTTTACTTCCTCACCTCACATATTTCTCATAATTTTCCTTTTCTCCCTTACATCATGCAGCACTTACCCATTTCAATTGACCGAGGTTGTAATATTTAGAAATGTCATTGCCTAAGTTTGATCGTAATATCACAATTTCACGGGTTTTCATGCATTATAAAATTAAGTCCAAAAACATATTGTGCTTTGAACATTTCGTATCCCTACATTAGAATGGGGTGCCGAAAACATTTAAAACTATGTATAGTATTTAAATCAATGACATATAAGACAAAAAACTTATCTGTAATCGCTGAGTAAATTCACTGAGAGTATAACGCAGGTGGAAAAATGTGGAATCTAAAATAGAATCAAATATTCCATTTACTGTTCATTGCACGTGTAATAATGAACAATATGGCGGATTTTAAATACATGCTACAATTACAAATTGCTGTGGGTACAGACATCGGTTTAAAATAGAACATTTCTTCGTTTGTATGATTACACCGTTAAAAATAATTCCCGCGAAGAGAGCAAAATCCTCAGCCATTTTAAAATCGAAATAATTTTAATTTATACAGTACAATTTTGGCCTAACGAGCTCCAACTGCTGGAATTTCAAAAACAAAGACTACTTTTTAGCTCGCAAAATCATTATAAGGTATACGGTGCGAGCAGCCATCGCGACAACTTCCCAGTTACTTTAAGACGGTTGAAGTTCTAAGGAGTTCACACCACTTCTAACTCGAACAGCACCTTAAGGTAAAATATGCAAAGTCATTACAAAGCGAACGTTCCTAGTGGCCATTACTGGATTTTGCCCGCGTTCCAAGAAGATTCGGATCTTGGGGAGGTTGGCGACGCTAATGGCGCAGCGAGGGAGAGGGGGGGGAAGGAGTGCGGGCGTGGAAGACATGCGTCGATAAGGCGACCGCAGGCGCCGGCAAAGACGGGAGATGGGCAGGGGGTGGGTTGAGGGGGTATGGCCGGGCGGAGGGGGGGGAAGCCAGTGCGGAGGGGACGGAGGAGGTGGTGTGCTAACGCGCATCCCAAAAATCCTCCCCTCCCGCCCACGATACATAACACATTCCCCTCCCTCCCGTTCACGACGCAACCCTCTTTGCCACCAAACTCCAGATGTTGCGAAGATAGTGCTCTCACCCACCCACCAGTGAGTGCTTGCGACGGCTGGTATTCCACGGCGGTGGCGGCCATCAACCCCTCCTGCCTCCCCCGGGGGCGGCCCCGCCGTCGACGCACCTTCCGGGAGATAACTCCATCCCGCTCCCCCAAAACTTACCCCATTCGCCGCCTCCGATCATCCCCTCCTCGCCCGCCGACACCTGGTCGGGCATAAATTGGTGGCTATAGCCAGCGCTCTCTTCGGGGATGAGGAGAGGGGGTGCGGGAGGCGAAGGGAGGGGAATAGGGAGGAGAATGGGGGGAGGGAGGCGTTCGAATGAGAGCGGGATTGGAGGAGGAAGCTGTGGACAGGAAGGGGAGAGAAGGGTTAGGCTAGGAATTAAGAGGGGAGTGGCAAGAATGTGGTCAGGGTGAGAGGGAACCCAAGGACCCGAGACGGGAAGGAGAAGAGCTTGGAATTTTAATGTACACTTTGAGTGAACACTATGGACGTTCTCGTATTTATAATCTCAATTTGTCCCGAGATTGCAGAAGAAAAGCATCAAGGTATCCCAAATCTATAGTATAGCATCTCAAACAAATAATGGTAATAATTCTGGGACCAGACAGAAAAGTGGGTCCAGAGAGGTAAAACGTCGACAAAATAGGAGAAGATGCTAAAACGTAGGTAGTAACTTCAGGACATGATCAGAAAACGGTCCTAAGGTCGTTTTTTTAAATGACCAGTCTTTTTTAGAGCTGGCTTCGATTTTGTAGGATTTATGATATACCGGAAATCTTACCATTTCTTCTTCTTTGCTATTTCCAGTAAAACTATTTCACGGATCGCAGTTCACACAAGTGACGCCCAAACTTAATATAAGGTGAGATTTATACCAATACCGACTTCCAAACGCGAGCTAAATTGCAAACACTCCACGTGGAATACTGTAAAATGATATCAAAATCACCAAACAAGAAAGGCAAAATAGTTAGGCCCTCACCTTATCTGTTATATATCCAAGCTGTTTGTTCTACATTACCATTAGAGCGATATTTATCCCCAACTACCAGCGTTTTATGCAACGTGATATACAACTGACTAAATCAAAAATTTTACTTACATATGGCTACCCATTAACAAAAGCTTTGCTTGAGAAATTTGAATCAGGGAGCATTCTTTTGATTTCAAATTTAACTTCAAGTTTCAAACAGCCAAAAGGAAATGTTACTTAAAATACTTGAAAACCACTAGCTAATATTCAAAATATTTCTTGAACATTACCTAATTTAAAAGAAAAGACTTACAACAAAACTTCCAGAGGGATAAAAACGCTAAAAAAATTCCCTTAATACCTACGTAATTGAGGTGGAAAAAAACAAGCGATCACAACGTTTCCCTGCTCATCCCTGCGTGGAAATGGAACGAAACATGCTGTTCTCCAATTTAAGGTCGGGAACCAAGGGAGGTATTCTTTTGTGTTCCAGGGAGAAGAGGAAAGGCGGAACGAACGATGTTATTACCATTTTAATACCTGGCTCACTCGACAGGAAGGGACGAGAAAATTTCGAGCAGAAGACCGCTTGTCGTCCAACCGAAGCCGAGAGAAAGGCTTTTATTATTTCGTACCATTTTCTTCTGCCACGCCTTCATCAAAAACCGCACGAGTGAAGGAGAAGGAGGCCCTTGTCCTCGGAGCCAAAAGGTTCTCTTTGTTCAGCCTCGGGGAACAAATTGGAAATCACGTGACCGGTTGTTTTCCAAGCACGAGACAAAAGACAGACCTCCACACCTCTCTTCAACCCTCGCACCCACTCCGCCATAGATAACGATGCTCTTACGACTGGGAAGAGCAGCGATAGCTTGCTCTCAGCTAATGAGCGGCTATTTACAATGGTTTTTGAGAGAAAATGATCATTTCATTAAAATCTACACGCAGATGAGGCCGCTGTCACGAAGGGGTGGATTCAATTGACAAAGTACCACTGAATGTTTTTTCTATTATTATTTTGCCTCACCACAAGATATGGTCATTGCCCTCAAAATTTCTACCCCCTATGTAAATTCAAACTTTAGCTTCTCGTGTTGATTCTTTTTACAAAGAACTGCTATTGCCAAGTAGTTTAATGCATGTAATTTATGTAATCAGTGCAAATAAGTCATAAAATTAATGAGAGTTAGCTTCCTTTAATATTTATGAACTTAAAACCTGGTTATATTGGCGACACTTGCTCAAGTAATCATTTACTAAATATTGCATTTGAAGAACCGTCTAAATATGTAAGTTCCTGTAAATTATTCATCATTGAAGTCATACATATCTTTGGTGTTTGCACAGTAACATAATGAATAGACGCACTTCTATGATGGCCGTTTTACACGGGGTGCGAAATTGCACAACTTCAAACTGCATGTTTTTCTCAATCGGGGGTGCAATCATTTTCGAATTAGACCAGGGGCTATTTTGCCATCTTCCGTTCATGCATTCGCTCATGCTTTTTGCAATTCACGGCTTTACACAACAGAATTTGAAATGCACGTTCGTACGTACATCAGATTGAGCAATTACGTGCATGGTGTAAAACGGGCTTGAGGCAGATTTTACACCATTTAATAAATAATACGTATGCTATTACAAAATAGGACAACAGAGTAATTTATAGCGATCCAAGTTCAATTAAAAGCTACTTCACATGTTTTAACAGCATTAATCAAATTTTTCCACAACAATGTTTTTGGAGCATAAAACATGCCCCAAAATTTGATACCGAGAGTTGTAAAATTTATAGAGTTTCATGAACCTATACTTGCAGCGAAGAAAGAAGTATGGACAGAAATTCAGAAA
This sequence comes from Pyrrhosoma nymphula, assembly GCA_963573305.1. Taxonomy (NCBI): domain Eukaryota; kingdom Metazoa; phylum Arthropoda; class Insecta; order Odonata; family Coenagrionidae; genus Pyrrhosoma; species Pyrrhosoma nymphula. Next base: position 17,897,275 of record OY754327.1, read on the forward strand.
AAGAAAAACCACAGCCATGTAATAAAAAAGTATAGAACAATGGTAACAAAACAATGCATTCTTGAGCAACTGCACACATCTTACCATTAAGGTGGTTTGAGCGAGACAGTTCCCTAGTCATAATGGAGACCATATTCAAATTTAATTTTTTATTTTACCCCGAGAGGCATAAAATAAATATTGTAATATTAATAGCGCAAAGATATAGTTACATATGACCAAAGTTTTCAGTAATTAAATAAATAAAGCTACATAAGTCTCTAACTTGTCTCATTTTTTCCCGCCGTACGGCTGAAAACCCTTCAAAACAGCAGGAATTTTTGCGATTCTGTAAAAGTTACTCTGGTGAGTAATAGATTATTTTTTATAAATAGTTGAGAAAACATGCAATCTACACACCGTTAGTTTTTTGACGAAATCTAGGTGCCAGAAGTTCCTAATTTTTTCAATATTCTTCCTCTGGAGCGAACAGCCGTAATCTATCCCATGTTGAACAGTTCATCTCTTCAGGCAAATTGCTCGAAAAGTAGTTCGGCAAGGGGTTGATATTTTGATATCATTGGAAAGATGAGAGTTTTTTCTTTATAATGAGGCCAAATTCATCAAATTCTAGGTGAAGTGATTTTTCGCTCAAACTACCTTAAACTAGGTAATAAATAGAAACGAATGGTGCAAGAGAAAGATTGAGCAAAACGATCCAGATGAAGACGTCTTCAATGAGAAAACCTGCTGATTAACTCATATTAGGAGCCAAAAAAGTATATCATATGGTAAATATATTAAGAGATTGATTCTGTTCAAGATATCTAGGAAATGACCCCTCACTACAGCGGTACGTCAAAAAACAGCGATAAAATAAAGGATAATGTCAAAGAGAGACGCTTAGGAATGTTTTCCACAACGCCAAGTGAGATACCAAACTATTCAAAAGCCTCAATTTTTTATCCTTTATGTTTCCGTATTTTTTCTTCCAACTAGCTGAACGAATGGCATTCACAGCTGCGCACTATTTTGATAGTTTACATGGTAATATGATCTGGTGACTAGTGGATTACTTTGAGTGGTGGGAAATGACAATAATTTGTTTAAGGCTTCAGCAAGAGAAAGGAATATAATAGGGCACATCCAAGGGTACAACCCAAAGGAAGTAGTAGACAGTAACGGCTGAATTTATGTAAGGAAAGAACTACAGAAGACGACCTGTAACACGTTAAAAGATGGACGGCGGCTTAATGAAATACAATATCACGATGAGAAATAGTAAGATAGTTTACGATGCTCATTTATCATATCAATCAAGAAATCAGTTTTTTAGAGACATAAAGATTAACAAATACATTTATATTTTCATTTTGACCGAGCAAATTACATGGGATGTCACAAACCAATCCTCAAATTAATAAAAGAATTTTGCCCTCCAAACATGAACATGATAACGGAAATCGACAGGATTATGATAACCTTAGAGAACAAGCCAAGCGTTTTTCTAATAATATAGATAGTAATAAGATTACAAAATCAACTTTTGAAAAAAATATTCATGACAAAACACGAGCAACGCTACGCTAGGTGGCAATGATTTTAGTTGGTACCTGTTACAACGGTTCCTCGAGAGTTAAAATTCACCCAAGGCAGCCTTATGCCTTAGTAACCCCTCCGTGAACTAACCACATCCCATTTCCAACAGAGTGAGTGGCCATCGATCCCCTGAAATTGAGATCAATGAGACTCCGAATTGAGTCCATTCATCCCAATTCCTTTTCTCAGACACCTAAGACGACGGGGGTGGGGGACAAAGGGGGAGGGTAGGAGATGGGAGCCGCTAGGGGAGGGGGGAGTTCGTCTGGCATCATCAGAGGGTGGGGATGGGTTGAAGATCAAGAAGGAGGGGGGCAAAGGGCCATCATGAAGAGCAATGATTGTCATGGCAGGGGGAGGAGAGCCGTGATTGAAAAACGAGAGGATTGGGGAGGGGGTAGGGAGTGGGGGGGGATGAGGAGCGAGTTTGGGAGGAGGAAGGTTTTCGGGAAGTTATAGAGAGGGGACAACAGCGAGTGGAAAACACGTGGAGACGCTTCCGGGAATGGACCCAAGAGGGTGGAAGAGGTGGCGGGGGTGACAGGGAGAGGGATCCCGCCATAATGGGCCATTTTACGAGGGAGGAGGTTTCGGAGGGAGTAGAGGAGACTGATGTGGGGGAAGGAGGGTTGCATGGTAACCGACGCGGTGCTTGCCTCCGGCTCTCCCTCTCTCTGTGCACGACGCACCACGGGAGGGGGGGAGGGGCGGGGAGGTGGCCGCACAACCTCTCCCACCAATCGGGGAGGGCGACGCAGCATTGTGGTGAGGGTGGAGTGGGCGGACAAGAGGAATTGTTAACTGGCTTCATTTGGAACTTCAATCTCTCTCCCCCTCTATTGAGAGAGCTCACAACGCAGGCGTATTTTCCACGTATTTATTCATTTTTACGCATATATTTTGCACACACATTTCATTTTGCAGTGCTATAAATTTCCCCGAGTTAACACATGAGGTGTTTCTGTCGATCTAATAAAACGTGAAATAAAAAACAAACATCAATGACAAAGAGCGGCAAGGGACAATATAGCTCACAATCTGAATAAAAACAGGGAAAAAAGTTACAGGCATTATGCGAACCTATTACACAGTTTTCTATCGGATATAAATAGATACGTGCATAGTCTTTCGCTGTTCACCCAAACCATCATAACAAACAGTCCAAGAAGGAATGTTTGGATAATAACTTGGTGAATTTGAGGTAATATAACTGCTAAAATGCGTAATAACTGTAAAAATATTTCCGTTACGACAGGAATAAATAATTGCAACTAAATAAACACTGACGATATGGCAAATACCCCATTGATCCGTTTCCGATCACTTTCTCAGTAATGAAAACATATTATACTCGTAAATTTAAATAAACCAACAATCCCAAAAGAGGAAAAACGTATATTTTTTTAAACTTAAATAAAGGAAAAAGATGCCAAAGTTATGTGAAAGGATAATTTCCCTCAGCATTTCTAGCCATTAAGTGCTGACGAGATGCAAGCAGGTTTTCATACTTCCTACGACGCCATCGACGAAGACCCCACCGCAGGAGAGTAGCCGTACTCGTTTGCAAGAGGAGACTCAGCAAACTGCAAGTACTGGCGAATTGTATGGAGAGGGAGAGCAACGAGAATTCGTGAGATAGAGAGGGGGGGAGATAAATGAAGAGGGAATAGTGCACGGCGTCGGCGTTACCCCCGGAGGGCGTGGTCAAAGCGTGGACCTAATGGACGAAAGGAGCGGGGGAGGTTGGCGCCCTCCCCCCCGTTCATCACCCCCTGCCTCCCCGCTGAGCGTGGTTTCGGCCGAAATGCCTTGTCCCAGGTCCCCGCTCTCTCTCTTTCTCTGCGAATGACAAACACTTTGTGGCGAGAGCCGTTTCCGGAGCCGGAAATTTTTCTTCGTTCATTTCGGGTGGATGACGGGAAGGGAGAGACGATCCCCTCCCCCCACCCTCTTCACAAAGGTAATGTTCTACGGGCGGGTGCCGGTTTAAACAACCCTGCGTGGTGCGTACGATAATGCACCTTCCCCCTCGTCAAATGAATGAGCTATGGCTACAGACCCTAGCGGTAAAGGCGACAGTTTTCTTTCTAGAAACGACCCCGACTTTTAATCCTAAGGGGGGAATGTCCATGTACGACAGTGATTATTAAATGAAACGTATGTACCAGAAGTCTGATAACCATTACTAATGAATTAGATAAGTAATTTTCTTTCTGATAGTTAAATTTAGACAATTTCAACCACAAACTCAATTTTATAAAAGACATAAAAGAAAAGCTTAACGGAAAATTGGATGTCCCTTGAATTTGAAAGAAGTAGTGGCAACGATGACTATATATAATATTATTTCTCTGTTATCCATCGGTCGCATGGTAAAAAAATACGCGAGATTCCAAGGAAGAGAGGATTACACTGCCCTAAAGTTGAATAAAGGCGTCATAATATGCAAAGTACTACACCAGCCAAGAGTCTTTCCAATGAGAAGTTGAACGTGAAAATTGAAGGTTATAACATAGAAGTCTATCGTACAGGAAAACCAGATAAAATATAAAACGGTGATTACCAGCCTGAAATCCCGTTTTTAGCTTTATAAGTACCATGAAAACAAAGTTCGAGTTGTCTTGACGTCTTAAGAGTCTAAACGTTAAACGCCAGGATTTTTCTACCCATTCCCTCAAATACAAACACCTTAATACTAAAAAACAAATTTCAAAAACTACATTGCCACCCTGTTTACATGGTCTTTTAATCAATGCATAATTCCTGAAATAAGTTTTCCAAACTAAATACTTATACACTCTCTAGCTTGGGAATGAAATAGAATTTAGAAGTAAAAAATATATCTCCTAATTTGGTTCACGTAGGATGCCTATAACTTAACCATCTTTCACTTAAAAGGGACTTTCGGAGAATAACCCGCAATGAGTAGTACTCCTCTCTTCATGCAAGGCTTCAAATTCTGACCACTCACAAAATTCTACTCTTGAGGGCTTTAATATAGTCTATAACGGAAAAGAGAGACTTTACAGTTATTGAGATAACAGGTTTTAATTCTGCAACGCAGGCGTGCGCATCATAAACTCTAAAATAAACAAAGTAAGAATGCTTGCTACTTGAAGCTGAAACATTTACATTTACTAGAAAATCTAAAATTCCATAGAGGAAAAATCATCACCAGGACAGGAACTTAGATCCATCAATATCGTGCCTTCGATTAAAGAGAAGGACGTCTCCGCAGCTTGACTGGACAAAGCACTCGGTGAGATGTCAAGGGATCCGCATCCGAGTCCCAGTCAAGATGGATGATTTTTATTCTGTGTAATTCTCGCACTTTAGTGTTGAAGCATGTCTTGTATGGAAGTGAAGCTAAGAAAATAGCAGCAGATAAGCAAAAGAGATGCGGTCAAGAAGCAATGGAGATGCGGTGCTATTGAAGAAGGGTGGAGATTAAATGGACGTAGAGAATCACCAACGGATAAGTACTACGAACAGTTGGAGAGATTATAAGTATAATGCAAATTCTGAGAAGAAGATGAAGAAGAGACAGATTTAAATGACATTTTACCAAACAGTACATTATTGTAAACAATAGTGGAAGGACAAATAGATTGTAAGAATTGCAGAGGAAGACCAAGATTGGAACACATTGGACAAATTATGAAGGACTTCAAAGTAAATAACTATGTAGGAATGAAACGCTTGGCTGAGAGGAGAGTTGAATGGAGAGCTGCTGCAAACCAATCTTCGGATTGATGACTGACTGCTATTGATGATAAGCGTCATAGCGGGTGACTCCGTGAAAGTAGCACCGCAAATATGGGGAGATATTAAATTGTGAACGGACAGTATTGAAAATGATTACATTCAAGAAGATAAAGCAACAAGATGATGAACGTCTGGACAAAACGTATCTCTCCATGAACGACTGCGTCGGTCACACGAAAGAAACCATGGTGTCCTTAGTGCCCGTCTCCTCCCTTCATATTTCCAACGCTGCTGAGGCAATGTTTCTCTCTCCCGTCACTTCCCATTTTCTAGCCGTATCCCTTCTATTGCGACTTCATCCCGTGCCCACCCCCACCGACGAATCCCTCCTTCCGCCCCAAAATCCCCACCACCCCCCCAAATGCGACCACTACTCATCCACCCCCCCACTAACTCACGCCCCCAGGCTAAATTCCCCATCTCCCAACAAACGCGATGCCCTTCCCACCTCCGACTTCCGCACACAACACTGAAACATACTTACACAAAACCCATTCCTACAGGGGCCCTGCGGGGGAGGGATGAGAAAGGGCGGGGATGAAGGTGGTGCGGCATCGCATTCTGAAGGGCTGGGTGCAGGGGGGGGGGCATGAGAGAGGGTGCGGGAGATCACGCGGGGGATGTTTATCTCTTTCTGGTTTATTGTGTCCGGCTTCGCTCCTCGGCCCGCAATGGCGATTACAGCGCCGTTACTTGGGCCATTATGCGAGGTTCGACCCGTTTAAGGCTGCACATATATAAGAAATGGCGGGCATAAAAGGAGAGGACGCGGAACGACATTCGAGGTGAGGCTCTGGGGGGGAGGCGGAGGGAGGGCGTGGGGGTGGTGGTGAGTGTAGGGAAGGTGCGGGGGGATGACGTGAGTCAGCAGAGAGTGGGTGGTTGGGACGAGGCGAAGTTTTGAGAGAGGGTGAGGTGGGCGGGCGGGAAGAATCGATATTTGCTGTTGAGGGTAAGAGAAGTCGGGAAAGGAAAAAAAGAAAGAAGAGCTGCACGTGAAAAGTGTTCGGGGGAAAAACAAGAATGGTTTGAAACGGAGGTGCCATTTCAATAAAGGGCATTTTCGTGTTCATGCGACTAAAATTCAGAGCGATGAAAAAATTATTGGCGTCAGAGCACGAAAAACACCAGTACCTCTTCAGAAAAGAAAAATGTATACTTTTAAGAAATGCGACAGCTTTTCACGAGTTACAAAATAAATACATACATGGAATGGTATCTAATATTTACTTATTGTATTTTACCTCCAGCGACACACCACCAAAATAAATGATAATAATGAACCCATTTTTCCAGGAGACTTTTCCATCCGATCTGAATTCCGTTTTTTCAAATCCGCTACAAAATTATAGAAAGAAGATGGATTTAAGGTTGACGTACCGTTAATTTCTTTAGGAGTGTATTAAAATGATGAGTTTTCAAAAGTATAAATTTCGCTTCCTTGAAACACCTTGGAGATTTTATAAGTATATAGCTCAATTTTGTAATACGTGGAGCATTTATGACCCCACTGGCGGTCAGCTGCGCTTAGTTAAAAATTTAAAATATCGGTAGAAAACAGCCGAATTCATATTAACTTCACGTTAACGCGATGAAAACGGTTGAAGTTCAACAGAATACATAAAATTAGGCCATATTAGCCCATCGGGCTTTTCTTACGTTACCTTATGTAGGGGGGTGGGGGAGTCTGAGATAGTCTTACGTAAGATATAAGTCACTTCTGAATTCGTATTTTAATCCCTATTAAAAGTTATTTTCTTAGGAAAAATCTTACTTTTTAGAATCACCACCTGCCTGCGCCTGCGGTGCGCCCGCGGCGGTGCGCCTGAATGTATGCTAAACTACGGAAAAACGTGCAACTAATTCGTTGCGTCCATTAGTTTGGAGGAGTCGCATTTTCAAAGATCACACGTTTTGCGAGTTTTGCGTACAGCGAATCGTGAAATATCAAAAACCCGTTATCGGTATCCGTGATGAGGTCAGTTATTTCGCATTTTGACATAGAATCCCCCATGGTTTACTATCTATGTCCATGGTTTCAATAATGTCTGATAACTTACGTAAGTTTGGGAGGGGAGGGCTCGTGAAAACTTACGTTGCCTTACATGGGGAGGGGGGGGGGGGTTAAAAAGTGGTAAAAATCGCCATGATTAATATTTGAAAAGCCCCTAAGAACACTGAACCGACGAGATCACGTGATAAAATATAATAGCATGCGGAAGCCACATCAAGGAACTAACATATAGTATACGCATAGCAAATACAGAAACCAGTGGACGCATTGCTCGAGGTGCAAAAGTATCCGAAAAATGAAACGCAGAGAGGTTAAAGTGAGTTGAGCGGCGGAATCTGCCGTCGGCGTCACTCACGACGACGACGCGTGTCTGTCTGTTTGTTTACGAGCGTGAGAGAGCGCGAGAGAGGCGTCACCCGCCGATGTCACGCGGGGGGAGTGTGGGGGGGGGGGAGGGAGGACGACAAAGAGCAGAGGAACACCGGCGTCACCTCCACTCTCTCACGCGAGAGTTCAAAAAGGTGCCCTTCTATGCGCCGCGACGTCTGCCTACCTCGAAGGGTTGAAGCCTCCGGGAGAAGCACACCTCACACACAACTACAACTGTAACACACACACACACAACACACAACACGCCAGCATAAAAAAGTGAAGTGAGTACCCACTCCTTATTTTTTTTACGACGACAAAGCCACGCTGTTTGATGGCCCCGCGTACTCGCCTGCCTCCCCTCCCCCCTCTTCGTCCACCCCCCTTCCCCGCCTCCCCATCGTTCACTTTCGCTGCTCCAACCTTTCCACTTTCGTTTTTTTTTTTCATGTTCAACTCGGCGATACCTCCTCCCGCCTCACCCCTTTCCTATTTGCATTGCGGTGCCGTGAAAATATTCCATTGGCCGTATTGGAAATGAAAGAACAATCGTTCGTTTCCACCGATTTCTACGCAAACTATTCATTTGCAGTTTTGTTTTACTGATTTCCGTCTTTCATATTTTATTTTTTACAGTTTTTTTTACCGTTTAGGTTTACCGTTTTGAACGACGTTTTCATAAGTTGAGTGAGTTTCTAGGTAGGCGTGCGTCGGAATTGAAACACTGGTGAAATTTCCTCACCATATTTTAGACAGCTGCCATAGTTTTCATTTTAGGCATCAAGCGCCAACTTGTCATTTTAAAAGCGGGCATTTTCAAATTGGCATGTACATATTTAACCTGCTAAATAAATTATGAAATTTTTACTTATGCTTCTGGTACATACAAGAACATGTATATTAAACAATATTTATGCTAAATTAATCAAGAATCCATTCACTACTTTCTAACTTAATATGATTTTCGTACTCCCTTTCATCCAGAGCAAAAACACTGAAATCTTTGAAAACATTAATCTTGAGAAAATAGAATTTGATGCGATTGAATCGATTGTAGAAAATGGAAGAAGTGCGGTTCATCAGCCTAAACATTCTTCGTTTTCTCCGATCGACTGTCATGCTTAAGCAACATTCCCAAGGTAAATAAAATTCAGGCAACTGAATACATCTTTTCGTGTTCATAAAATATAAAGTCATAAATACGTATTATCAAGAGATACTATAATTCAATACTACAAATCAGTGGGGTGGAAGCTATCTTGAAAACTATGATTTTAATTTATAAAATAAAAAGTGTTGAAAAATCTGCAATTTAACTGTAACATGTTACTCGGTGATAGAAATTCATCGGACCGGACATATTACGAACGAAAGCGTAAAACACTGCTACATATCTTATTGGCGAAATTGATACATTTTCCTTCATGGCGAGGCATAATAACATCAAGATGATGACATTTAAAAGAAGTCCGAGGTTCCGCGATTGGGGGCAAGTTTGATCTTATTAGGTGAAGACCCACGATTATTGGCATGCAGAACTTTTAAGAACTCAAATACCCTTAAGGGCTACTCGGGAAGCAACTCAGTAACATTTATTCTTCAGGGATAGCAATTAGAGTACCACTAAGGTGCTTGCTAATGCATCAAGCATTTTCATAATCCTTATTTCGATGCCACTGGAACGGAAATGGATTGCACTGATATAGCAATAAAACGGCAATGATGTCTCTCAAGCTTTACTTGATTCACCCGAAATCGCTGCCTTGATTACTGCAGCCTGTGCTATTACCCCCGTAATGTCCGTTTGTGTCGGAACATGATCACCAATTGCATTCTTATCATTGAAGAACATAACTCTCAGAAGGAAAGGTATCGGAAGCCTTGGTAATTGGTCTTCCATATAATGAAAGGTTTTACTGCTAACTTTCAACCATTACAATGAGATGAATTTTTAGAATGAAGTATAAATGTTTTCTGCCGTGAAAAAAATTATTTTCTTATATCATGTAATATACCACATGATATACGACTTAATTAAACATGATTTAATTTTATGAGCACGATATAATTCTAAATAATACGTATTATCAGAAAAAATCTTGAATAATAACCGGGTAAAAGTCCCAACAGCAGCATTACTGATCAATAGAGTATCATATCGGTGAACAAAGTTTCAGTTAGCTCCAGTAAGTACCAATACAATGGATGTTGTCACTTCTAAGGCATCCCTTTCCGCAGGAGTAAAGACAAATGAGCAGTAAACAAAGCACCGGTTGGTTATCCCCATAAACCGAAGAAGTGTGCCAGAATGACACGGCCCCACAAACAACTGAGATTTTACGACCTGGAAATGAAGACTCTTAAATCATGCTGAATAAACCTAACTGTACTGTGCTTAAAGCTTGTTTGCGAGCTGGAAGCCTTGTGTGTGGAGATGAAAGAGCCAAAGGGGAGAGAAGGAAGGTTAGCGCTTTGCGACGGAGAAGGGAACTGAGGAAGCCCATGCAATCTCCAAAGGTAAACACTATGATCATGAAACTCCTCCGTAGCCGTGGATATCACTGTTTTGAGTTTCTTAAAAGAAATTTCCAGGCCGAACGCTGCAACCACCCAGGAGGCTCACGAAGTAAACGCCGCAGAAGGACACCAGCCTTAACTAAAAATTTCCCTTATGTTGTCGATCATTGCGAAAGATAATATGCAACCCAGGAAGTGTTTTTGGAGAGTTTACAAATGAGACCCAGAAAAAAACACCACGAAAAGGTTGCCGTTCCCAGGACTTCTGGGAACTGGCAGCCATCGCATATACACCACTACCACCATAAAAGACAAGGAGTTTTATGTAGTTAAGCTCAGTCTTCAAGAGTATCGACGCATATACGAGGTGCTACCCAAAAGTTCCAGAAATTCATCAATGTTTTCAATTCCACCATACCTGTACCTTATTAAACCGTCAATTCCCAGAGCCACCTACTGGTAACGAAACTCTGTTGCCTCATCAAAATAAGGCCTGACTTCATTTTTTCAATGCTTTGAGTTCGATGGCAAATTTAAAACTTTAGGCACAATAAAGCAGTTTTCAAAAGACCCTTGTGGTAATATTTACAACTCAGTGAAGATAACTCACATGTAGGTGACAATGGGAATTGCCGGGTAAATCACGAATACCTTCGAAGTAGTCCCCTTTAGAGCGCATACACTGCTTCTAGTGCTTCTTCGATTCTTTTATGCCATTGGGAAGCCCTTTTTCGTGAGCGTGATTAGCGTCGCCTGAGATTCCCGTTTTAACTGTCTCAATCGTCTCAAATCTTTGGTTTTCCAACTTGGTTTTCACCTTGGGGAAAAAAAGAGTTCGCACTGGGCTAAATCGGGTTTGCATGGTGGAGTATTGGGTAGTCATATTGTATTCACTGGGAAGCTAGGCTTGATGAAAGCAGTATGTGGCCTGGTGTTGTCTTGATGGAGGAGCTAATTGCCCACTGGTCATTTTTCCTACGGCACGAGATTTGTCGTCATCTCATGTTGAGTTCGCCGGGAAAAAAAACTTCTGGCATGTGCCATACGTAAGTTAAATCATTTGGATGGTTCATCTGCGATTTCCATGACCGCAGCCCGAACAGCAGCGACATTTTCAGGCGTAATGCAGATTGATAGCCGTCGTGAATGTTCTTCATCATCAACCGATGTTCTACCATGTTTATAACGTTTGAACAACTCTTAGGTTTAGGTCTGGCCTAAATAATCGTCGACAAATGCTTGCTTCAACATTTGATGTGTTTCTGCGACGGTTTTCCTTATTTGAAGTAGAACTTTATGTAGAAGTGAAGTTTCCTTATTTGAAGTAGAACTTTATGTAGAAGTGAAGTTTCCTTATTTGAAGTAGAACTTTATGTAGTAGACTTTACATCTATCGTCGCGAAATCGCAAAAGCAAAACGCTAAAATGAAAATATTTTCACATACCTACACAAAACGCGCCCACATTGAAAAAAGGCCACTTGGCTCACTGGTACACAAGGAATGCATTAAGTTGGAGTTCGAGGCCTTTTGCCGCACTAGCACTCGTTCACACGCGACATACGAATTTCGGGAACTTTGAGATAGCACCTCTTATAACCAAGAACTCTTAAATAAATTACACATATATACGTTAAACTTTACTCAGGGAAGTAGAAGTAGAGAAAGTCTTAACATAAATAGTGCGTTGAATAATCCTTAAATTGTTATAATATACCCATGCTAGGAGTATTTCATTCTCCAATAATTTTGCATAATTTACTTAATATTTTTTTTTAATTTGTCAATAGTGAAGGTAGAAACATCTAAAACATCTATGGTTTCACACTCCGACGTAAAAATCGTATATAGATAACACGGCTAGTACATTCTCCGAAAAAAAACCTCCTGACCCTATTCCTTGCCCGGTGAAGTGAATTTGTTTTGCGGATTCACTCATTATCCTTATACATAATAGCATAACTTAGAGCCTGCTGAAAAGCCAAAATCGAAGTAATATTGAGTTATAGGATACGAGAGAGAACATAAATGAATATCGGACGAAGTAAAGAGAGATATAAAAACTAGAAAAAACAAGAACGGAAAGTCAGAAAAGTGCAGAAAAATAAAAGATTGGTGGGTGTAAGCAATGGGAGTTCGGACATGTATTCTCCTAATTCAGAGCCTACTCAAAGGCATAAACATACAGATGTCTACAGCTGTGACTATGCACTGAACATTTCTCATGAGAAACATGGAAAGTTTGGAAAAACATTGAGGATTCACTAGCCAAGACGCAGTAAAATTAAATCGGATAAAAACATAGGATGTGATCTAGAAAAGAATCAGGGCCAGAAATAACAATGAAGACATGTATTATACCAAATATAGGGATATGAAAAACAGCAATATCAACAGAATAATTATTAGTACGAGGCAATAGTTCCGACATTAAGCATCAGCATTTGTATCGACATCACGATCGTGTGCCAACAAATACTCTACTGGGTGTCCGAAAATTCCCGCACCATAGGGATTTCATTAACTGGATTGTATTAATTGTCGCTGGTTTGGGTTCATTGTATTGTGCACAGTTATTTGTAATACCTATGATACGGGACTTTTCGGACACCCTGTAAAGTAATTGCATTGTTCTTTTTAGCTTTATCGTCCGGGAAGCAAAGTTACGCCTGAGGAAGTTACCTTCAAAATTGGACAGCAAGCATTAGTAATAATACTGCAATAATTTGCAAACACAATATTTGCCAAACAAATAGAAGGTGATCGGTGAGAACTAGGGCGCGAGGATACGTCCCACTCTCCACCAACCCTGACCATCAACCCCCTCTACCATCATTTCACGCCCTACTCCTCCCCCATCAACTCTAGCCCCTCAGTCAACCCTCCCCCCGTTCCACGCATCCTTCCACTCCCGCCACCGCCTCACCCTTCTCGCCGAGTTTAGAGTGTCCTTTAACGTGTTTTCGGAAGAAATTACTCGGCCTTGTCCCCTCAGCACCATGTCCTGCCTTATCCACCTCCCCTCTCCCCTTCAAACTAACGCCCCAATAAACGGTCCCTTTCCTAATGCGGGTCCGAGGGACCATCATCGTTTGACCGGATAACTCCCCCCTTCCTAATTGGACGTCCCTTACCTCAGGAGCGCATCCGTCCCTGCTCGTTAAACCCATCCTGCTCAGGTGTCGCACATTAACTTTAAATGCAAAACACTCGGAAATAAACGTGCGGAACTCACGAAGACCAGACCACAAAATATGACCTCTTAAGTAGAACATATTTGAGGGAGACTTCAGGATTCGGCATTTCGCCGACGCCACGGGTTACCAGCGAAGGAACCTTCGTTTGGAGGAGGTATTTACGGTTCACTGCGCTTAGCAGACTCACTGTCTTTAATGTAATGCCTAACACTGAAAGCTTCCAAATGCAATGTTTACAATTAAAGAAATGAAATCGAATTTACACTTTTTAATTTTTTTTAATTGAAGATTTGTTTTACTCCTCTCTTGAATATTTTCCGTCTACTGAAGGTAAATATGGAAGAACTACCTTTGGTATTCAGAAAAACAACTACTTAGAAGTACTACGCCGACTTTTTTGACACAAGGAAGTTCCGGGTAATAGCGTTGAATAGTGAAACAACAACGGTTATTTTGCGGCCAGTAACATTCTTACGGTACCAATTAATGTAACATCGGGAGCTTCATGTGGCGCATCAAATGAGCTTCTAGCATGAGCGCCTAACAACTACTCTCACCCGGCATTATATGTAGCAAATAATTTAATTAGGTATCTTCTGTGAAGTCAGTGTTAGACATTTTTGTTATGAATTACATCAGCGTCCAATGCCATCAAATATTCACCAAAGCTGTACTCAACAAAGTTAACTATATTTTGGCACAACAGGGTGGCTCTACTCATATGTCTCAGGATATTGTTGTACGAAAGTTAACTTTCATTGAAATTAAAAAATACCAGCAGTAAGAGAAAACTGGAAACAATTCTCTCTATTATTTCAAATCGATCGAGTGAGTCATAATGAATTGAGAGGAGTCATAATGAATTCATTGAAAAAACTTAGAAGACTTTCGTAAGCCGAGAAAATCCAAGTGTATTGGGGTTAGCAACTCATTAGACGCTCCGTAATACTTCGTAGAGCAACATACTTATGCTTGGCCATATGGGTTGTGTCAAAGAGAAAAATATAATGCAGTGTTTACAAAAGGTTAGAATTTTTAAATTTAAAATGTGCATTTCTTCTACATGACTAATGAGCCTTTGTAACTTCAACGTAATAAATTCCTTATAATGATTTTTATAAGAATCATATCTGCACCTTAATTTAGAAGAAATTCGGAATTACCATAATTCCTTCGGTTACTTTCGCTTTCCAAAGAATTTTACTATTTCTACTTCTGAAAGCTGGAATTATACTACTCAAATATAACATCAATTACATCCAATTATTACATACCCGATTTTTTTATAATGGCTTTAACTTTCAGAGAATAAATTAAATGGCACTCACCAATTGCCTGATTTGACGACAGGAACTGGGGAAGCTTGACAATCGCAGAATTCTCCGTTGATCCGTAAACTGAATAGCTAACAAGATTTAATTTTGTTCTCACTCGTACCGATACGATTTCTGGATTCTTGTTGGACAGTCCAAGTCCACTCTTTGTAAATGCGTCGATTACAATTATACGATATAAAATGACCTGATGATCAACTCACTAATTCCTTTACGATTCGGACAGAAAAAAGTCACAAATTTACTAAACGAAGCGAGGCGTCCCCCTCGGAATGATAAACAGACACACACGTGGTCTTCGAAAAGACTCGTACACACAGGAATGCGATATTGTTCTTTCGGACGTTGCCACCACGGATTTCCCACGCGGCGCTGCTGCCCTCGCCACTCTATGCCCTCAGCTGCTCACTCAAAGGCTCGCGACGCCTCGAGATGCCATCGCCGCGACTCGGAGCGCGTCGTCGAGGAGCAGCGCCGGGTCTCGCGCTGGAAGCGAGCGCCGGAGGGGGGGCGCCGTGGGGAGGCTGCTGCAGTGACGGGCCCGACGATTGCCGGGGACATGCCGTGCGCGCGTCCGGGCGGCCCGGAGTGGTCGACCCGGAGGGAGGGATCCCCGTGTCCCGAGCAGCGGCAGCGAATATTTGGGAGAATGCACAGCCTGATCGTCGAGAAGAAGTGCTTCGCAAGGAGGCGTGGAAGTGTCGCGAATAGGGACCGATGCAATCTCCCCTCCTTACTCGGAATCGAGGTCCACTCTCGGAAACCTGTAAAAAAACAAAAGACAGCAAGTTACTCACGAGCATGAAATTTGGTCCACAAGCAATTTCCTCTCAACAGGTATCATCATAATAATGAAATATGGGCACTAAAAATTCATATTAGCAGAAGTATTTGATTTTCCACTTTATTTCACCCGGAAATATTAAAAAATAACGACATCAACAATGTTCCATGCCATTTCACATAATTTTCAAGATAAACCACCAAGTTGAAGCATATCCACGTGTGTTCATTCCGTCGTATTTGCAAATTAGTTGCTAAAACGTTGAGGACATAACTCATAAATTCTTAGTGATTCCACTACATGGAGAAGGCCTACCTACCGTATAATACTATTGATTAATTACAAAAACATCTGTTCGGTGAGTTACATGATTATTCAACATTTCAGTTACATTTTTGACGACTTACATAAATTTTTATGTCCGCTGCATAAAATAATTTACTGACACAGCTTTTAATCACATACTTAAAATAGAATTTAAAATTTTAAAAAGCCAAGAAAATTTAGACAAGGGATATGGGGGACCATAAAGTAAAAATCATTGCCAGATGAGATGTGTAGGTGTAGTGAAACTTTTTGGCACTCGCTTGTGAATATCATGACGCAAAGGAGAGGAAAGCATGCATGAGATGTGGGTGGAAGCGACTGAGCCTTTTTCCTGAGGACCCTGCGGGAGTCATTCGATGACTTTGTCCGCTATTCAACGCTTGGTTTAAGGTCAGTGTCGTCTAATACTCCGCTGGTGAGTGCCACCAAGTTTCGCTATAACTATATCACATTCACGGATACGCAGCCGCTAGTGAAAAAATTGGGAATACGAAAACTTAGAACAAAAATACACGGAGGTTAATGTTCACTTACGTTAGACCCTAACATAAATGTACACCAGAAAATCTCACAAAATTAACGCTGACGATTACAGCAGTGATACCTCAAGGCACCTCTCATTCACCGGTTTTTCCTCTTGCTTCACTTTGTCAAGTAATAATAACGAAAAATTCAAGTGGCTAAACTCAAAGTCCACGATCGCGTCATATTAATTTTTGTTTTTTACACAAATCTTTCCGTCTCTTGATGCACAGAGACATGCTGATCTCTTCCCAATTCCAATTACAGCTATAAAATTATATATTTAAATTTTTACCGCAGTATAAATTTCTAGCATTGTGCTACATATTTAATCTTTATTTCAGCAATATCAATGGTCTCAGGTTAGTCAACGAAAACATCAATCCCGTCAGGTTCATTGGATAAGATACATTTCAAACTTCGTCTCTTTAAAGCGTATTTAAATTTTATATTTGTTGCTACAATATCTACTGGATAAATCAAACACGTAATTAATGAAAATCGAAATTATTACTTGAATTTATCATAATTCCAATACTGATTTGTCAGTTGAAATCATATTTTTCTCGTCAGTCAATTTTTTCTTAACCAGAAAAAATATCGTATCAAAATAAGGTATAAAAATATTACAAATGTGAGACCTTGGCAACGAAAGAGAAATACTCATCAATTTTCCAATTCCAACCAATCAGACTCGCTCTGTCACCTGTCATGACCATATGCCAGGCTCAACTAATTCATTAATAACAGCCGCAAAATCCTTCTCCCGTAGTTCGCAGAATTTCCCTTCTCATCACTGCTTTTGTTTCTTTAGCATCACGTTATTCAACATCCAGAGTCACCACCTGATACAACAATTTCCGAATATGGAATGGAACGACGAAACTTAAGGTATATGGTTTCGCTCTCACAGAGAGACCAGTACCTACATTCGAGGTTTAATCCTCATTTTGAAGAGTGAGTCAACGAGTGTTTTTTCCAACGTCATTAGTTATCTTAGTCACCGCTTTTTAAGCACCCGCGTCGCCTCGAGCGGCCACCGGAAGTGCCTTCTACGTCAATGTCCCACCCACGGTCCAATTCGCGAGAAGCTGCCGAAAGGGTTTCGCGAACCGAGCGAGCGACGGCGACGCCTCCTCGGTAAGACGGCGGCGACGCAAATAGCCGTCGCGCAAACCGTGGTGGTGCCAACATGACTCACTCAATCCACACGCACGCACAAACAGGCGACTGAGGCGGCGAGGAAAGAGAATGATCGCCGCTGTTTTTCTTTCAAATAAGTAAATAAATAAACTCCCCAGTCCCGTTTGGGTTGTCACATTATTTTGACTAATGGAATGCAATTACTTCCCCAAAATTAGCTGGCGTAGAAAAGTAATGCTTCGCTGCCCTATTGCAAAAAAATAAAATTCGAGACTATTCGGCATTTGTGCTAGCAAGTGTTTTCATGCAAAGTGACTAACTATTTATTCACATGTCAAGAGGAACCCAATCCTTAAATTAATAGCATGTATTTCATAGTTGTTCATATGGCTTGTGCCTTAGAAGTCGAGTATAAACGACGTTTTTGCGCTGACTAGACAATGTTTCAATTAGATTAATTTTATGCTGAGTACGCCAAATATTTCCAACTTTGTTATCGCATTTCAATCCCACGCACAAGAACCCCACGCACCCTTCCACCTTTCTAAAACAGTAAAATTGAAGAAATAAACATTGACTTGAAAAAGAACATCACATTTGAGGCCACTTGTTTCAGAATATTTCTCTTGGAACTTATCATGAATAATACTTATAACATTTGCCGGTCAGGTACAGTGTTTCTCATGTGGAAAATACCAATGAAAACTAAGAGATTCCTAATACAGTAGGTGACTGCTTTTTGAAGATTTGTTTGGATCTAAATACGCTAACCAATGTAGTTAGAGTTACTCCAATGATATTTTTCCTATTCCACTCTAACCGCTCCGAATTTCTTATTCCCTCTCTTCATCTCGGGAAATTCTTCGATGTCTTAGCTCTTCGTATCAATGACGGGAGCAGTTGAAGGCGCCATGCTAAGCTTTCACTGTGACACACTTGTCCTTGGGAGGGCAATGTAGTCGGGAACTCATCACATGGAAAGGCATCTTAAGATCAGGCATAGCACATCCAGCATTCAACAAAATAGCCAAGCGCGGAAGGATTACAAAATTAAAAATTGTACTGACTTGGGAGGTTTTGCTGTTGCTTTGGCTTACTACTGCTCAGTAAAAATAGAACAATTTATTAGTAATTATATTCGCAATAGTGTAAGAGTTAGCGTTGACCGTGGTACAGCATTCATAAACATTCAAAAATTACTAAGAATCTTAAGCACCTACATGAAGAAAACTTTAACGAAAAAACTAAGCAAGTCGAAAGTCGTAACTATAAATTCTTATTAGTAAGCTCTCGTTTGTGAAAGGCTATCGCATCTTTAACTTTCAATGTAGCAATACTCTTAAGTGGTACTCCGTAGTTTGTCAGCAATCAGGCATTTCTTCAGCATTTAATCGATAACTATTCAATTCAGTAGTGCATTTTACGAGGAAAAAGAATCTCGATAATTCAATCATAACTAATTTGTCACAACCACACACCTACGATGGCATGAGAGAAAAGGAAGTAGTTTAATTATTCATCTCCTCTAGGTATTGGGCCACTGATTCCATTGAATATCCTAATGCAGAGATGATAGTTGTTAAATATGTCTGGTGGCCATATCGCCAGTTACCTATTTCATCAAAGTCTCATGCACAGCATCAACATGTGACACAGTATTGCGAGAGCAAAGAAATGAACAGCACTTTAGTAATCACCCCAGTTTCTTACTTGACTCGAAATGAATCCTTACCTTCCACCCCTTATTCAACTCAAAACTTCAATTACATATAGGTTACAAGCTGACCCTTAGGAAACGTAAAGCCATATAGTGTGATGCAACATGATATGATTCGACACGGGCTTTTCGGTTAAAATTATTAAATGTGGCTTCGGACTATCAGCAATTGCATTCGGAGTTAATATATTAATAAAGATTTATTTTCAGAATTGTAGCACCACATTTTGACTAAAAAATAAAACAGTATAAACTGGAATATAAAAACATAAATTTCAACTACACCCATATGTTTAGCACGGTAATTACTTGGCTGAGGAATATTCAGCTGATGCCAAGTGCGAAAAGCTTCATGCCGTAAGTAGTTTTTAGTACGCCTTTTTAGTTTTATAGAATTATTTTTCCAACTGAAAATGAAAGAAAGCGGGAGTTTCTTCAGGTTTTCCAAATTTGACTTTCGCCCCACGAGCCCAAAGCAAACCATTGGTTGGCTCTAGTCCCATTATTCAAACAGTCGCTTCCTCCCAAACGTGAAACATTATCCTGAATGATACAAACACCCTTATCTTACAGCAATACCGTTTGGTGGTGTTTAAAAAGGATGATAAAAACATATAGTTCAACACTTAGTGATTCGGTTTCTCCGGGATATTGTAGTAACGCCATCCGTGCCGCAGTGGTTTTAAGCTCACGTTGGATACCCCTACAAAATGTATTTCTGCACGCACGCTCTCTTATTCTCCTACTATTCCTCCACTTTAGAGTATCTTCCCCCACGTTCACCCATGGCTTTCGCGGCCTGCCCCTTACTCTAACACCATTCCCTCTACTATCATATATCTGCTTTGCTATTTAGCTCTCGTCCATTCTCTCAATATGGCCAAACCAGTAAAGCACACTCCTATCATATACTGTGTCTATTACTGGAACATCCAACCCACATTCTTTCATGACCCGCTCATACCTAACTATATCCATCCTAATTTTGCCGTAAACATGTACCCCATTCCCAGTACATTTATCCTACTCTTATGCTTATCCGGACATTCCCAGGTTTCGCTACCATATAATAACGTCTGGAGGAGAACACTTTTGTGCAGTGTTTAGACAAACTCTCATTCCTAGATATGCTCCACACACTATCTACCATTTTCATTCCGGCATTCGTACGCCTTATAATTCCTTCATTTATTCCATCTTTTGCGAGTATTTGGCTGAGATATATAAAATCGTCCACTTGCTCAATTATTTCATCATTTATCACACAATCACTTTTCCACTCTCACTATCAAAACAAAAATATTTTGCTCTTTTTCGCATTAACCCTCAGATCCATTCTCCTAGCTGCTTCACAGAATTTATCCAGGAACCCCTGAACTTCCTGTGGGCTCTCAGAAAAACACTGCATCGTCTGCGTACAGCAGAAATAGCACTTGGCATCTCCAACCATTCCGACGACGTTATCCCTACACGCATCTCTCACACATTTATCCATGTAAACATTGAACAGCCACGGTGACATTACGCATCCTTGCATTACGCCCTGATTTCTTTCAAACCAGTCACTCAATCGACTCTCACGCTTGCCTTACCATTATAATACATCGCTTTCACAGCATTCAATAACTGCTCATTCACTCCATAGACCTTCAAAAACTTCGATAGCTTGTATCTATTAGCCGCCCACAAAAATAAAATAGAATGATATCGTCCACCGAAATATTTAATTTTCAATAGCACTGAAAAGAACTGAGGCATATTGGTTTGCCTTAAAGGCTTCGTGGCTCTTGAGAATCCATGTTTAAGGCGTGGCCTCCATACTTTTCCTTCATCTTTGATCTCACAGAGTCTTTTCTCCAGAGCAGACCGACAGTCTTCCTTCATACTTAGTTTCACTTATAGTAATATATAGTAATTTCAAATATAAAAATACGAAGCATTAGTACAGAAAGTATTGAAAAAAATGGTACAAATGGTATGGTCGCTCTAAATTGACGAGGATGGGTTTATCCTCTTGTGGGCATGGCTTTTCCTGTACAACTAGCCTGAAAAGCTACATTGCAGACAGAACTCAAGACCAACTGGTTCGCATAAACCTAACTACTTGAATATTTCAGCCAAGTATTAACCTTGGCTATATGAGGTAACTGGCTATCACACATAACAGGCAACGTGTGCCTCTAGGTTCGCATCTTGGTATGGCCCATTTCGTTGCATAGGCTTCATCATCACATCCTAGGTGACGAAAGAGGTCATGCATTAATCATGTGAAGACGCATAGTTAACGCACTTAGTGACCATGAATTTTCACATATCGTAGTTGAACAATGGGGTTCATCAATTCTAAGGTTTGATAATGTAGTGTCATTACTGATGAGGTGGACCTCATACATGATGGAAGAAGAACTGGTTGAAGTTTTCCGCTGAGAAATGTTTAATGCGATCACTTTTGATGTTTTTCGTCTATAATACGAAGCCCTATAAAAGCTTGATAATGACGATTAACAGCGAAACCGGGACCAGTTCTTTCGTCAATCCCAAAGTGTTTCATCAATGGTTGACAGTGGCATCCATCGCGTTAATAAAAGCAAACATGATTCCCAACTCTCTCCTTTGTAGTAGTGGAATAAAGTGTTGTCGGAGCGAAACGGATGCAGCCGCAACTGTTTCGGTCAGACAACTGTTTCGAATAACTGTTGCAAACAACAGGTTAGTTTCGTAATCGTGCCGCAGCCGCGCTATTGCGCTTTGTACTGTGCAGTGGCAACTGATACTTGCTGCAGTTGACTGTTCCGTCTTCTATTCCATTCCAGTTCCACTGCACGTGTGGCTGCGTTGCGGTAATAAGCTACAATTTGTTGGATTCGAATCTTTTGTAGGCGGTTGCTGGTTTATTCAGCCAACACATGTCCGCTCATCGTTGCAGATGGAATTAGAAACTGTGACGTACGAACCTATCTTTCATGAATCCAAAAGACATTGTTACTTTATTTCAGGAAAACATTTCTTATTTCATAGAATGCAGAACGACCAGACATGTTCTAACAGCGCCGATCGATAGCCCGTTGTTTAATGTGCCTCTAGCTGTTGTCCGCAACAGTTGTTTAGCGGAACAGTTTCGTTTTGAAACTGTTTCGGTTGCGAAACAGTTGTAATGGAATTGCTGTGTTCTTTTGGTGCCACCACTACTCCGCAGAGGCGGCTCCAGACCAGAGGTTCGGGGGGGGGGGGGGGATAACCACTTCTGGAGTTTTGAAATACTTCCCAGGAAATAGGGAGTCCGGGGCTCTCGTCCCGGAAAATTATAACAAAGTATGTATAAATGAAAAAGAAATTCGAATTTAGCTTGAGACATATGCCTACCATCGTACTTCACAGCAGCATAAATAATTTTGGCTTTTAGTTTTAGGTCTATGAAAAAATAAATAAAATACGCCGGGGGGGGGGGGGACCTACCCCCCAACCTTGACGCCGCCAATGCTACTACGTAGCCATACCGTTGAAACCATCGTAGTATCGTTCGACACGCAGCCATTCTGTCTCCTCTGGCAGCACGTTCCTGTCGACTCCTCTCTCTCTCCCCTGCCAGCAACCGCACCCACCCCGCAGGAATCCGTCGGCGAGACTTCCACATCCCACTTCTCCTTCCCACAGTCTCGCCTCCCACGCATACGGAATGCCTCCCCCTCCCCAACACAGCCCATCCCATTCCCCCTCACACTCCCCCTTCAATCCCCAAAGAGTCTCCCGCCTGTCTTCCCGGGCGAACGCCCCCACACCAATTCCTTCTCGCGACGACGCCGCTAGGAAAAGAGCGACCCCTCCCCCTTCTCACCATCCCCCAATGAAACAGGCACGCACTGCTTCATCGCCTTCCCTGGGACGCAGCAGCGTTGAAAATAAATCGCGTCGAGCTCGAATCCGTTCACGACCACATGGTTGCGCTTAAAAGCCTCCTCTTCCCTCCGCCCTATCCCCTTTGGCAAACAGCTGAGATAAACATCGCGACACAACATCTTCACGATGAATTTACCACGTCCGATGGTTCACGAACAAGCAGTTATCAACGATGGCTTATCACCGCACTAAATTTGTCGCGGAGAACCTGCATTCCATTCATTCGGGCATGTATTTCGTGGCTATGGCTCCACATTAGTTGGTTGCACAGAGTAAAGAAGGCGGTAGTACGATGGTGCAGGGGTATATTGAAGCCACTTAATATGCGCAGTAGGCCATATTGAATGGATCATTAATGCATTTAATATAACGCCGAAATCATTGGTGTCAGTAGTGGTGTTGTCTCAGTACTGTCATGATTTATCAATGAAAATACAAAATTATATATTTTACAAAACAATACAGCATTTTTCATAAAACTTGATGAAAAAATTGTTCGTAATAGCCATGTCCGTAATAGCCACGTAACTGTCATGATATATCAATTAAAATACAAAATTATATATTTTACAATACAATACAGCATTTTTCATAAAACTTGATAGAAAAATGTTTCGTAATTGCCATGTTAGGTGCATTATTTTTCGTAAAAAGAACGTATTTTTAAACATTGTCATTCAAGACGCCATATATTCTAATCCTTAATCTATTATTTGTTGGATACTTGGAGGCGATCCACTTCTGACGTCATTTGCACTATGATTGATAGATCCTTACCTCGGTACAGGGAAGGATTATTTGTGTGTTGCAGGCTAGGAAGAGAGAAACTCGGCGTTGGCATTAGCCTACTCTAAATTGAAAGCGCTAAGAAGTCTACAGATTAGTGTCCAATCGGACGGTAGGATTACATCACTTCAAGTTCTCTCCACTTATTTATAACCAAGTAAGGATCAGGATTCTAATGAATAATCTCTGGCAATGCCAGGAGACCGCGGGAGACATAACCGGAACCTCGAGATGGAAATCCTGTAAACCACCCACCACACCAATCCGATTCCCACCGCTTTAGTTATTTCTAGACTAGGGTCATCAGCCATGGATAAATTATAAAGGAACTTATACAGGAAGTAAATGGCATTTCCTCAACTAAATTCATCCAATGATTGCCATTGCTGGAATTCTTCGAGGAAGTTCAGTTAATTTCCATTCCCCCCGCTGACTTTACCACTACTGGATTCACCAACCTTGGGTAGAAACATTGTTACGGCCTCCTTCTATATCCTGACCTTTTCTTTAAGGATCTCGAAGGTAAATTACCGGTAATATTAGGGAGTGTGATGCTTCTTAAAGAAATCAGCCCACACTTCCAAGCTCATGGCTACGTCTGACTAACATCTGGGGACGGAGCATGTGTTCACACTTCGCGCCCCAACAGCGATTGCGTCATAACGATGGCTTGGATGCGTCATACGTCCATACACCGACTTCACGTTGCTGACGCGCCAGAATGGCTATTCCCCACTGTATGATGAACACGCAGTATCGTGACACCAAAGGGCAGAACAATTTTGAGTTCCCATACACAATTAATAGTCGATTACATGGACTTAGTTGAGTTGACAGGTTTGGAAGCAATGTTTTCATTCAACAGGACCAACGTCTGTCCTGTCCCCAGATCAACACTTACTGGGCTAGTTCAAAAAGTTATTAATTCAGAAGTGAGTAATATCATTTATGCATTGCACCTCTTAGGCTCTCTCACACTGAGAATGAACGATTATGCCTTCTATAATTTCTTACAGAAGGGAAATCTACTTCAATGTTACGAAAAGCTTCTGGAATTTGCATAACTTAAGAAAAATGGCTTTTATTTGAAGAAACTGACCGAAACTCAAATTCCTCAGAAACGGTAATACTGCATTTCTTGTTACACATGAATTGGGCCTATCTTCGGGGCAATGAACCATGACGATGATGTCATGGTCGTAAGTTAGGAAGAGTTAGGAAAATTAAATACAAGATGTGAGAAAATATCGGCGTAATAGTCGGCAAAAGTTTAAGGAACTGTTTAAAGTATTCAGATCAAAGAAGTTTTTGACCTCAAATATTTTCCCATAAAAATTTTTAAGTTTACAAAATTGAACAAATCCGCTACATGATTAAATAAGTTTAAATTTACGGCTCCATCCTCCTTGTTGAAGGTATTTCATATTCAATTGGCAGGGAAGGATCTTATCAAGGGAGAAAAACTATTTAGAGAAAATATTTCTCATGTAAGATGATAGTACTCAGAAAGAAACTATCTTTCGATTATATCCTGCACGGAGTAGCCTAATAAATCCTGCTTAATAATTATGAAATGAGCCGTAATTGACATCAATTACTCAATTTCACTACTCCTTTTCAATGCTTAAGTTTATCTCCTAAAATTCCAAACCTGATCTAGAATTTGGCTGCATTA
This sequence comes from Pyrrhosoma nymphula, assembly GCA_963573305.1. NCBI lineage: Eukaryota > Metazoa > Arthropoda > Insecta > Odonata > Coenagrionidae > Pyrrhosoma > Pyrrhosoma nymphula. The sequence goes on from OY754327.1 coordinate 17,922,899, forward strand.
TATTTTTATTTCTTTTAATTCAACCTGAAATAGATTAGAGACTATTGAAGCGAAAAATATTTGAAAATTTCCAGTTCATGGGCACAAATCTGCAGTATTTGATTCACTATTTTTACTGGAAGGTACATCAGCATAAAAAAACAATACTTCCACTCATAGAACACCAAAAAAGTTTTCTTAATTTTAACACAGTGATAATTTTAATCGTTACATTTTAGATATAAATTTCAATTGCTCTAGGACCGATTTCCTATATTTGAATTCTCATGCTGTCATTAAATATATTAAAACTCCAAACTTTCCCGTGGCTATTCTATGTGCACAGTTTTTCTCAGAGTTACCACGCCCCATCCTTCTGTCAACTGGCATAAAATTCACAACCGACAAAACAGACAAAAATAGGGGCCAGTTGTTAAAATCGATTTTTACAGCTCAAGTGAATCCTTCGCTAACTTATTTTGAAAAATATTTCCAACACCAACATAGGGAATAAATAGCACCAGAAAGTCTAATTCTACCAAATTAACCCCCATTCTAGTATTTACTACTCTATCCATGATTAATCTCAACTAAACCTCAAAATTTATACGTTCCTGATATTCCCTACAATTGCAACAAAATTTTCATATCAACTAATCCACGCCTATACATATTTCTTCGAGTTTTTAGATGTTATACAGACTTAGAAGAAAGATTCAGATGGAGTAATTAAAGCGCATGAATTTTCTTCATCTCCATTTAAGTACTACGTAAGACGATTAATACCATTTTTGACCCCCCCCCCTTATGTAAGACAGTGTAAAATTTTCCTATCCCCCTACCTCCTCCCTCTTAGTCTTACGTAGGATTCTCGATATTTGGATCTACTCTACGTTAAACGCTCGCTTTCTGCAGTTTCATCTTTTCACAGAAGCCATCGTACATCTTTGAGCACTGGATATCGTATAATTGTGCTGTGTTTGAGAACCACATTCATTGAGCATGGAGTTAATGTAGCTATGCAGTCAAGCGAAAGAATAGGAGCATTGGTGTAGCGGTGAGATTACGAAAAATTAGCCATTTACGAGCGGATGCTCCATTTCAATGCTAAATTTCATTCAGAAACGGTACAAAGTTTCAAGAAGGACAAAAAGCTTACGTAAATTGGTTCTAGACCTCCTGCCCCCCACCCCCCCTCCTCTACATTAGAAAATGTAAGATGATCCAAATCCCCCCACCCCCCAAAACGTCTTACGTAATACTTGAATGACCCCTTATTGACCAAATGTCATTGACCATCACCCACCCGGATGCACCAAATCCAACTTTCGAAAGCACTGAAGAACTCTCTGCTTACCATCTCGCCTCACCTATCATTCTTTAGATTTGTTTTCTATTTTCCATTTCGTTCTTACCTAAGCCCTTCTTGCTCTCCCCAGCACAGGAAAGCATTGCTCTCTAGAGCTCAATTCTCAAGGAGGGCGAGCGCTTATTTTCACACCACCAACTACTGCCTCACAGTAAAAACCGAAATTCTGGCAGGCCACCTCGGGGACAAATTAAACTGCCACGGTTATAAAATAAGCGGTTTGGCCATCTGTTCAGCATGTAAGCCACCGCAAGAAAAATATCGTCACAGAAAAAACACCGAATGTATTTATAGAGAAAATAATATTTTATGGCAACACCACTTCAGCTAGCTACGCTCACATTAGATCGCAACCGGTTCAAAGATGGGTTCTCAAGTAATGGTGACATGAGCTGTTCCTTAACTGTGTGTTGCAAATTTCTGAGATAAATCGTCTCTCTATACAATTACCTAGGTATTTCTGTCTGCAAAGTTCCTTGGGGTGCTGCGATCGATCTGTCTGTATTTGAAGGACTTACAGGTATCCTAGGAAGTTGAAATTTGGATGAACGTGACCTAAAACCAGCCAAAAAATAATAGTAAAAACCCCGTGCAATAATTTAAAGGGGTTTTTTCATCTCGAATTAGTTTACTTTTCGCCCAATAAGAAAACCATTGGACTCAGTGCAGGGGTTTCTTTTTTTTTGCTCGTTTAAATTACTTGCCCTCAAGGCAATAGGGTTTAAATTTTCACTATCGGATGGATGAAAAAATGGAAATTTTAATTATTACATTTGATTTTCGTATATGCTTCAATTTTTCTGAAATCGGGTCTTTGGGCTCGAAAATAATCAATTTTTTCCCCTTTTTGATTTTAGCTTTTCAGTGTGCTGCAGGATTTTACGTTCTTGCTTTCGTTTACCCTAAATAATAAATAATTAAAGTGTTACCGAAAGCAAGAATGTCAAATCATTTTTTAGCTATTTTAACAATGTCAATTTTTTTTGTTTTCCTTGGCAACCGCAGCATGGGCATTGAATGGGCACTTATGCCTGCAGCCTTCATCACGCAGTTTGTGTGATCAATATGAGACTTGCAGTGGGATTTGAGTAGGGGTATGCTTCACCTCATCCTCTCTAAGGGTGGTAAATGATTGGTGCATGGGATACTTAATGGTAGGTATTCGCATGATGTCACGTCACATCATAGAGATTTTTCTTATCTTATGAAACAGTTTCAATTTATTATTCTTCCCGTTGAATTTCACTCTACTAGCATAAGAATAAAGTTATATAAATCAGGATGGTAAAGGTGAGCTTGCTTCTTGCACTTTTAAAATTTATTTTTGAAAAACGTAGGATACTGACTAAATTGAATGTGATACCTAGGAGTAGAGGACGAATGCGCGTTTGTAAATATGAGACAATAAGAATCATACCCGTGTGACTAGTAGTTTTTGAGATATTAACGTTTGAAAATGACCAATTTAGCGATTTTTTTGTCAGTTTTCGACGCTATATTTGGAGATTTAACGAACATCCGGAAGGTGGATAATACTAATTTCCCTTCCATAACATGCCCTTACCCCACCCCCCAACCCAACCCACCTCAACCAATCCCCCTCGCTCATTGGTGATTATTGGTGGGCATTGGTGAGTAAATGGTAGAGAACCAACTGCTCGATCGCTGCGCCACTTACAGTGGATAAGAGGAAATGGCATTTTTTCACAAGATGGGGGACAGGAAAAAACGCACTTCTAAGGTTTGAAAGTTTCCCATTCCTAAAGTAGTTGATGCTTGTTGTGTTGAAAGTATTAAACAAATTTGCAAGGTTTGCATAATATGTGAGGTGAATTTGGTTCCGATATCTCTGTTAAAAGTGGGTGAAAATCGCGAAAACGAGTGCGAGACGAAAGCTCACCTTTACCATAAGGATTTTTATTGGACTACTATAGCACTCCTAGATTTCTGCTGCCATATGCGTTGAATGCTACAATATGCTAGAGACTACGGTTTGCTTACGTTGACAAATTCGCACTTTAGCTACTGGAGATTAACTCATTTGAGAAAACTACTGTTTTCGAGAATACACTGAGACCATAAAATCATAGCATCATCTGCAATTTTAAATTATGCATGGAAAGGAACAAATTTGCGAATTCCACTATGGTTTTTTATTCACGACCCGGGTATCAATAGTTTATGTCATCTTCAGGTGACGATGACACTAACTGTTGAAACCCGGGTCGTGGATTAAAAAAGCTCAGTGGAATTCTAAGTTTGTTCCTTTCCACCATGGAGAAATTTCATATAGTAACTCCTGACAATGTTCGATTTTCTAAATTACGTAATTTAAATTTAAAATTTTCCAGGCTATTCGAGAATAAACCATTGTATGAACGAAAAAATAAACTGAACATATTCCTATAATTTTTCGAGAGCCAATGATTATTTCTTTCTCGATGATATGATGGTATGCCATCATGTATTAATCTTGATTTCGTGTGTATGACTAAGCCCCTTTGGTTATGATATCCTCTAGCTTATTTCTCTAAGTGACACATCGGTAATACCTACACAAAACTCAATTAAGGTAAAAAAAAATATACTCTGGTTGATTTTATCCCATCAAAAGTGACATTTTTGCGTTCTCAGCATCCTGTTAAAAGCCATAATACTGACCCTTAGCATTATACCCATTGCTATCCCACGTTTTTCTTGTCAAACTTCCATGAATTAAATCCTCAGGTACAGATATTAAAAATAAAATGTGTTATGTTCCCATTGTTTGAATACGCTAGAAATTCATCTACATCTACATACTACCCCGCAAGCCGCCTCAATATGCGTGTGGCGGGGGGTGTTAGGACACCAGCCGTTTACATATAAAAAGGAAACGCTCTAATGAAATTACGCCTAGCATTTATTATAGTCCCTTATAGTTCGGGGGAAAAACGAATTCCCATACCTATCCGTTCGGCAAAATATCTCTCTTAATTTATCGTTTCTGTCGGACCTGGAAATATAGTGGGGTTCTCATATGATGTTCTCTGTGTCGCTCTTAAAGATATCTATTCTCAATTGTTCAAGTAATCTAAGCCTGGCGCGCAGCCTCCGAGTCTCTAGCGGCAAATTGGTAAAGACATATTAATTTATCTCATTCACTATGAAAAAGGCTGCATAAATTATATCTTAATACGTTGATGATCATATTCTGTGTCAAAGCTAAGGTCGGTTGGAATAAAAAGAATGGGAGTTAAAAAGTGAAGCATCATTTGACTATATACATACATAATGGCATTAATTCACACATAACATTATTCTTGTAAATCATAAATTCAAAACTCCAACGATGAAGAGTGTATGCTGTCACTTATTCTATACTTCACCAAGGAATCTTTGCCCAGAATTGAATTTAATCATCACTTTCAACGCTTCGTCAAATGACTTCTATCCTCGGTTATAAAATCATGTGATTTCATAACATAATAAAGTGTTTATCTATGCAGCATAAAATATTAAATAAAATACATGATGAGAGATATAGTCACATAACGGGAAACATTGTAATCCTTTCATGAATAGATAGTGGCTCTAAAACTTTGAGCTGGTGCCTGGTGGCGGCTGCCACGGTGGATGGAGAACTCGCTCATTGGCCAAACTGATAGTCTAGGAATCTCAAACGTTTTGTAAATACATAGCATTTTTTCATCTAGAGTGAGAACGGGTAAAAAATAGAAAACCTATTTCCAGGACATTTGAACTGGGTGAAATAATTCAGGGGTGCAATTAAGCACAATGTTCTTCAATGAAAAAAAACTCCCCACCAGCATTCATAGATCTCTTTTTGATCAAAATCTGAGGCAGACCAATCGTCTCACAAAAATACGTAATTATATCGATAAACTAGAGATTCAAACGCTATAGTCAACTGAGCTCTTCCGTCCATCCCAAACATGTTTCATTTCTTCGTGTTTCGTGCTACGGTGCCTCGTAATGAGATTCTCCGACACATAGCAGTAAGATAACAGACGAAAATTGAAAAAAAAACTGCAGCGACGTTTCTTGGTAGAGAGCTCCGAATTGATTGCATTTCAATACTGTTCAAGCGAGATATTTCTGCCTCGAAATATCGAACCACTACCCCCGACCCTTGCAATCACCCCTGGCAACGGCGGTGCTCTGGAGCTTGGCGGTCTCCATGCACGGTTTCACGGGTCGGGGGCGGGTGGGGAATATAGGAGCCAGCAAGTGCCCCCACACAAAATTGCCACAAAGGGGACGGCGGAGAGCAAAATAGCAAGCGGAGAGAGGGAATAACCGGGTCTGAACTAGGGTTGCCACCTCCTCAAGAGGTCCTCCGGAATAATATACGTGAAGTCCGTTCCTATTCTAGAAAATCCTCGGAGATTCCAGGAGTTAAAGGTAAAGGCATTATCATGGCTACTGCTGAATGTTAAATCTACTGTATAAAAAGCTACGCGTACCTACGTATGATTTTTTTGCAAGGAGTAGTGATTCAGATGTGCTCCAATAGATGGTAAGCAAGCCCCCCCCCCCCCCCCATATGTGTTATTCACTAGCTGACGCATGGCGCGGGCGTATGCAATTTTCAAAATACACACAAGGGAAACTGCTAAGTAACAGCTCCACCTGCTTCACGAAAAATGTTTTACGCAAACAAATTTCTGACATTTCGATATTACATATTGTTTACCATAGTTACATACACTGTTTTTATAAAAAAAACTTCATATTGATTTCTATTTATTTGTTTAATTTAGTCATTGTTTTGGCTCTTTCTCCAATAATTGAACCTGATGATTCATCAGGCTTTCCAACTAGTTCTCAATAAATGTGCAACACCTTTTAAACGATTTGATCACCAAATCTACCAATAATTCTGTTGTAATGACATTTTTAACCATTTGCCATCATGTATAAACTATTAAAATCAGGAAATGTGGATATACATCTACATACCCTAAGATACTAGTTGCCATTGGCATTCAAACAAAAATTATTAGTCACAAAAAACATTAAAAATAATAGGAAGAATATTTCATTAATTTTTTCTTAAGGAAGTTTAACCGATATTTATTTTCTTGAGACCATATTAAAATTTTATTTTTAAATTTAAGCAACTGTTAGAAGTATTAAGTAAATATCGTATAATGACGCAAATATTTTGTTTTCAACTATCAACATTTTCATTAATTAACTAAATATGCCGACACAAGTTTTTAACTAGACTCGTTTTTTTCACGCCGTATGCGGAAAATGCCTTAAAACCCGAATATGTTTTAGCGAGCCCATAAAAATTACTGCGGTGATCGACTGATTTCTTTTTAAAAATAGTTAAGAAATAATACAAACTACACACCGTTAAATTTTAGACGAGATTTATACGTTATGATTACGTCATTTTTTTAATAAAGTCTCTCTAAAGTGTATACTGCAGGTATACTCGTACCATTTCCCATGGAAAATGGCTGGTATCTTTTTTTGCAAATATCTCAAAAATTAAAGCATTTACAAGATGGTTGATGGGTTGACTTTGTGGAATTTGGACATGATGTAATAATTAAAACTTTGTAATGTGATTTGTTTGATGATTATGATATGTTTACATTGAAACCGGTCAGGCTTCTACTAATAATAAAACAGTGTGGAATATTACAAAGTTTTAATTATTATATTATAGCATTAAGTAGCTGATATTTTGTTTCCAATGAAAATATTAGATTTTATCTTTATAACGAAGCCAAACTCAACGAATTTTACGTGAAATGATATCTCCCATAAACTAACTTCACTTTAAAACGGGAGGGTATGCCTCAATCCGGGAGGCGGGAGATTTTAAAAAAAACTATATGTTCGATTCTGGGAGACTCCCGTTGACAGCGGGAAAGTTGGTAACGCCAAGTCGGGACGCGGAGAGTGGGCGTGTAAAAGTAAGAAGTCCGAAGGAAGGAGAAGGGTGAGTGGGGGGGGGGGGGGGAAACGACGCCACTCCAAGGGGATTAATTGAACGAGGGAGAGGCCGTAATGGGTTTGCCATTAGCGGAAGAAGGAGGAGGATGCGAGGACGAGGACTGGGATTTCCATTTGGAGTGCTCCCTCTTCCCTCCGAACGATTGGCAGGCACTGCGCCCACGCGTTCCAAATGCGCTTGATTTCCGGAGCGACGGCGGAGTTATTTCTCCGGGGGCGTGAGTGGAAACACACAGGATCGAAGGCCGGAATTAATCTCTGAAACAACAACCAGGCCGCCGCGCGCCGGGCACCCACTCGCCAGAGGGTTTTGCGCGATGCATTCGTTCAATCGTTGGGTCGGGCGCCTTTCCTATGCACCACGCCCGTGGAAATCCACAAAGCAGAAAACGAGGCTATGCATCGGTGCTAGTGAGAGAGCATTTTTATAACGGCGTTCTGTTCCAACACTTTCCGGTGGACACATATTTTTTGCTTGTCTGATCTGTGGATGGAAAATCGAATAATTCACCGAGATGTCAACCACAAGTCGCGGGACTACGTCATAAGGCGCGGTAGCGGGTAAATAAATGCACTTGATTTCTGGAGCGGCGGGGTCGGAGCTGTCCAAACAATCCAGAAATGCCTAAATAGAAAACTTAAGCAATACCTAACTTTGTGATAGATAATAGGAGATACTTGCAGCTGAGTTCAGAACTCATTTTCGTACGATAAATCTACTTGATTTTATGATTTTTTTGTTTTCGTGATTACCTGCGGCGGTTGGGTAATTTAAGACGGCACCAAACTCGACAGGTTGCTAAACTTTCCAAATCAGTGAATATTAAGTTAAGAATTAGCAAAATATGATGGGATTTGTGATTTACTACGTATTGTGGACCAGAAGAACGGACACAAATTTTGTGTTTCAAAGCCATTTTAAACTCACTTGAATGGACTTGGAACACCAGAGTCGCTGGACTACCTCATTATAATGAATATTTTACTGTGATTTCCGCAGCCTAAAGATCATCTTTGTCTCCAACCAGCCAAGAGTATTCATAAAATCGTTCTCCAGCATAGCTCGTATTATAATTTCTTTATGGTAAAAAGTGATGGATCCAACTGACGAAAATGTTTTACATTCTTTCGTATGTTTCAAATTTGGAAGGAAATATAGTTGCTGGAACCTCTTTGGCCTTGAAAAGAAACACCATGCTTCGCTCTCAAGTGTTAGGATAAAGTTCTTATATTCTAAGAATGCCCCTGAGGGATGTGCAAGTTGTGAAGGAAACAAAAGGCGCCAGGATTACACTTCCAAGATTCTCTCGAAACCAAACCTCATCATCTCCAAGCGTCCACGAATTCAGTTATTGACCTACATCAGACAAGATTGCAAAGCAGCTGCCTACAGCAGAACATTTGGGTTCACTCATGAGAAGGTGACTTCAAATAAATACAGAAACATAAAAAAATTAACTCCACTGACTGTACTTAGTTTTTAACCGCACGTAATGGAAACAAGAAAAATATACCAGTGCCGAGGAACACAAGAAAAGCTTCCGTTATGGCAATTTTACCTATTCCACTTAGCAAGACACCAGCTGGAGGTCATGCAAGTAAAGACTTTGCACCTGAGTGAAAATGGGTTCAAGCTTGGCAAGATGGAAGACCTACAGATACAAAGACAACTGAAAAGGCCAGTTCAATCCATTAAAAGTCAAAAGGTTAGGATCAGTCAGTGAAAAGCAATTGGAAAGAAGAAGAAAATATTTCCTTGGAAAAAAATATTTCATAACCCCCATAGTGTGCCTTTCCCTACCCATCACCCCATTATACACCATCCCTTTTCACATTCCCTGAAAACAACTGATCACTTTCACCACCAGTTACCAAGCTACCACTACCTTCTACCACTACTCTCTAGGGTGCATATATCGCTGGCCCTAACTTTAAAATATGGCCCCTGATGATAATGCCTATGCGTTGAAGCTGGCTGTAACTGAAGTTATTATGATAGAAATATGCATAGTGCTTCAATTACATTTAACATGCCAAAGCGGTGAAAAAGCATCACTTTTCATTTACTGATATTTTGCTAGACGCTGTAACTATCCGTCCGTAATCGATTGAAATGCTGTATCGAAAATTTGGATTTGAAAATAAAACAAAGATACAACCGTTTATAAAAATATTCGTATTACTGCAGCACATTGCCCATAAGTATCATATATTTCCAGTGATTTTGCTTATGAAGAAAAACTAAAATGATGATATAAAATGAGCATTCCGTGCTTCTGCTCAGTGCAATAAGGCCTATGAGTGAAGACTGTGATACTAGAATAACAGGTCCTCAGCGAATTAATAGTGGAGGTAGAGATGAACCCTGCAGATAATTTAAAGAGGTATATTTTCCATTATTACCACTGAAGCTGTTTTAAGAGAGCATCAATGAAAAATTCGTTCATACACCGAAATCATTACAGCACATGTTACAATGACTAGTAGATATTTAACGAAATAATCTTTTGAATTAAAATTCTATGGACTAAACTCCAGACGGGCAATTTTACAGTCTGCTTAATGTTTATAAAACGCCATCACAAAAATCTTGCTTTTATTTATTTTTAGACCAACCGTCATGGACATGTGTTAAAGAATTGTGGTGGACCCTCATATGAATATTTACCCTCGCTTATATGCATCGAAATATTTGATACTTTTGCTGCAAAAAAAGTTAAAAAAGTAAAACAACTAAAGGATATTACAAAAGTCACATTTGTCCAATATAATTTTTTATTACTGATAAAAATTAGGGTATTGGTAGGTGTTCAACAGTATCATTATAATTCATTTTGCAATGAGCACATTTAGCTGTTCGAATAGAGTAATACCTTTATTTTCATCGGCAAAAAAAGTTAACATATACTAAACTCTATCAAGCAGAAATAATTCTTAAGTCAAATTTCCATTAGCAAAGACATGAATAGTGGCTCCACCGTAAATAAAACAGGTGAAATGGAAAATAATCCCTGATCTTTATTTCAAACTCTAAGTAAGCCAACCCATACTAAAATGCGACGTTATAATCTATGAGTTTTTTTTTCTATCACTTGATTTCGAAAAAATACAGTAATTTTTAATTTTAATCCATACATATGCCACTCTAATAGTTTATAATCTTATCTAAGTTCGTTAGAAATTAAAAAGGAGCAATCAAGAAGCCTTGTCAGTCCGAGACTGGGTCCATGATGATTTTGGTGAATATTCACTCCCTGCCGCAAGCCCTCACGGAGGTTTAAGCATGGAGTAGAGTATTATTTATTCTACGATAATTGACAACTTACTAGGACAAATACTTACATGCTGATCCCTTTCCTTTTAGCATAAAGTGACACTTTAAGAAAAGTTACTAAGTGACATAAAATAGCGCTTTCGCATAAAACCCACGAATACATGGATTTATGTTGCGCAATTTTACGTTAACATGGCTATAAAATCACAGAAAAGCAACAGAGACGTGTTTAATGATACCCCAGTAGGAAAAGAGTTCAATTTTATGATCAATAAGGGAGGTAAATGGAGTGCTCACGCCCTATGCCTTGAAAAGGCACATTTTCAAGTCAGAAAAAGGTAATTTTCCCTAACCACCCGCTTCGTTCCAAATAAAAATGGTGCCTAGAAAATAACGCAGATAATATCTAGAGTTTTTCCCGCATTGAAACTCGCAGGTATGTAGTCAACGGCCAGTCGGGTAGTCAGTATACACAAACTAATAGAAAAATTTGTTCACAGAAGCTGAATACAAATAAAATAAACACATTTCTACGATACTAAAAACATGGAATCGCACGTGATATATTTTGGGAGTAGCCCTCGACTCTGGAGTTCATTGAACTGTGTAGATGGTGGATAAATACGGTGCTTGGGGCAAACCGACTCTTCATTTAGGGCATTTAGGACAAAGTATAATGTGCAAAGGACCCTTTATGGGTAATAAAGTGAACTATCATCGTCTTCGAAAGAAGAAGGGGCCAGGAACCACATGCAATTGATATTCGCACATAGCCAGGATACCTCTCATGGCCTACACTGTAGAGACAATCATGCCTCTTCTTGAACCAAACCCCAAAATTAGAACCACATCTTGATTAATAAATTCTAAAATACTCCCAGCGGAGGGACATATTTCGGTCCGTAGTAAGAATTTCAAGGCGAGAAAGAAAGTAAAAGAACAGTATTCCAGTCAAAGATTCCTAAAACGAAACGAACGATAGCATAAAACAGACGGAGTGACCAGCAGAGGATAGATCACAGTAAAGAGAAGGCAGGATTGAATTGATTGCTATTAAGGAATAGAAGAGTACACTTGAATGTAAGCAAAACTCCAAACTTATCGGCTTAAAATAATCAAACGTCCTTTGTATAATATACATGTTCGTTTGGCTATAAAGTTAGTGAATCGTGACCTAATACGTTAAATTACTTTTCTTTTGGAAAATCATAATTTTTCAAAGGCAAATAGATACAATATCAATAGTCATGGTTAAGGTTTGGTTTATTTGTCGTATTAAGAGAAGTCATTTATTTAATCAACACAGGCAAATGCGAATTCGACATTGGCTACTGGCTTTTAGTGCAATCGGGATTCATATTTTTTTTACTTTAGTAATTTAATCTCCCATGAATGATGCAGCACATGGAGAATTAAATCAATATTAGTAGTACAATTCCATATTGTTATAGCCAATGGGACCATAAAAATCCTTAAATCTTCTTAGAGTATTATGGTTATTATATGCCTCTTTTTCTTCTCGACTGACCCTTCTAGCTATTTAGATAAATAACTTCTGATGCCTCTAAAACCAATGCATCCATCCCATCAGAAGGAATCCTTCAATCCACAGACATGTTGGATTAAGTATGCATGGGAATTGCACCAATATTATAAAATTGAAATATGTACGCTAAATGTTAATCGAATGCAATCCGTCATGGTAGTTCTATATTTTAGCCTCATTTCGTCTAACGACGGTCGCACTGACTCGCAAATAACTGAGTAGTTTTCCTTGCAGATTTGAGGGTTACTGACGCTTAACTAAGGCAGCTGATACCATATTGGTGAGGAGAGGTGATGAGGAAGTGCAAAATCTCCTGTCAGCTCAATAAGGAGGAGAAGTTAGGAAAACAACGGTAGGGAGTCTGGTTAGAAAAGTCTCAGCGACGTCGCAGTGCCGACGGTGCGGTGGTGCTGCCGAAAGCTCTTACTCTTCCGAAGCACGGCAGGGAGGGGAGAGAGGATTACTGAGGCTCTTGGAATTGTTTGGGGGTGGAAACAGAGAGGATGAGGGTGGGGTGGTCGAGAGGAGGATCTTGTGAGGGTGGAAGGGGGCACATTAGAAGGGAGGGTGAATGGGGGGGAGGAGAGGGTATTTCCGAATTTTGGGATTGCACGCAGACAAAGGATGAAACGTTTTCGAGGAGGCTCGAGGTGGGAAGGGGGGGGGGATTGGAAGAAATCAAAGGGAGAAAGTTCAAAGGAACTAATCAGGGGCGGAAATAAGGACAGCGATGAAAGGACTCATTGTGTGGGGGTGTCTTTCGCCGTGAACAGAGACGGAAAGGGGCTGTTCCTTGGTAGGTAAAGGGAATGTGTTTAAAAGGGCAACACCAAAGCAGACACAGACAGAAGATGGAATTTAAAAAAGAGCAACTCTGACTCTTGGGTTCCAACGCTCGGGAAATGCTACCTCCTTCGCAACGCGACGGGAAGTGGGATGGAGGTTTTATCACGTCAGATACACCAAGCAACAAAATTCGACAAAAGAATGCCGTAAGAGTAATTTTAAGGATAAAAAGAGTAATTTTAAGGATAAAAAGAGTAATTTTAAGGATCGGAAACTAAAAAGGCATGCCATCGAAATAGAATGAGTAAAAAATCAATAAAAAATGAATATTCATCAAAAAACGTAATTCACACACACCACCTTGGTGTACGTTTCGAAACTCACATCTTTGATCCTAAAGGGTTTGTTTCTTTAGTTTTCCCAATCACGAGCACGCTAGCGAATGAATAAAATACGGAGTTAAAATAAAAACTCTCCATAATTTTACGGCAAAATTTTACCGACAGAGATAAGTATTCTTGTAGTAAAGTGCATATCTACCTTCTAATTATCTATACAATTACCGAGCAAATAAAAAAATTATAATTATTTCCAAAATGTCAATTGCTGAGTAATAATTGGGTAGGGTTTCTTATATAAGACGTAAAATATGCTAAACACAAAGATAACACTTAAGAAAATAGTCAAATTATAATCGAAACAGCATTTTTTACTTTTTATCATAATGGATCGGGGAAATACGAAACAAATCAATGCCAGCAAAGAAGGATGTCAAAAATAAAATTGGAGAACAATTATTTACTGCCTCACCCAAATTAAAATGTGTACATTTGATATCACTTTATTCTTTCTGCATAAAGAAAGACGTCAGAACCCATTCCTGTGAGTCCATATCATTAAAAAGTACAAGTTGAAAGGAATCTAACTTCGGACGTTAGAATTAAGAAATGGTACGCACTTAATTCTTTTTTAAATTCACTCGGTCTAACTAGTACAATAACGGCCTATATCTCTCTCATTCACAGCGTTGCCAAATAGCCTCTCAACAAAACCGGAAGCTACTTCTGTGATGATGCACGGATGACACCGAGCCAATTTATATGAATACACAACGCGATACCTCGATAGGCTAGAAGAAGATTAAGAAGAAACTGAGGTAGCTAAATGTTACTTGCACCAGTATTGTCTCCCCTATATCACTTACTTCAGTTCGGAAAAGTTCATTATCATTGGACATTCCGGGGTTAACTTTTCAATGAATACACCAATAACAACTGAAATATTTTTATATATAATTGAAATATGTTTCAATTGTCTAAATCTGCTTTTAAAATTTTTTAATGAACCGTTTGGGCTGTCCAATTTGAATTACTTTAATACAAATCTTTTGAGTTACTTCCGGTTTTATCAATAGTTATTAAATATTTGTCTTTGTAAACTACTATTAATTTTAAAATTTTATATCATTTTCCTCTCTTGTATTTGTCTATTTCATGATTCATTTTATGACCTTTTTGGATTACATTTCATACTATGTTTTCAATGTTAATGATGTATTTCTTATGGTTACATGGGAAAACTATGCAACATATTTCAATTGTATTTTTGTAAAATCATACTAATATATAAAAATTGAATGGTGTCTGTCTGTCTGTCTGTTGCTCAATCACGCAAACACTACAGAACCGATTGAGCTGAAATTTTGTATGTAGTTAGAAAATGTACCGGGATGAAACATAGGCTACATTAAAAATCTGTCAAGGCCCCCAAAGGCCCCTTCTGGGGGTCCCTTGTGGTCCATGCTAAGCATTGGGTTTGGTGCAGTGGTTTTATTTTTTGCTTTTAAAAATTACTTTAACTCAAGATAGGGGGCTGAAATTTTTTTTATCGGATGGTTGAATAAATGAAGTTTCTAATTCTTTCAATCGATTTTCTTTTACGCTTCGTAATTCTCTGAAAATTATGTTTATAGCTGAAAAATCTCACATTTTTCTCTTTGATCAACAATAGCATATTTCCTTGACAACCGGAGATTTGAATTTCAAAGGATATTCACGCATATGGCATTTAAGTTTTCCTGCCGGCCCATGATAGCACGTAGAAAGAAAATGTGTATAAGAAGGGCCCAGAGTCCCAAGGCCCCCATGATAGATTGCTTCGGGGGGTAATCGATAAATTCAATGCATATTTACAGGTATACTCTTCTATGTCTATTCTCAAAGTAGCTCTCATAAGGGAACTGCATACGAGAGAACGCTTATGTATAAAACGATACACATAAAGGAATTAAACGTGGAAGAATATTTACGTGCAGCGATTAATAATGTTAATAATGCCTCTGTTGCTACAACAAATACGGCGTCGTTTATTATAGTTTAATACTCAGATGAATTACACGTAGTGGAACCGCCTGCCTCTCATTACGATTGCGAACTGTTTTTTAGACCAATTCCCACATAAACTTTACGAGTTATTTATATATACTTAAACGTGTTAAAACGCAGTTTACATACTCAATTATCGAGTTGCCTATTCGAGTCTCTAACTTGCCTCTGTGTTTTCTCTCCTTGGACTTAAAAATATATCCATAAACATGCCTAATAGAATAAAGGGTAACCTTTTGAAAAAATCTTCTAAAGCATGAGGAATATCTTCTTTGCGAGAAAATGAGTCCTTGCATGAAAAACGACATAGGTTAGCCTTGGATGCTCAAAGACATGCCTACCAGCAATCTCATGATAATCTCCCCGTGGTGTTTCTCGGATTACGCTAAGAACCGCACAAATTTCATCCTAACCAAACCTACTGGCGGGTAACCAGCTAAAAATCTGGTTCAAATATTGAGCCATCTGTTTCGAAACTTCAATCTGTTTTAAGATGGCGAAAATTATAATTGCGACACTACATGCTTCTTACCCATGAGAATAACGGATATTCTGCGCAATGGACGTCATCGGTGCATGAAAATTGGTAAGTGCACTAAGACTGATCACCATAGATTTTTAATTTTGTAACCAATGATTATGATTTAGGAAACAATGAATATAACCACCCTTTATGCCGAAGGCATAGTCCGGGTATTGAAGGATTCATAGGACAAATAAACATCGCTGCTATTGAAAATGCTCCTTTTGACGTTGTCAACCGCTGGATTATACCCTTCTATCCAATCCTGATTAAGATACTCTACGCACATATCAACGGTGAATGGCGAAACTCAATTAAGTCATTGAATGCAAATATATTTATGTACACAAGGGAAGTGCTCAAGCTGTTATTCAACCAGAAGACGGCTCAAGAGAACTTGAGGGACGAGGTCACCATCTATCAACCTAGGTGCTATTTATTAAGTAGTAATCAGTCTTCGTGGCCCATTATTGGGTTTCCCGTGCATTTAAGAGGACAAACAATCACTCAACTCTCCGTGCACGAAAGGGAAAACGAACGAATCACAACAAACAAGATAGGATACGAACACCTCAAATGATCACGCTGACAGTATTCTTCAGGTTTTGTGGTTTTCTTAGAAAATAAGTTCAATGTTTTTTCACATCCGTTGAAGTTCAACGGGTACCTTCAGCTAGTATATAATAAATAAATATTATTATAATCATAGATCATATAGTAAATTTCGAATCAAAACACGATTCATTTCGAGTAACAGAACACTTAACCATTATTTCCATAATATGTGCTCACATTGCTTCTAAAAGAATAGGGTTTTAAAAATTACATTACATAGGAAACAATGGTGCGAAGGTCATCATACTAATATATAAAAATTGAATGGTGTTTGTCTGTCTGTCTGTCTGTTGCTCAATCACGTAAACACTACTGAACCGATAGAGCTGAAATTTTGCATGTAGGGATAAAATGTATATGGGTTGAACATAGGCTATATTAAAAATCCTTCAGGGCCCCCAAGCATTGGGTTCGGTGCAGTGGATTCATTTTTTGCTTTTTAAAATTATTTTCACTCAAGATAGAGGGCTGGAATTTTTTTTAACGGATGGCTGAATAAATGAAGTTTCTAATACTTTCAATCGATTTTCTTTTACGCTTCGTAATTGTCTGAATATTATCTTTTTGCTGAAAAATCTGACAATTTTCTCTTTGATCAACAATAGCATATTTCCTTGACAACCAAAGATTTTAATTTCAAAGGATATTCACGCATCTGGCATTTAAGTTTTCCTGCCGGCCCATGATAGAACGTAGAAATAAAATTTGTATTAGAAGGGCCCAAGGTCCCAAGGGCCCCATGATAGATTGCTTCGGGGGGTAATCGATAAATTCAATATGTGCAGCGAATAATAATGTTAATAATGCCTCTGTTGCTACAAAAAACACGGCGTCGTTTATTATAGTTTAATACTCAGATGTATTACACGTAGTGGAACCGTCTGCCTCTCATTACGATTGCGAACTGTTTTTTAGGACCAATTCCCACATAAACTTTACGAGTTATTTATATATACTTAAACGTATTTAAATGCAGTTTACTTATATTCACCTAATCATCGAGTTGCCTATTTGAGTCTTTCGCTCGCCGCTGTGTTTCCCGTCCTTGGACTTAAAAATATATCCATAAACATTCCAAATAGAATAAAGGGTAACCATTTGAAAAAATCTTCTTAAGCATGAGGAATGTCTTCTTTGCGAGAAAATGAGTCCTTGCATGAAAAACGACAACGGTTAGCCTTGGATGCTTTAAGACATGCCTACCAGCAATCTCATGATAATCTCCTCGTGGTGTTTCTCGGATTACGCTAAGAACCGCACAAATTTCATCCTAACCAAACCTATTGACGAGTAACCAGCTAAAAATCTGGTTCAAATACTGAGTGATTTTGTAACCAATGATTATGATTTAGGAATCAATGAATATAGCCACCCTTTATGCCAAAGGCATAGTCCGGGTATTGAAGGATTCATAGGACAAATAAACATCGCTGCTTTTGAAAATGCTCCTTTTGACGTTGTCAACCACTGGATTACACTCTACTTTCCTATCCTGATTAAGATACTCAACAAACATATCAACGTTGAATGGCGGAACTCAATTAAGCCATTGAATGCAAATATATTTATGTACACAAGGGAAGTGCTCAAGCTGTTATTCACTCAGAAGACGGCTCAAGAGATCTTGAGGGACGAGGTCACCATTTATAAACCTAGGTGCTATTTATTAAGTAGTAATGAGTCTCCATAGCCCATTATTGTGTTTTCCCGTGTATTAAAGAGGACAAACAATCACTCAACTCTCCTTGCACGAAATGTAAAACAAAAGAATTACAACGATCACAACAAACAAGATAGGATACGAACACCTCAAATGATCACGCTGACAGTATTCTTCAGGTTTTGTGGTTTTCTTATAAAATAAGTTCAATGTTTTTCACATCCGTTGAAGTTCAACGGGTACCTTCAGCTAGTATAAATATCTAAAATTAATTTAGAGTCTTTCCGTTGCGATCAATTATCGCAATTAACAAATCATCTAATTGTTCAGGTGAATTTTATATATTCGCTCTCAAAGGCGAATGATCAATCGTCTACTGTCGACCCTTCTACAGTAAAGTTAGGCCCTTGTCGTGCCCTAGCATAACCCATCAGCAACATTTCATTCAACACTGAAGATTCTCTCAACAAAGAATGCCTTAAATGATGAATTTCTCCATTTTTAAAGAATGGAATGATTAATCAATAACACGACATTTGTCTCGCTCTTAAAATGAGTTGCATATTTGTAGTGCAATTAAAATCAACCTTATTATACGTGCAGAGATATGCAGTGCACATGCATACTAATCTTATGTATTTTTACACACAACATACAATATGGCTCATTTAGTTTGTTTCTAATTTCATAAAGAATACTAAAATAAAAACTAAATTAATCCTGAAAATCAAAATACCACAAGAAAAAATCCCACCAACGAAAAATGTGTCGACACATTTTTCTCCAATTACAAAAAGTAAATTTCAGAGAATTACGAAAAATATTAAATGTGCGCTCCCTCGAATGGAATTAACCGTACGTGGGAGAGAGACGTGAACTTACAGCATAATAAAATGAATAAAACCGTTGTTGCCTGTCATTTCACCTGGTCATAAAGTGGACAGAACTAAGTTTGTTTTAATGTGCTCACATAATTTATCTGAAAATGTGGAATTTTGCATTGCATCTAATAATCAGTCTTAATGCTGGACTTAAGAGTACGTTTCCATGCATGTATTACTAAAAAAAAAACAAATTGACGCACACTCGATATGAATACTCTGAATCCAAAAATATTGAATTATTTCCCCAACCTAAATAGGCATGTGGAAAATTGGCCGCAATCCCATACTTCCCACGCCCAAAAAACGAACTCGATAAATGATTTCACGTCGTGCTGTGATCTTCATAATTCAGTGGTTTCCAATAGATGTGTGTGATAACGATGTGGTTACGAGGAATTTTTTTTCAGTCGACTGAAAGGCAAAGAAAACAAAATAAACCTAAAAGTTAAAACAAGAAAAAGGATTAACTCAAAAAGTTTGAAATAATGAAAACCTATGTTATCCGATAATTTCCTCCAGGCAATTCCAATAGAAAATGGCAATGGAATCTCAGAAAGTTATCGTTACTCTTCGGGAACTAGCAAAGCTAATTCTGTTAAGTCTGAGAAATGGTGAGTGGTTTATGTTTCCTTAATCTCATTTCCGCTCTTCACATACAAATTGTGTCGGTCGCAACGAGGAGCTATTATAAACTGCATGCTCGAGTGAAAACACGGTTATAAAACATTAATATTTACATAAAAATCTAAATTTACTCTCGTAACAGTAACTCTAATATCTCAAAACAAAGCTGATCACGACAGAAACAAAAGTTGCTCAACAACACCCACTCAAACTCTATCAAGCATATCCATGGTTCCAAGAGGAAATTCACTAGCATTGTCCCTTGCGTTTCTCATATGTTTTCCATCAGAAGCGCTTCAAAAGGGTGAATGAACTTAAAGCTGCACGAAAATCTTATATTCATTGATGGAGTCACGCGATATCCGAAGCCATTTGCGTCACCTTGGACAGTTTGATAATTAAGAATAATAGAAAATTAAGGAGTAGATATCAAGCCAGGCATATAAAAGGAGTAAATAATTCGTTCCCAAGGCTTCAATAAGGAAAATTTGATAGGTAATCGATCGAATATTGGTGAAATACCTATCGACCCACAGTCCTCCGCATGAGAAACTATGAAGATAAAATCGATTCTTCCGCATATGATTACGTTTAGTCTGTGGGGGTTAGGAAAATAACATCAATATTAATCAATAATAGTGCTCATATGTTTTTGTAATTTCCATTGTAAATAATTTTGACATTAAAACATACTTTGCGCATTTTTATTTACGAAGAATACTATGCCTAAATTCATCAAAATGCAATGATTGGCTTATACTATTGTAGTTCAACATTTAGCACATAAAGATGCATTAAACTTGATATTTAGACAAAAATCTGTTTATGGCATTCAGCCTCATTCTAAGGGCACGAATTTTCTCCAGGTATTTGATTTTAAAAATGGCACACCTAAAAATATATAAGGACACTTAAAGGCGGAAGTGACTAATGCTTTAAATGGTAATGACGATAACTTGCACTGGGAGGGCTAATACTGAATCAGTTGGAATTCATATATAGAATACTTAAATTCTTTGCTTACTCAAGAACAGATACTGTGAATAAATATGCTCGGAAGTCAAGCGGTTAATCTCCAAGTTAATTCCCAGTATGTATTTGTCTACTATTATAATTTGGGCGGCATCACAGATATCGAATCATTTTTTTAAACACATTTATGCTATTTGAATTATAAAAATTTATCGTCTGTTTTCGAAGGAGGACCTTAAAAGCAAGGATCAGGAAAAAATGAATAACACACAGAGCATGACATTCCATTCCCAAATCTTGAATCTCTTTTTCACGAGTAGTGCTCAACCGATTTCAAATTTATAACAAGACTTTTAATAAGTAATATGGAGTAATACCACAGTATCAATCTTCATTTTAACCACAATATCTATCTCCATATCTCTAAAATAAAATATTACAAAACAAAAATTTGTATTTAGACAGAATTAGCTTCAAAGAAACCTCCTCCCCCCATTCTGAAAATCCCTTAAATTAAATAGTCCAAATTAAAAATTTCAATTAAAATTTGGCACTTAGGATGTTTCTCAGGTATCCTTATGAGTACCTAAATTAAATTATTGTGACTCTCAACTCTTAATGCCTAACGGATGGAAGACTCCTCAGGCACAACTACACTGTGACACAACTACGCAAATGTGATCGGCAACTGCTCTGCTGTTGCAGATCACATTTTAGCAAGAGGTAGTCACAATTAACATCCTTGAACTAGTGAAGATGTTGCCGGAAACATTAACGAAGGAAGGCCTTTAAAGGCGCATTTCTTGAAATTAAGTCAAAAATGGAAAAGTGTACTTGCATTAAGTTCGCAACAACGTGAACAATTATTCCACTACCAATGGATTATAAGATTGGCAGTTAAAGAATTTGATGAAGCAAGTAAGAAATAATAGTTGTGAGAAAATAATGGAGCAGAGTAACCGATCATCGAAGTCTCACACAAAGAATTATCCTAATATGGCATGAATAAATACACAAGGCACAGGAAAATGAAAAAACTTGTCCTCACTTCTACTTCGTCAAACAATAAATACATTTATGATAATATAGAAATATAAAAATATTAAATGCAAATGAAAGAGTTAAGATTTGTAAAATGGGGAGCTAATCCTTAATTACCACGGGCATGGTTACACTTAGATACCTGATTGGAATGACGCTCTTCAAACCTTAAAGTTTTGCTTAGAAAAATAAATAATTAAATTCGGTGAGATAAAGCATGAAAGACCACGTAACAGACGAACGGAAGAAGTAATTTCAAATTTGAGCTAGGAAACTAGCAAAAATAACTTAGCTCATTTTTACAAAATATTTATTATCAAAATTCAGCAAAGCCCCAGCAAAGACTGTTTTGTTTGCAGGGGAAATGTGTATCCGGTGTCGCTGCGAAAACCTCTAAGAATTTAAATTCACCCTGATAAGGGAGTAAAATCCATTTGTATCTGAGCCAACTTATAAAAACGATGTTCTTATCCTTTTCTAATGTATTCTTGTCATACCATCATTGTTCATCCACCAAATGTTCCAATTGGATGTGTCCTACTAGTTTCATGTGACATTGGCCTCAATTTTGTCTTTTTTCCCTCTTGTACGTTAATTTCACATACTCTTTTATAAAACATTAGCAAATACTGATATTAATTGGTATTATCTTACCATTTCCTGCGTTTTTTATTTCTTACATGACCTATTCTCATTTTAATTTTGCATTTCTTCCAACATTTTCCTCGGAAATTTTTCCCAGTGGTTATTCTAATTGAGCTTGTAGCTTAATGCTTCCTAAATAGCTTCCTACGACCTAATCTGAGTTTTAACTGGTAGAGCTGAAGCCTAGAGTTATATATTGATTTTCCGTAAAGTTTGTTTTTCACCTTTGATATTTTAGTTATCTACCGAACTTTTTATTCCATAGCTGACACGCCTTCGTTTGTTGCATGCAATATCTGATGTCCACTTGAAATATATTTTTTTTTACTAGCTGGCACTTGACAGGAATAGGAGCTAATGCAATGATTTTAACAGTGTAATTTCATGAGCCAATTATTGTTGCTTTATTGATCTCACATAGAAGCAGCTGAAAATCATAATTATTGTCATCAATCAGTACCACATCACCCACGAAATACGGCATTTCAATATAATTATGTTCGATATAATCGTGCATTTTAGGTTTTTTGTAGTTTAATCGATAACGAGGTGAAATGTGAAAGGACTTAGGAAGGCTTGTTATTAAAGATATTTATGAGACTGGTCACCACAGCATTTGTTGAAGTTGCGATCGTATATTTTGGTATGAATATGACATGAATTCGGTGTATGATTAATGAGATTAGTGGGATATTTCCTGCCGATTACTATACTAAGCATTTATGTTAGCAATAGGAATTGAAAACTTTTTTCAGATCTAAGAACAAAGTATTCAGAGGCAACATTATTGTACTACTTAGACTTCGCAATAATTTTCTAAGGACAATTATAGTAAATGAACAAGAATTTCCCCATCTGAATCCTTGAATTCCACTGGAAATTCTGTATAAACAATTTTTGTATTTATAATCTATTACCTTAGTTCGAACTCATTGAATACATATATACATTGGCTCAAATAAAAACTTTATGTAACGTACGCTCTCAATAAATCATTTACTAAACGCAGCTTCGGAATACGCACACGCCTCAGAAAGCCTTAAGTCCACCAAATCACAAAAAATCGGTGCAAATTTACTTCGTTGGAAGAGCAACCTCATTGGTAGAGCAATACATAGTCACAAACATATATAATAATCATCGGTAGATATCAACTTAAAACTTTAATTTGAAAGGATCAAAGATTTTATTATAACGTTTCCTTTAAATCTCTTAAGGCGTACTGAGACTAACTTCAATCGTTAATTCTCAATTTGTAAGAGGAAATTTATCAGAGAGACAAGGCATCTGATATTGGTGCACATGAGCTCATCTGTTTTAAATGGGAGAGCTTTTTCGCCGTTTAACATGAAGTATTAGATCCATGAGACCAGAGGGAAACTTCCGGTTGAGTGTCATATTAATAATCAAGCATAGTAGTTTTATGTCATCAAAACCTATATTCAGAAACAAAGAGAAGAGACGGATCTGTTTAAAATCAGAAGGCTTTTTTTTAGTATTTATGGACTTGGATGCTGTTTAACCCTCCAGCGGGCGCGCCATATTCTCTGACACTAGCGGGCGCGCGTGGCACTCAGTGCCACACTTTGTTCTCTGCTGATATTAGTAACAAGAACTGGAATAAAGAAGGATACATTCCTTTCCTTGTTTAATTTTTAATGTTTTACATAGTTAACGCATACAATTCATATTTTTGCAAACGTTTTTACCATTTAAAACATCTGCTATAATTTTTTTATTTTGACGCAATGCCTGAAACTCAATTAGAATATTAGAAAGATTGTATCTCTTAAGGCATTGTTATGTCATTTATATACACTGTTTGCACGTAGTTACTGTTTCACAGTGCTTTTGGCAGTGATAGTCATTGCACTTCCCACATTTGATTGTCGTTGATATGTACTTTCCACGGCCACACAATACGCACTTTCCGCGTTTCTTACTTGCTTTCTCGCTCACTTCTTCAATTTGCATCTCTTCATTTCGATAACTTATCAAGAAAATTTTAGTGTTAGCTGGTAAGAGATAAAGCCATAAAATAAAAGGACAAAAAATATACAATTGAAATTATTCCTAAAATTATACTCACATCATGGGACTCACATATTGGAGATAATACCACAGCTCAATTTCCGAAGGTTTTTCTCTCCGCATGCAGCTGCTTCTAATCACTATACGTTTAGATGTTAGCTCAACCATATATCAGAGGAGGAATTGTGAAAATTCTTATATTCCTACCTACTCACATCACTCTACATCGTAGATAAAGTAAATATGTTGATCAATTAGTGCCACTGTTGGATCCAATTTCATCACCAGGCGCGCGATGCACAGAGTGCAACAAAGACGACCACATCAGGTACTAATACGTTTTATTAAGAAATGCGGGAAGCCTTGCGCAACAATTTCCAGCAGAAATCTTTATACTGTTACAAAGAAGGAATAATTGGTGCGTTTTGGTCACTGACCTTCCACTATTGTTAACATGACAACAAAACGAAACAATGTTGCACTTTGTGCCACAGCGCGCCCGCTGGAGGGTTAAACGTGGAGCAAAGATAGTAAATTTTGCAGCAGAGAGAAACTATCACCACGCAGCAAACTTCAAGAGTAAATTCTTTTTCCCCTAACCATCTTTGCCACTGACAAAATGATGATTAATCCTCACGCTCACTTCGTCTGCTAATTAATAGGCATCGCAACATATCACGCCATCCTCTCGCCACCTTTTTTTTGCACGCTCACAGTAAAAGGTGCGAGACGGCAATAACTAACTCTCCACATGCGTTTCGGTACTATAACTCCATGGAATTTAATTTCGGCGGAAAAATGAGCGATACGAAGAGTTTTATTTTTTTTTACGTCCGTCCATTACTCTTGGTTAACTTCGGGTATACTTTTAAGTAAATGAGCAACTGACGAATAATGTTTAAACGCGGATAACATTTTTCGAGCGCGGGACGAATAATGCAACAACCCCCCCAGCACCACAACACAAACTCTCTCCACACCCCGAAGTGCCGTCATAAACACGAGGCGGCGAGTATTTTGCAAACCTGGGAAAGCTCGCTCTCTTTCTCTCTGTCTCTCTTCGGCGGCAAACGTGCGGGACTAAAAGTCGTTTTGCTAATTAACTTCGGGTGATGCGAGCGCAAAATAAAAAAAAGAAAAAAAATTAATTTTAATTACTCGGGAGGGAAGCAAAGTGCGGAATGCCATGCACGCATAAGGCTCACACATATGTATACATATATACATGCATTCAAACGTATTTTTATACATAGATTCGGTGCCGTTCCACGCTTAACGACGTCCCTCTTTCCCCCAACCCTCATATCCCTCACTCTTCCTTCCCAACCACCCATCCATGAACACACACTCACTTCCCTGCCGTTCGGCTTCGGCGCGAGTAATTTCATTCGCCAAAATTGGATCCCGCGAGGGAGAGTTTTCTGCCTCCCCTATATATATATATATATATATATATATATATATATATATATATATATATATATATATATATATATATATATATATATATATATATATATATATATATATATATATATATATATATATATATATATACACCTATCCACACTCCCAATTCTACCTCCTCAACAATCAACCTCCAGTTCCCTCTCCCCACCCCTGCACCCTCCAACAATCCAACCTGCCTCTCTACCCACGCCCGCCCTTTCTACCATTCCTCCGAGCCATCGACGGAAACTCTTCCTCGCAGGAACCAACCCCCGAATGTGAACCCATGTGCTCTTCTCTCCTCTCATCCCCTCGGCACCACCCGAAACAAAAAACTCCACAGTCG
The DNA here is from genome assembly GCA_963573305.1 of Pyrrhosoma nymphula. NCBI lineage: Eukaryota > Metazoa > Arthropoda > Insecta > Odonata > Coenagrionidae > Pyrrhosoma > Pyrrhosoma nymphula. The sequence goes on from OY754327.1 coordinate 17,949,000, forward strand.
GTTTTTGTATTATGGATACTCAAGTTTAGCCTTTAATTACAAACGAACCAATAAACCTATTGAAAAACGAGTAAAACCAATGCTTTTCTGGTTCAATTTTGGGCTAGACTATGCAAACCAATTTTAACCAATGATATGCATATATGCTAATATGATATATACCGTATTTCTCCGAATATAAGCCGCACTTTTTTCCCCGATTTTGGGGCCTCAAAATTGGGGTACGGCTTATATTCGAGGTGCGGCTTAAATTCGATAACTTTCTTTAAATAATCGTACAAATGGCCAATTTGAACAAACTAGCCATTCGGATTCACGCGGACGCCACAGCTAAACTCGTCTAAGCCACGGGGAAAGTAAGGAATAGCGCTTAAAATGGTCAAATTGGTGCACAAATGATTCATATATTAAAGAATAATATAAGTAGCATTGTGTCACAGTTACATAGGTAATGTAAAAATTGTTATAAAATTCTAATGCCTAATGCTGTAGGTAGTACGGGATCCACTAAAACATGGTGCGGCTAAAATTCGCGTATTAACTTTTTTCACTGTTTGAGACCCCAAAAACGGGATGCGGCTTGTATTCGAGTGCGGCTTATATTCGAAGAAATACGGTAAGTACCATAAAGGTACGTATTAATCAACGATAACTACTATTTACAACTTTAAAACAAATTCATATTTCCTGCAGTACGTTTATCCTAGCTGTGGAAAAATGTTTCTTTAGAAAAACGATTAGAAGATACCGATTTTGGCGCCAAATCTAGCAAACTTAGCCTCTAATAGAATTGACCGAAATAACCTTCTTGCCATCCTTCACCTGAGAACGCCAGCAGGATAGCTGGCGAAACTGTTGTGATTCCAAACAACATACGCGGACGCAACCCGAAATATTTTATCATCTGATCAACGCCGCGGAAACCTGCGAACGAACAAAACGATTTGAACTTTTCTTTGATTGATGATAAAAATGTTTTACTTGAGTATTGCACAACCAAAACATAAGCCTGTAACGTATAACATTTCATTACCACCAAACATTTACCTCAAGCTATAAAATTTTTAAGTGAACAGTTCCTGCAGAGGAAGCCAAAAACCTAGACTTCTTTACTACATCCACAAAAAAATCATCATTGAACTTCGAAAAAATTTGGTCGGTATAGCCTCCACGCAAATATTAACCAGAAAAATATTGGTGTACTCTTTTTGCAGTAGGCTTATTGGTTATTTTGTAATTTAAGCCTAAACTCGAGTATACATAATTTTAAAAACCTACAGTAGTTTCCATCGCCGTTTCCGCCCCCCTTTCCACAACCCCCCTCCAGACCCTGCCAACCCTCTTTTCTGTCTCCCCTGCCGTTCCTTCCTCGCCCCACGCCCTATCAATCCAATTATCCCTTCTTCGGGGGCGGAGCTGGTGTTTTGCAAAGGCATCGATTGAGAGGGAACGAGAGAGAGGCAGGAAGCGAGGGGCCGCGCAGTCCGTCGCACCCGCGCGCCGGAGGAGAGAGAAATAGAATCGGTCTCTGCTTCCCTCCGCCGAACCCGTCGTCTGCGGTAGTGGACGCGCCCAAGGTGAGTAAAAAGAGGCTCACTTCACTCAACTTGGGGCTTTCCTTGCCACTGTATGGCGGGGAAACACCCCCTTTCACCGCGCTACAAAAAAAGATCAGGAGAGCTATTCTGTATGTTCTCGGAATTTCCGAGCCTCGAAAGTGACGAAAGTTTGACGTCACAGCCTCTAAAATTTCAAATAGGGTCATTCAAAATTTGAGATTTTTCGGTGGAATTGACGTCACGTTCACGGATTTTCCGAGGTTGATTAAAAGTTATCGTATCTCAATATAAAGTACTGAATAAGGCCCTTGGTACTTCCCCAGCACGTTGGATGTATGGATTCTTTCTAGTTTCTCACTTTTCCGGTCAGCAACTCCGTGATCTACAAAGTTTCGAAGTTACTCTTCGGCTGGATATTTAGTGAGGCGACAGACAACTGAGACCATTTGCGCCGTTGAAAAGAAACGGCTAGTTTGGAATGGGGAGGGTTCGACTAGGGAATTGAGTAAGGTTGGAGAGATACCCTCATTTGGCATTAGACTTCTCTCAGCGAAAGGCGCTGAAGGGGTCCAGTTTAACGTCCAAACGGGAGGACGGACTACTGCACTTGAAATCCCCTACATATGGTTCCCAAGTAGGGATCGAATTTCCTCTGAAAGATCTCCGCAACTACCGGTATGACTCTTGCATCGTCCTCAAGTAACTCTAGTACCAACTAGTAACTTCTCAGAAGTCTCGAGGACGATGAAAGAGTCGTACATCGAAACGCCGGCAACCATTGAGTTCCGGGTCCGGTGAAAAGAATGCATTACCTCGGGATTAACTCCGAGCGAAACGAAAGAAGGTGTAACCTCTAGCGCTGGCCAACAGGGCACGCTTGTTTCAGTGGTCAGTAGTTTCTCCTTGTCTCTAGTTCTCCTTGAGCTATCCGACCAACGGTCATTGGAACCCCAAAGGAAGGAGTGATTCTATACTGTTCCAATTTAAACACTATTATTGCCTATGACTGAGGTTTCTAACCTGGGACACGAGCCTGGCGGTCTAGGGGTCCACGAGAAAAAGCTAAAGGATAGCGGAAGTGTGGTAACTAGGGATGTGCGGTATATAAAAATATACCGATGTATCGGAATCCGATATTTTTTAAATATACCGATTAGCCGATAGGTATATCGTTAAAAAATGTACCGTTGTACCGGTATATCGGTACCATTTATATAGAATATAATTATGCCACTATTTTTTCTGGTATTTGCAATCTACTCGTACCTACTTACCTAATATCTTTCGCTAAACTTATTCAGTTCTCACAATACTAGAAAGCGAAGTAGAATCGTGTAAACTATTAAGAATATGGAGGAAACGAGCAATAAATAGGAAATTTACATTTGTGTTAAAGTACATATTATTTAGAGAATATTTCTGAGGATATATTTTTCATTAATTTTGTTCAATTCACTGTGGTTTCCAGTCCAAGAATATGCGGAATAAATGCACAACTATTTTTTTATAAACATGCTTTTATCAAATGAGTACAATTTTTTAAAGATATTTTTTTATGCAGAAAGCACATACAAGCACATAAGCACAATTACCAAATGCTATGATTCTTATTCTCAGTTAGGGTATAGTTTTCCATGCGCGATAGCTTCTATAAAAAGCACAAAAATAGGCCAAGGCCTAAAAAAAAACTTCATCGTCGTATTTTGACAGATTATGAATATATTAGAAGTTATCAAGGTAAAGACACACAATGCACAGGTCTCAACAAAGTATTTAGAATTTAAATATGCCATGCATTGATGCAATATTTCAAGAAGGCTTATCACATTCCTAGCTTGGCTGATGATGTAGTGACAAGGCAAATACGATTGATCTCAAATGGCAATCATGGAAACCAATATTTTTTATAATTGATCCCAAAAAACACCAGATGGTTGATATGATCACTAGTTAATCTGCTCCAATCATCAGATGCAACGTAGTTGACCAATGAGACGGTGCACTCAGATGGTACTAAGGATCCCAGAACAACCATGAATGGGCCACTCCGACTAAAGCAGGGAAAGCCGTTCTACTGTTTTGCCAAAACTTCAGAGGGTTCATTGCTCTGAGAGATAACGCCTTGCTGAGATATAATTGCACCTCATTTGGTATCGAATGTGACGTGCTATATTCGCTCTCTTTCCCGATTACCCGAAATATTTCATACTGCTTAGCCGAAATGGATGCAGAGGCTTCGTCATCACTTATAACTGGGTTTTCATGAAGACCCTGTGGGGAAGATGAGACTTGACCAAGGTGATGAAGGTCAGCGTTTCCTTCTATACTTATGTCAGCAATGGCGTTAGATACAACTGAAGGAATGGAAAAATTAATATATTATATTATTATTCTGTGAATACATTTTCCACGAATGAATGTTAAGTAAATATGATTCCGGTATGCGATATATGATTAACAATCAAGGATAAATCTGAGTGAGATAAGGAGTCGTACACAGGACCGCTCGTGAGAGGCTTCAATAAGACTCCCCCACAGAAGCAAGATGAATAATGCCGCGCCGCTTCGCGATACAGCATCGCGATATAAAAGTTTTTATTGTGTCCATTGCTTGCGTTTACACGTGGGCTATTAGCACCCCAAGCGTTTTTTTTGTTGCAGCAATTAGTTCGCGGCAAATCAACATTTTGAGATTGAAGCGTAAGGCAATCTTTTTTTAGTGAAAAGTGATAACTTTATCTGAGCAAGAGCAACGACTAGAAAAAACTATGATGTCAAATCAATCTACATAATATATTAAAATTGAATAGAAAGAATAATCTATAATTGCATGTAATCACATTTAAATTTATTTTTGCACTGCGACAATAAAAAAACCCGTATCACTTTCGATAATACACGTGGTGCCAATGGTGGGAGCTTGAAAGGATAGCCATAGCAACCAACCTCAATGGCTGCAGTCTCTTCCAATATTCCATAGGTTAGGCTATGACGTTTCATAGGTGTGTTCTATAAATTCATTTTGGAAGAAATACATGTGAGGGTAAGTATCTGTTTTCATTGCAAACGCGTTGCGTGAGGAATGCCGCGGATCGTCCTAATGGATGGTATAAAACGGAGGTCACCATCCTAGATATAATTATTACACGAAAGAAAAAACAGTGAGTAACATGTTTCCGTGACTGTGATAATCTTTTTAAATTATTTGATTTGGGAACATTAATTTTGTTCCACCAAATTCGGATTGAATTCTGTAAAGAAAATTTACATCCGATTCCAAGCAAGGCTGTGTAATGGCCTATTTTTAAGGCACAGCGCTTTACAGCATGCGTAGTAACAGCGCGGAATAGGAGAAACACTTCATTAAGAAAATTTAAAACCAAGGTAAAAAGAGTTCATCGTACTTTAAACAAATCGTAGTAAAACGGTGAAAACCTTGAAATTTTTCCTCCCATTTACCTTTGTTATATGGAATTTTCAACAACCCCACTATCTAAAATAATTCCCTAACTTAATTACTGAACTTAGGTATGAAACTTGTCATTTTGAGCAATATTTCGGGTACCGGAATTTAGAAAATAACACCGACTATACCGGTATATCGAATTTAAAAATATATACCGGTATATATCGGTATATCGGCGAAAATATACCGGATATACCGGTATATCGGTATATACCGCACATCCCTAGTGGTAACCATACTTGCATACTTCTTGGGATATGGGCTTCCAAGGGGTACGGAAGTCGAAAAATATTGAAAACCGGTTGAGAAGAAAACAGGTGCAGGAAGCATTTGCGAATCACCCAGGGTCATTCCAATATCAAAAGCATTATCCAATTACAATAAAAACTGATACCACACCAAAACACACATCGATTTCTTTAATCGTATCATATCAAAGATTGAGAGTAGTGATTCTCAACATTTTTTGTTCTATTCCCCTTTTCACCACAGTTCATAATATCATCATCCTTCTCAATATAAATTATTAAAGAAGAATTAAACTCTTCGCATGAAGATAATTCGCATCTTTAAGAATCCATTTCAATCTGTTTCATTTAATAAACTTTGTTAAACCCCCACAGAATGAATTAAAACGGACTTCACTAATCCATATTTCACATACCTAGAGAATGTCACATAATGCTGAATAATGTCCTCAAATCCCTCCAAGCCCCCTTAAAAAATATCAACCATTCCCAGGAGGGTATTCGCCAATAGTTGAGACTCTCTGTTTAGGATGCAATATGGGATGGAAAACTATAGCCGAGGTCCTGTACAACGAAGTGAGTGCTTTGTTTTCCCGGCAGAATTGCGTTTTCCAACTGCAAAGGTTGCATTGCACTATGGACTTACTTACCAAGAGATTCTTGGCAACCAAGGTATAGTAGAGAAAAATCCTGTGTTGCCATAAGGAAAATTTAAACAATTACTAACACTTACCAATCCCAAAATTCCTTTCCTAATTGATTGATCTACCCGGACAGAATTAAATTACCCTCAGAATCACTTTAAGCGCAAAAGCCTTCCGTTCTTCAGTAATTAGTATCTCAACTCAGATTATAACAGTGTTTTTAAGCTGGTTTTGTTTATCCACAGTTAGGACACTACTTGCATTTTGCTGCGACCAAATACTGAGTCAATATTTCAATATTTTGATTATTAATTAAAGAGGGCAAATGCGATCAATGTCTTGAAACACAGCTTTTAAAATAATCATCACGAAGTAAATTTAATTTTCATCAAGTTTCATTTTTCAGAGGGATCTTGGCTATTTCCGCTATTAATTAATGTTGAACGAGGAAGATGAACATCAGACGCCTGAGGAAGTAATCATATATTCACGTTAGTCTTTTTTACTAATAGATAGGAAAGCAGAAGTAACCATTTACTTCTCGTATTTTATAACTAAGTTACCGTTATTTGCTATTCAGTTGGAGAATGAGCTAAAATATGAGCTATTCCATCGCGGTTTTTGAAATATTTATTCTCCGTAGTATTCTCAATAACATTACCCTATCCATATCATAAATCACAAGTCTAGAATTTTCCAGAGGTCAGTCAGCCGATAGTTTCCACAAGACCTGAATTTTTTTTTGCCTTTGTTTATGTTCGATAGACTTTTGATTAGGAGCGAAACTTTTGCGGTCTGATCTTGGAAAATTAAGACACGAATTGTGGTCAGAAATTAGACTTAATAGCATGGGCGACGAGAAACTCAGAGTAAGGTTTAATGAGACGAAAATCGTCACGCACACTTCGTATTAATATTTAATTTATAACGGCGTTGAGAAGCTGAATATACCATAATTTGCAGTGAATCAATCATCTTTTGCTTTCCACTGATCACACACTAACTCAGATGCCTAGGTTCTCCTCAAGAGAAATATAACGTCCTTATGAAAATTGTGATAAACTATCGACACTCGCAAGTCAATCAGTTAGCCCATTAAATCAGACGGCCGATTATCATCAGCCACCTTTTCATTCCACATTGCTCCCTTGCACGAACTTCTCACTTCCGTGCAAAACCTCCTCACTTTGACAGCACACGGTGCACGTTAGTAATTGTTTGGTGACCATTGCAATAATCCTAGTCAAGTTTATGAGGAACTATAAAATGTAATTAAAGGAGTAGCCTACCAACAGTTTATAAATGATTTAATGCAATCATTACTCCATTCCACTTCTCACTCCTAAAATCATTGTGTAGCACACGATAATATTTTATCCAATATGTCTTCACGCCAGAAAAAAAACATTGACTTAATACTCTGAATCGAAAGTAGTTTTTTTTTTCAAATAATTACTTCAAAAGAATGGATGTAGCAACGATAGTAAGCTTAGTAGTACATATTATCAAGTGATTTCAGCACTAATTGGAGAGTTGCACGCAATAAACTGCACTGCATAATAGCAGGATAGGCGGATAGTTGCGACACCCATGAAGAGCAGCTATGGAGTCGATAAAGCTCACGGCACATTCACCCGGCGGCGCGGCGGCCAGAACACACTCTAGGGGGAGGCACGTGAAGCCCATCGCCTCCGCCGCCCAATAGTTTGCACTTCCACACGATCATAATGGATCGATGAGAGAACAAGATGACTTAACCTCCGTCTACCTAGCGGTGTTTCCTCGTGCCTTTGAGCATCGGAGGTATTTGTGCGGCACTGCACCGACATACCTCCTGCAAAACTGCGCCGCTTCAGCTAGTGGTTTTTTGGGAACTGAGCCGATCAATCCGTAAGTATGACGTACCGCGCCACTAAAAACAGCATCAATTGTACCAGGAAGCTAAAATCAGACTTGGAAATGAAAAGGTGTTGAGGGGCGTCAGTCCTAAAATTTTCTTAACGCGCCATTGCATGTCCTCATATTCTCAGAGAATGCGCATGTAACTCAGATTTACTATTTATCACCGACGTACCCCGTTTATATTTAGTACAGATTTTACTCAATAAAGAGACACTGCAGAAATAAAACTTAAGGTAAACCATAAATTCAATAAATACTGAGTTCGCAAAGCTTTTTGCTAGTCCGGGGTAGTAGGTTCCTATGTCACTAATAGTCCAATCACCACGCTCCATGAATGTGGATGAAATGATCTTCGCAGTTCAGAATTGCCACATATTGTACAATTTACGAACAAATCCCGAAATATATTTTCGCCGCACAGTATCAGATTGATTCCCGGCTGAGATCTTTGGACGTTACAATCTAATGGAAAGTCAATAAATAAGTATATGAACTATTTATCGTACTAAAGTAAGAGACAAACTGCTTCAATCTCAGAAACCCAATTATCCGGACAAAGCGATGATACTTATTCCTACTACTTATTAATGTTAGTTCTTGAACAATGAAGTTCTTGGTAGGGCTTCTTAGAACGCAGAGGTATGGTAGATATCTATAAATCTTGAAAAATAAGTTTGACGACCAATTTAGGATAATTGTAGTGAAGAGTATTTAGTTTTTCCTAATCACTTATTGGCAACCTTATTAGTGTCGTCATGTGGTAATGGAGGAACGTTAATGATAGCCATTAAAAGATTTCAGGCATAATTACAGAATAAAGCAATCAGGTGAATTTACAATAGACCTAATTTCCGATAACCTTTTAATAAAATGGCAAATACGTCAAATCATTGTAGATCATTAGCTTTAGATTAGAGAGATTGGCTGTCTAATGGAAATGTTTAAGACGAAATTTATTCAGTGAACGATAAGAGATTAGAACAGCTGTCATCAACATTGGATAGACATCGTTAGACATCATAATTTTCTTTTTCATTTAATGAAGCCCTTCATTACACTACTCAATGTCTCGTGCTTGTATGCAATACTTCTTAAAACACAAAATAACTGCCAGTCATTTATAGTTTTAAGAAATTCAATAATGCAGTCACTTATGTGTGCATACAACAATTTTATTAGTCATTTAAAGATATCCACAATAATGCCTCGAAGCTCAAGATTGTAAGATTTTCTCTAATATATATGAAAACGCGCATTTGTAACTTGATATGCTCAGTCACGGAATTTTATGTTCTATAAACGAGATAATAAAGTGAGTTCATTGGTCGTGTATTAATTTACATGTGATTCCTACGCAAATCAAAGATGTAGCATCACGGTTCCGACAACCCTTTCAGAAAAAATTGAATTCGGCCCCCGTGTTTCATCCATTATATTTAAAAGACCAAAATACTTCGAACGTCTCACGAACTTCGGGCATGTTTCATATTTTTCCGAAATTTGATGAGGCAGTCGCGTCAGACCGTTTTGACGAACATCTGAGGACATTACACAAATTGTGAAAGTAGTTGTGAGAATGCTATTAAAAGATTTAAGAAGTTGAATTTATTTGAAAATCCTTCTCTAAAAACCAAGTTACAGACTGCGAGTGAGCAGTACTAGGACGTTAATTTCTATTTCGTAGGGAGAGATATATTTCCTTAAAAAAATTAATAGATACGACATACTGATCTCCTTGATTAGGGTAAAATAATGCTCAAGGAAGGTGAAGGAGTAGGACCAGATTTAATTTTATACATTTTGATTTATTGATTTTTACCTATACTGACAAGTTAAGTAATTCGCAACATCGATTAACGACCACCATAGGCTCCGTTACACGACACCGTAAATCTAGCAATCAAAATCTCTCACCAAAAGTCTTTAAAAAAATTATGATCGCATGTAAATCCATCAACTGGCTCATCAATAATGTTGTGTCTTATGGTACTGCGGTTGAAGATTTTGATATGTGAACCCTCGGATTGGACAGAACGTCCGACCGTAAAACTTCAAGCAAGACTTTTCCATGAGGTTAAGGTTATTTATTGCTCGCAAAATGGGATATAACAACCAGTCCAATATCCAATCCATTAGTAGATCCAGTACGCAAAATTATGCCACAAAAATAAATACATTTACTCTTCGTGTATCACCAAATACTGAAATTTCCGTAATACATTACCATACGACAGCAAAAACTGTAAGGAAGCTCCTTCGAGAATAATATCATTATTATAAAAATTTTCGACTATTTTAAATTTTAAATAAGTTCTTTAACTCTGGCTCACAATTTTCATGATAATGGAAGTTGGGATAGCTGTATTCCAATGACAAATGCTCAGACTTCTGAGAATGGTGCCTCTGCATTCTTGGACACTGTGCATATATTTCGAGTTTTAGCTCGAACCTCGAAAGGTTCTCTGTAAAGCGATTTTCCAGTTTTAAGCCTTATTCACAGCGCATCTAGATGTTTTACGTCATTATTAATATAACTCATCTTTCGTAGTCCAGACTTCAAAATGCAAATTATAGAAATACGAGAGTAAAGAAAACATGGAGAATGGAGCCTACAGTTACCTCGACAGTGCCGAGAACCCATTTTGAATAGACCTTACCCTCACTATTTTTCTTTAAAGCGTACCCTAACCCTAGATGATAAGAAGAAGGCGACTCCGAACGATGTATTGTAAATGCCACCTATTACAATTATTTAATTATTTTTACAACCTAGAACTCTAGCCACCTCAGTGAGATTGGCATGATATAATGTTTGCTTTATTTGCAGCAAACAATCTTACCCACCTTAGAACAATCAGTCCTAACAAATATCTGGGCCCAATCTCACCTGCCTTGATTTTAATCTAGCAGTTACTGAGAGAAATACGCAGCCTCTTCCATCTCTCCGCCATTGCAGATGGTAGTAATTAGCAAGGCAACGCAGAAATACTTTTCAGGGAAAAGAATGCAACGTCCAACACAACAGTTCTAAACCTTTATGAGTTCCCTAGATGACACAGAAGCAGCGTTTGTAAAAGCTGAGAGGAAATTCGTGCATTCTCTCCTACAACACAATAGAATCCTTCCAGGAATGGAGCTAAATCAGACTCAAGTTGCAGGTAAACATAATATATTTCGAGGTTTATGTGAATTCGAAGGTAAACATTTAGATGTATAATACATTTGTAGATCGATTAAGAACGACAAAATATGTGACAAAGTGAAACAAAAATACTTTTCCCGACTTCATTCACGGACAGTAGACAAGCAGAGCGAAATTACTAATGCACTAGAACACATTTCCCACCACATATTGTTTCGTCCTGATTTCTTTGTTCTTCCCTCCTTTGTTAAGACTGGAGACTTAATACTCTTTGCCAAATTCCCTAGTGGCATGTTGCAAGGTAAAATGCTGGTGTAAATGAAGCTTCTTAAAGAACCAGTATTACATCTGTCAGTTCAATTAAAGTCTAAACATGATGCCTTTATGGTAATTTAAATATCGAATCATATTTCACACATACGAAATCATGTACTGCCACTAATTTCAATCTGAGGCCTCGAGCTCGGCCCAAAAGCTGTCTCTTTCATATGGTTCGAAACATGGGTGAATTTTATTCGATAAATTTCGACTATAACTTTGTTTTCTAGATTCAGTATCGGCTATGACGACCATGAAAACATGCAGCCTTGTCGTCTGCTGCCCTATAACATTCGCGCTTGAACCCAGGGGCATCAAAACTAGCTTTCCAGCGCTCAATGATGAATCCACGTTCGAGGACCCATGTAATGACCCACGTTAGATGTAATAAAAGTGCCCTGCCATCAATATGATGATCCACTTGGATCTTAGTACCTTCCATAAGCCCGGTAAAGAAAGTTTCCATGGCATATGTTGACACTTGAGACAGAAGTTCAAAGGAAAATCCGTTGGAATGTTGAAGGTTTACTTAGATAAAATGTTCGCATTTTAAGATCTCCAGGCCAGATAACTTTCTTAACCAACTAGACACAAGCTAAGCACTGGTTTATTATTCAACCTCAACATCCTAAACATTATAAATTTGGTACAAAATTATCCTCACCATTGTGATAGCAGTAAATCCATACACTTCGTATCGAGTTATTTAATCGCCAGCAAGAATTCACAACACTAGCTCGATTTCTGGTCTATGTAGACGTTGCCGAACACTTCACAAAAAATCAGTACGTTCATTTTAATAATTACTTTTAGCAGAGCAGGTTTTGAACCATGGATTTTGACGTCTGTAGCCACTGTCTGTTATCAATATAGAAAACATTAAGCCCCAACTACCATTCAAAGGTAGGATATTCTCTCTAAAAGAAATATAAGAATATGGGTATAGAAATTAATCGGAAAAGAATAATTTTCTCGTATTATAACCAAAGCAAGCTTTGAAAAAGTTTACCACAATTCTAAAAGATGTCCTTATTCTTACTAATTTTCTTTCATGAAGAGAATTTATGCCCAACGCAGAATCAATATTGACTCCGAGCATCGTCATGAAATTAATAATTTATGCCGTCATATTAAACTCTAGGTGTATTCAGTCAAAAATAATCAATTAGAACAGGCAATGACGATACAACATCCTTCAGCCGATGGCTCTTCAAGACTACCTCGAGGGATACAGGGGTGACCCACTATACGTAACGGAAGAATGATAGAGAATGACTATATTTAACTATAAAGAGATGCTACACATATTTGCTTGAAATGACGAGAAATAGTGAGCAATATTCTGGACGATCTTTTAAAACTTCCTAATTGTAATATTAAAGTAAAAAAAAATAAATCAAATTACTTCCAAATTCTTCTCAAGGACCAACGAATGAAAAGAATTACTGATTATCTGACATTGCGAAAACTTACTTGGGATAGAGTGAGACGCTAACATCGTTTCAAAAAGGAATGAGGCGGCCCACTGAGACACCGCACATGATTTATTAAATAAATCAAGGGATCTAACCCTGAAGCGCTGAGAAGTAACAATCTTATGCACTATTGAGAAGACAGCATCCGCGGGGGGACAACAGGGATGGGTCTGGAATTGAGAGACGTGCAACAAAATCTTGGCTGACGACACTGATGCGAGAAAACAAAATTACTCAAGGCAGAATTGAAGGGAAGATAAATAGCGGACCAGCCTCGCTGACTGCAGGCGTTTGACGGAAAGTGAACCGTTGCCTGTCCCTATCAGATTCTTTCGGGAAGGCACACGAGAAGTAAACGCATGAGTAATTGATGGAATTTGCGCAATGACTCTCCATGCTCGTTCGGTCTGATGGAAGAGTGGGGGCTTAGATGGGGGAAGCAACTCCCGAGACCCTCTCCCCCTCGGTAAACTGTCACCCTCCTGTGTTGGTCCGCATTTCAATTATGCCATCACAATCCTATTCCCCAACTCCCTCTCAAATCCCCCCCCCCCCACTACCCGTTGTTCCCGACAATTGTCAATGCCGAAACGTTACAGCCATTAGCAATTTTATTTTAGCTACAATCCCCTCCCCCCCCCCCCCCAAATGGTATTCCCATTACACCTATCCCGTCCATCAAAACCCCATTCAAGTAACATGCTCCAAGCGAATGAATGTACTCGGATTATTCAATTCCCCCCCACCTTCACCCCCCCCCCCCCAAAAGGCCTCCCAATACCTTTTATCCCATCAATTGCTTCACTTCGAACATATTTTTAACATAACTACCCCCCTCCCCCCATAACAACTACCTTCATACACAATCCCATCAATCCAATACCACTCCCGCTCGCCCATAACACAGCCTCTCCACCCCGCACAGGCCACGGGGGAAAAAAGACCCCTCTACACCCCACCCCACTCCCTATATCTCTCTTGCACCGTAACTCGCCACATTTTACCGTGGGACAAATTAACACGAAAACCACGGTGGCAGCAGCGGCAGCAGCCTTCAATTGATCGACCCAACTACAGCCGTCGCCTCTCCCCCCACCCCACCCCCTCTTTCCCCTCACCCCCCTTTCCCAAACACACACACGTACAGTGCTCCCCCCGCCTCCACTTTCCTCCGTCGAGCAGGGTCCCACATCGATCCATGAGCCTCCGCGCCGAGAGAAGAGAGATGGGGTGGGGAGGAGGAGGGGAGGGGGGGGGGAACAGCATGGCCGGCACGGCAACACACCCACCCCCCCCTCCATCCTCCCTTCCCCTCAAAACCTTCCCCTCCCGCCCCTCGCCCTTTTCTCTCTCTCTCTCTCTCACCGAAAACCCAAACTCCTCCTCTCCTCTTGAAGGAAGTGGGCAGGGGGCGGGTTGGGGGGGGGGCACCCGTTCCGCCTCCGAGCAAAAACAGCCCCACGGAATGGGAGGCGAATGGTTGAGGAGGCAAGTGCGTGTACATACCTACATACACACTCACCACCCTAAACATTGATACAGATAGAAAAATGCGCGATTCTCGGGAGTCGGTGGAGGTTGAAGGATTCGGTCTGATGGTGGTCTCGCATCCTATTCCGTGAAAGAGAAAGAAGTCAGTGCCAGTCGAACCAAACCCGAGGATTTAAGGATCCAGGGCCGAGGGAGGAAGGGGTTCTCGTGTGGATTGTTTGGGCGAAATTCGGAGAATTCGTGGACTATCACTTCGGATCATCTTCGGGAAAAAAAACACGTCCCAAAAGTTTAAGTCGAGTCAAAAGTCTCAAGCTTCCACTTCTCGTGTTCCCGATTGCGATTGTGTATCTCGATTTTACATATCCACTTCTTGCATTGCATTCGGGGCAGAAATTTGATGCATGAAGGATAAAACTGCATTCAATTCTCTCTCCCTAACCCCTTGATGTTTTTCCAGCTATCTGCCGCTGAATATTCACCGTGACGACGGAGAGTTTGTTTGGGATTATTTAAAAGCTAACCGGCATAAGAAGACAAGTATAAGGTCACTATTTTCAGGTGCGAAGCGACAAACAAAGTGAAGACTCCACTTATTCAGCATTCATGAAATCAACTCTTAAGTTCTAAAATCACGATATAGTAGCGTAACTCACTAACTAAGATTTAAATGTTGATCGAGATTACACTCAAAGACTCCACTTACTCGTCATCCATTAAATCATCTCTAAGTTCTAGAACCACGATATAGTAGAGTAGCTAACCAGCTAAGATCTAAATGTCGGTCGAGGTTACACCCGAAGACTCAATTTATTCGTCATCCATTAAATCAACTTCTAAGTTCTAAAGTCACGATATAGTAGCGTAACTCACCACCTAAGATTTAAATGTTGGTCGAGGTTACACCCGAAGAATCCACTTACTCGTCATCGATTAAATCAACTTCTAAGTTCTAAAATCACGAAATGGTATCGTAACTCACCGCCTAAGATCTAAGTGTTGATCTTAACGAAATGTTGATTAAACCCAAAGTAAAGAAAATGACATGGAAGACTCGCGAAACAAGTGAGACGTGTGAACACGGAGGATATCAAAATACCAGCAGAACTGAACGACTAAACCGTAACGGGGATTTCTGTGAATAGTCATAGTATACGATAAAGAAAACAGAATATTCACACTTATTTCAGCTTATAGAACGTTTTACATTTAATAGCATCTTTCTTTTATGTGGCAATGACTCTGGGTGTGACATTATGATTGAGGAACAATACAATAACATGATTGATTGCATAAAACAGACTGCATATCTATACTGGTAAATATTCTGGCAATATTCAGTTAAGAAGTACAAGCTGTCACAATACTTAATAAATAATAATACTTATGCGATCCAGATTCCTTGAAATACTTTTACAAATACCTGTTTACACCCCTCTACATCTATCAAGGAATCAAGAGTAAATTGATCTACAACGCCAAAAGTAGTGCATGAAAAATTGCTCGTGATTAGTTATAGCACCACGCACAGTAAATAGTTAACTATCGAATGATATCTAACGTATCTTTGCCAAGAGAAGGAACACCGAATGCACGGGGAAGTTTCCGCCTGGCGTCCAAAAATCTTCGACCAGACTTCCTCCATCCAAAAATATATTTGTACATGATCACAGATATTTATGCTTCCCTTCTGCTCCTTCCAGCGAGACCGCGGTTCCGTGAGTCGGACGACATATTTGAGCTCGGATGAGGAGGGGCAGAGGTGGGTAACCTAAGAAATTTCCCAAACTCGAACTTAGACTGACCTCTCTTCGAGAGGTCGAACGCCACCCAATTTCCTAACCGCTGGAAAGCACATCCGTATTAAAAGTGCGTCGTCTGCTAGGCAGCTGCTCCTGCGTTCCTACGACTTTTCACGAAACACTTGTTCATCCATTGTTGGTCATAGCTGGCGAACGTACTCTAGTGGAGGAAAGTATTTAATACCAATGATTTGTAATTATTCTCCAAAGGGGAGTAATTGTGCCGTTTTTGAAAGCTTAACTAAATCCATATTCTTAAGTCATTCCTGAACGAAGTGGTAAACCAAAACAAATGTGTAATCCAACACCAGTATAAGGTGTTTATGGCGCACTGTGGATCAAAAGCCATCATCAAGTAACAACAAAACAGATATTGTAATCCTCGTGATTTCGAAAAGCACTCCACTTATACGGAAAATATTAAATATATCTGGAGCATCTAACATTACTCCGAAGCACAAACACCATTTTCAAGTAGCGCCATATCATAACTAAAGAGAAAAGACACTTTATCAACACACCTCTTGATTTTTAAGCCTCCTCTTGGGTTTCCCTCTTCGTCACTTGCTCCTTTCGACAATTCCCCAGGTACAATGGGTAAAGACAAAAACAGGAGGACACTGCTGGTGGTCTTTCGTTCAGTTGATGTTAGTGTATCTCCAGATAAAAGGGCGGAGAATATCGAACCACTTTGCACTAAATCACAGATATCACTAGACCAAGAGACATGTACATGAAAAAAAAAACTATTCCTCGCAACGTATTCCTGTGTTGCGGGTGAGGCTGGTGGTGCTTCCCGGGATGGAATGGAAGAGTAAAAAGAGTGTAGGGGCGTTGAGAGAGTTACACGCAGAATGTTACGTCCGTGGAAAATGGAAGAGTGCGGAGGAAAGAGAGACGAAGTTCCCTAAGAGTTTTATAGATCTGCGTGTTCGTGGTGAAGGGCGGACACGGACCCGTAATTCCTTAAATCCGCGTCTGCAACGACGTGATCCTCGCGAAAACGAAAGCCTTGTTGTGACCCACTTCCCACTCTCTCACTCTGCATGCAAAAGGGGGAAGATATCACAAGAGAGAGAGGATTTGAAGAGGGCGAGATCCCACGTTCCTCGAGATGTTGTATCCAAAGTGAGGGGTCCGATGGGATTAGAGGGAAAATTTGCGCGGTGCGAAAAAAGTTTTTTTTTAAAATCCCCTTGTCGGTTTCCAGGCTGACACGCAGGCAATTTGGACTGGGAGCAGATTTATCAGTTCTCCCCCTTCCTTTATTTTTTTATAAAATTGCAATCGATATTGCACACGAGTGCCACAGGGAATCTCTGCGGCTGGTCGGTCTTGTGTCGTCGATGTTGGGTTTTATTGACGGTGTATTGGGGTGTGTTGGTAGTAGCAGTGGCGGCAGGAGAGGACGAACGAAGCACAAATCACCACCAATGGGAGCACCAAAACCACCGCCAACACTCGCTGCCTGCTCTCTCCTCCTCCTTCAGGGTGTCGGTGAGCAAGGGAGACAGGGTTATGTACTACACAATTACAGCGTACCGCTTAGGGATGGGGCGATGGAAAGAATATTGATGTTTACGAATAAACTGCTGTCTTCAGGGCGGGGTGGCACTGGAGCTTTTGTACACGATGCGTAATCCAATCTTGTCGTTTGAGTGCGGTTTAGGAGGGTATATATTGGGTCAATGTAGGACTTATAATTGATTTGTAGGGGGTAAAATTTTGAAACTATCACTTGAGGAAGGAAACTTGGGTCGAACGCAGGAATTTGGTTACGTTGTTCGGCTTGGGGGGAAGAGGGCGACGATATCCCTCCACGGAAGCTTTCAATATGGCTGTCACACTTCACGGCCCGTATTCCCACTCCTCCTCACACACTCTCTCTCACACACAAATAAACACACAATACATACGTGTATACAGATGGCACACAGACACTACAACTACCACGGATTTACTTTTTATATATATTCGTACTTTTGACGACAAGTTTCCTTCTTCTTATCCTCTCCCTCGCTCTCTTCCTTCGGTCGAAATGGAATCTTATCCGTTCCCCGATGCTTCCAGCACAAGCACAAAACAAGTGTGCCCCCACAGTTCCTCTTTCTCGAAGTCCCCACCGAACTAGTTCTGACGGTCGACGGCCACCGAAAAGTTCTCACAGCCAAATGACTCCCCGCTGACTGCCAATGCGACGGCTGTGATGGCGACGTTCATATGCTACGTGTGCCCGTGTTGCGTGAGTCGCAGTGTAGTCGCTGATTCTCCTTTTTTCTCACTGCTTATCACAAACGAACCGCCCCCTTTTGTCGACAGCCGATGCCTCATGTAAAGTTCCTGGTGTTTAAAAAAAACATTCACGTCACCACGGCACACGAGAGTCACTAAAAGCGGCCAAAACAGTTCCGATGGGAGCTCCTCTCACTGATCGAATGGCACCAGGCTGCCCGCGGTCGTTGCTTATTCCTCGTCTGCAGAGACACTCTTCGTCTGCACTTCAAGGGGCCGATTTGGGAGGGTTAATTGATTACTAAATACAAATAGACGTTTATTTTATCCAGCGATAATCCACCGATCAATGGGGGTGAAGGATTATATATATATTTTTTATAATAATAATAATAATATATATACTTTTATATATGTGTGTATACGTAGATATATATGTTTACTTCTTTTTGCTTAAACTCTCCGAGCGACACAATATGATAGAAACGGCACACTCGCACGAACACACACGCAATCGAATACGGAACACTGATTGGATTCTCGACGTTTGCAATATGGCGTAATATTATTATTATTATTTACACTTAAATGCGTTTGCGTTACGTTGTGAAAGCCTTGCGTGGGTGACCTCGGGTTGACGTCGAACGACGGTGGAGGAGCGGGAGACGATGAAGCCGCTCTCCGGAAGGAGTCGTCGCCGTCGTGAGATGAAGAAACGAGATGATGGGTATTCCGTGGCTGGCAAATGGGACGACTCCAGGCTCCGCCAACACGAGGAAGGTAACAACAAACAATCGGGTCTTCGGCTCTTATCCTCCTGGGTGCAACAAAAAACTCTTTCCTTGAACGCGGTGGTCACTTCACAAATAAATATTATTTTATTATTATTATTTTTTTTTTTAATTTTTCCTGGTTCCCCCGTGAGCGTCAATTGGCAACGCGTGACTCGGGCGCGTTCAAAACCGTCCTTGCCGTTGCATTATGTCTTCCTTCCCCCCCCCCAAAAAGGAGGAACGATAAAATTTTTCAACACGGTTTTCCTCTTCGACGGGACAGGCATACACACAAACACACGTACGAAACGAAGAGTCAGACTGAGGGAGGACAGGGGGAAGGAGAGCGAGCAAGATGTGTCACGACGGGGGAGGGGAAGGGGGTGCGCGAACCCCCCCTCCATGGTTTACAGGAGAGGAGGGGAGGGGAGATGGAGCCACCGGCTACATCCCCGCGGAGGACTCTCCTGCCATCTCGTGGCGGGGGATGCGAAAAGGGTGGCCGAAAACACACACATACTCTCCGCCACATAAAATGGGGGCGGCCCGGTCGCGGGCTTTTTGGGGGCAGAGGGGGGCGGGGAGGGGGGCGAGGAGGAGAGATGGCATGGCGACGAACACAGGGACCTGGGGGGGTGGTGGGGGTGAGGGGGGATGGGGAATAGAGAGGAGGATAGGGGGAGGATAGGGGGAGGGAGGGGATATCTCTCTCCCAGCTGCCGCTCAATACCGAACCCAGAGTCGAGGCTTGCGCGGGAGCGTGCGTACACGTGCTGGGGCGGGGGGGGGGGGCAGGGAGAGGGAGGGGCGGGGAGGGGAGTGGAAATAGAGGATGGGAGAGGTGGGGAGGAATAGGCCGGAGGAAGAGGGTGTTAGAGCAAGAGGTAGGTGGAGAGGGTGAGTTTTTAGGCTATGAGATGGGAAGGGGAGAAGAGGGTGGAGAGCGAGAGAAGGGCGTGAGATGGGAAGGACGGAACATTTTTTTTTTTCTCCCCAAAAAAAAGGTAGGGCAGGAATTGGGAAACTATATCTATAGGGCTCCAGAGGAGAGCTGAGTACATACGTACTTAACAAGTGCGAGAGGGTGCGAGGATTTTTCTGACGTACCCTACATACATGCTCGCACATACCAACAAAGGCAAGTACCAACACGTTCACTCAGTGCATGGGCCACAAGCAAACACACTTGCGCATGGAATAGAAGAGGGTTTGAGGGGAGGAGTGAAGGTCAGCAAAGAGGAAGTGGGGGAGGAGGGGGTTGGGTCGCGGGGGGGAGGGAGGGAAGAAGGATTTCGGCAAAAGGGTGAATGTAGTCCTCGGCAAGGGAGGGGGTGGAGATTGGCAGTGCGATTGAAGGGGTGGAGGGGGAAAGAGGGGATGAGGGGGAGGAAAAGGGTTTGTTTGAGAGAGAAAGATACGAGGAGGAGGGGGTGGGAAGGGAAGAGAAGAAAAGGGCTCATGAAGTTGGCGAGAGGCATCGGTGAGCTGTTTGTCTGTGCATATGGAGTGAGTGGGGGGGGATGGAACGGGGGGGAGGGGGCGTGGAGGAGGGGGAAGGGTCTTCGATGGGGAAGAAGAGTAAAGAGGAAGGGAAGACCGGGAGTGTAAGCCTGGAGGAGGGAATGGGGGGAAGAAGGGAGGAGTTTAAGGGCAAAAGGGAGAAAAGATCGGTAAGGTCACCGAGAGAGAGGGAGAGGAAGGAGGGGTGGAGAGGGAGGCGGTGGGAACAAGGGCGTAGAATGGGAGGAAGGAGAGTAGGATTTAGGGAATGGAATGCAAAATATATAAAGTAAAAAGGGGGAAGTTGAAGGTAGGTGTATGGGAGGCGACGGTGGTGTCGGTGTGGCCAAAGGAGAAGAGGTGAGGGCTGCTGGCTGGCTGTCTACCCGAATTATTTTCATGGGGAGAAGTCGGGAAGAGTCGTTAGTGTGGGTTGAGGGGGGTAAGGAGGGGTATGTGACTCCAAAAGGGATTTCACAGGGGCTGGCCCGAGAGAGAGAGAGTGGTTGGGTGGCTATCCTAGGGTTGACAACGGTAGGGGGTGAGAGCGTTCGGGAGGGGTGTGGCGGGAAAGGGAAAAAGTGTGTGTACTTTGTGTCGGGGGCCGACGAAGGAGAGGAGCACCACACATCTCGAATGGGGATGGAGAATGTACGCGAAGGCGCGTTACGCAAGCAGGGCACACACACGCACCCAGATGACGCTCCCAAACTGCATAACGACCGAGGACCTCAATGGATTGCGTAAATAGACGGCACAAAAGGGTGGCGGTGGTGGTGTGCTACACAGATGGTTAAGAGACGGAGAAGGAAATCGGGGGGAGGGGTCGTCGTGCTGCTTGCTTGCTTCTGGGGCGCGGGAGGAATGAACCCTCATTCGGACGTTAAGGCCAGGGATTTGGGAGTGCAGCGGGCGACTCCACCGACGGCCTCTCTTTCACTCTGCATTTTCATTAGCCCGACACGACGACGGAAGGGAAGAGAGCGATTAGTCGGGTCTTTTTTTTAAATAGGCTTGCGGATCACCCATATGCCTCCACTTTCTTCTCTCAGGGGGATGTGCAAGGGGTCTGCTGGGTATGGAGGGGTCATCCGAAAGGGTGCCAGGCTCTTCTATATGCTAGAAATTCTGTGATTAAATATGCATGAATTTGGTCATCCCAAACTTACAGACCTTATTCAATAAGGGACAAAATCTCTCCCACATGTTTTCAAAATTGATCAAGAAATGATGGTTTTTGATCAGCAATTCATGAGGAAATGTTTAATTTATTTTAAAATTGATATTAATTTCAAATATGTGTTAAATATAACATAATTTCAAATGCTAAAGAATGAATTTCGACAAATAAATATTCACGCTCCATTATATTTTAATTAGGGTATGTAATACAAATAGGAGATGTATTGAGCTTGAGGGATACACTTTCCTCAGAATATCAACGCGATGGCCTCCGGTTACATACCGCTATGCTTAATCGTATCGTTGGTAATACCAATTGTGAGTAAACCGGGACTAGCCACGGTATTTACCTTTACGAAGTCACCCGCAAGTGAATATAAGTGCGATATTCCACAGAGGAAAAATCATTCGCCTTGACCGGTATTCGAATCCGGATTCATGGATTTCGCGACGAGCACTTATTTGGTTAAAGCACACGGCGCGAAATTGAGGGACGGGGGCTCGAATCCTGGTCAAGGCGAATGATTTTTTCCTCTCTGGAATATCGCACTCGGCAGTGAAAAAATTTTCCGTTCTCCAAGAGCAATCGCTATTTCTAAACGAGTGTATCGTGCAATATCGATACTAATGAAAATTTGAACTCTCCCTCCTCGCGGAAACTGAAATCCTCCCTTGGCTCTCTCTAAATCATCGCACATTTCGTAGTAAATTTGCATATGTTTTGGTGTTTTTAGATTATCTTACTTGATAAAGATAACTACACTAGAAACTGTGCGAAAAGAACAACAGATTAAACCTATTGGGCATGGATAAAGCAGCCGATTTCACCACAGGAAATGGAAACAGGAGTGGAATAAATTTTATGTAAAACCCCGGGAGATACAATGGAAATACTTTAGTCACTTAGAAATATGAACGAAAAGGGATATCTTCTACTTGGTCGGAAAGGCGAAGATTCCAGAAAGCAATTTACAGAATTGATAATTATTGATGGCGTAATTTACAAATAACTCATAATGAAAAACAGTTCGACTTTTTATGAAGCTCACACATTACATTATATCATTACAGTTATTTCCAAGGTGTGAATTCGTAAGTTCAATATATGGTGCAATTTTCACTCTTTTGGACGTTGCTTAGCAATTTATAGTATGTACGTTCTCACTCGAACCTTAATGCCTTCTGAAAATAACCTAATAGTTGCTTCAAAATATTTTTATGTATACTGCACGCGAATTCACGAGGCAGTAATATTTTTTTTTATTACAAAGTTAACAATTTATAGTTTATATTTGGGTATTTAATATTACGGCTCCGTATCCCAACGGGTAAAGGGAAAACTTTGTTGTTCTACCAACAACTAAGCTGATGCTTGTTTCCCTTCTGTTCCTTGGTTTGCAAATGTTTGAACACACTTTTGTTATACATTGATTTTCGACTTTTCTGTAAAATTTATTTTTGTATTTCTTATTGCTTGGCGTCCCCAGCCAGCTATTTGTTAAACCTGAATGATGGAAACTCGAAAACAGGTTTTTCCTCAGGGTTTCTTACGTTCCACTACTTGGATAATTGCATAATTTTGTCTAAATATTTTTGTATGAAACTCGTACGAATAAATATTATTTTTGTAACGAAAAGCTGATCCTAATGTATCGCATCCACTCTTGGAGTTGCGAGACGAAATACCAAGAGAAAATATTATAGCCCCTTATGTTTTTTTGTGGAATGTTTCAGCGGCCCAGAGTCCCGTGAGGACTAGCGAGGATTTTTTGCGCATCCAGCAGGGCCGTGCGAAAACTCATGCGAAACCCTTTGTTTCGGATTCATGTACGAATAGAAATAATCCGCCGTCGTAAAAAATAGAAAGAATATCTGAATAAATGATGGAAGCTGGATTCACGTTCTGCAGCCACAATTATTTTCTACCAGTTCTAGAAAACTGAGTTGGAGACGTTGCGCTTAAAAATACCATTCGAGGTAAATGTCGCTCAATTTCTGCGAGAAAAAAATACATGTGTTCTAAAAAGGATAAGACAAAACGTTTGTTTTAAGACGTGAACTAAGCGAGATGAAATAAAGATCGTGGAAAACGGTTTGTAAATTTCATTCGCGCTTTTACGATGCCACTAAATTGAGGATCTGCATAACCAATGCATACAATCACATACAGGGGTAAAATTGGAGCGAGAGCACTAGAGAGCTCGTTCAACCAAACGAAATGCTCTTCTTAAGTCCTTCAAAGAAAATTCAGAGCTAATGGTTTTTTCACAGCCTTTCTTAAAATCTAAAGAATTGGAGAACGCCGTGTTTTCCTAAAAAAAAGCTTGCCCCTTGCTTTAATAATACTTCTTTCTCTCTAGCAAGCAATCTAAGAGAGACTCAATTGACTCACACCGTGGTCGGAAATAACGTCGAATTGATGTAAGGGATTCTGTAACTCCTTCATGGAACGACTGAATTTGATCCCATTATTTCCTCTTCCCATCGAATGGGAATATATCTACATATAATCCTGCGAGCTGCCGCATGGGCGTATGGCAGGGCATGTTAGGAATCCAGCCGAGTAAAGATGTAAAAGAGAATGCCATAGGTAGGAGAAAAGATTAATTGTATTTCGGCAGTTCTTCCAGTGGATCTCAGTTTTTATTATGGTCACTCATTGTGTGGAAAGAACGAATATTTGTACCTACATGTTCGGAAATGTATCTATCTTATTCTGTTTTTCCTGTCGGACCTAGAGATGTAGCGCGGCATTAAAACTATATTCTCTACGTCACACTGAAACACACCAGTTCTGAATCTCTCAAGCAATCTAAGTCTAGCGAGTAGCCTCCGAGTCTCCAGTGGTTCTCAACCTAATCCCTCTAAAAGCTGTTTAACACTCTTTGTTCGCTCGTAGCAGTTTTTAACGAAGTGCACACCTTTTCCTTGTAATGTATTTCTTTTTGAATCAATTTTTTCTGTCCACAGTCCCAAATGCACGCGGCGTATTCGAGGTGCGGTCTAACCAGAGTGAATTAGCACCTCTCTTTCACTCCTTCATCCGAGGACCTTCCTACTGCACGCTTGATAAATCCTCGTTTGCTGTGCAGCATATGTTTAATAGATGTATTCTCAACGATAGGTCAGAAGTTATGTGTTTTTGTGTTTATTACTCCCAATCAATATACAATCTCAATATACAATGCAATCTCAAAGATAGGGAGCTTCAGGTAACGTTGAAGGAAAACCTGTATTGAGGTTACCATCAACATAAATAAACAAATAAACGGCCAGACATTGCTTTTTAACATGAAAAAAATATATCAAAATTTTAAAAATATTTTTTAAAGAAAATATGTCTTCAATATTTTTATAGTTATATAGCCAATATCTAACATTTTTTAAAAAGGAACTTAAATTTTATGCATTTTTACAGACAGAAGGTAGTAGGTTATAAAACTTTGGCCCAATATATAAAAAAGTTCGCCTGAATAAGGACAATTTGGGCCCGGGCAAAGGTTGCAAAACACTGCGTAAGTTCCACAAGCATGTCCTGTTTGACACTTTTATTTTTGCACCACTCTTCAAGAAAAAGAGTCTGAGCACTTTATACATATACAAATTCCTAAAAGGGAGCAAATTTAAATTTTTAAATAGCAAAAAGGAAGGTTCGTAACGTTTCTTTCTAGCTATCACCCTGATAATCCTTTTTTGCAGGATTACAGCTGGTTTTATCGAGTTGAGATATGCTCCTCCCCATGCAAGTATGCCATAATTCAATTTAGAGTTTACTAATGCATTATAAAGTATCCTCAGACTTCCCATTGGGCGTTTGTTGCGAAGAAGATACATTTTTGAAAGAGTATATCGCAGCACTTTAGTTAGAGACTCTATGAGTTAAGTTAATTCCCCTTTCAGATAAGTTAAGTTAATTCCCAGATATTTTACTTCGTCTGACAACGTTATATGTACTCCACCCACAGAGTAGACATGGTGTTGGTGTGATGACTTCCGCAAGAAGTGTACTTCAGCACTAAGATTTTGTTCCAGCCCAACTTCTGACACCATGAGCTAAAGTTGTTTAGGTCCGATAATGGTAGATGACCACATCCTCTCCAAATAATCTAAGTTTACTGCTATCTCGAGAACTTAGGTCATTCATATAAGCAATGAATTAAAGGGAATCGATCGAGCATCCAATTCACTATTTTCTAGGTTTAACCCACATTATTGTCATTTAAATATAAGCTCATTGGTAGGAACCTTGTTGAATGCTTTCTTGAAGTAAAGGATTAATGCTTCAACTTGTTTTTTTTCGATTTATCTGATTTTAGGATGTCATGAAGGAAGAGCTGTGTTTCGCAAGAATAACCCTTTCCGGATGCCGTGCTGACTCCCGTGTAAGAAGTTCTTATTGTCAGAGAAGGTCACAATATTACTAACAATAATGTGTTCAAGAATCTTGCATAAAAGCGATGTTGAAGATATAGGCCGGTAATTTCATGGGTCATGTCTCTTTTCTTTTTTTAAATATTGGTATGACGTTAGCTATTTTACCGTCTTGGGGTACCTTGCCTTCGGATAATGACTTAATAAATATGATTTCTAGGAATGTAGCGATATGTGGCACTAACTCCTTAAGCACGTGTGCATGTCCTCCCTCTGGACCTGGGAACTTGCTGCTTTTTAACTGAACGTAGTTGTTAAGTTATTCCATCACGTTGAATAACTGTCAGCCATCGGCTCATTAATGACAGCAATGTCATAATCATGTGCAGTCATGTGCATACCTAGTAATAACAGCATGCCGTGCATGTTTTCTACATAAGTCTTGAGTCTCTGTCCACTTGTGCAGTTGCAAAATACATATATATTAATGGTCCCTCTCCACTGTGATAATATCTGTAGTGTATTAGTGCATGCTTGTAAGGCTTCGCCTCGTGACAAGCATTAGCGATTTATGTTAATGCATAATTAGTCGTAGTTACACTAACTTTAGGGTATAGTGTAATTCATGTTGGTGAATACTCACCCCCTGCCACTCACCCCAGAGGTGGCTTGCAGGGTATTTTGTAGATGTAGATGTATACTTTCGAAGTAAAATATTTTGGCTTCGACGATACCGTTGGTGACTACTTTCCCGTTTTGGTCCAATAAAAACTCTACAGTTGAAGATATGTCCTGAAGCTCTCTCGCGTAAGACCAAAATTACTTGGGGTTTTCATCTAGTAACTCACCCAGTATTTTTTTCTTGAAGTTTTGTAGAGTAGTATGTATTATTTTCTTTGTCTTTGAACTTTTAGCAACGCAAATGTCTTTCGCCGCGAGTTCCGTCGTTTTTTACTTAACTTTATAGAGCTTGTAAATAAGTTGTGCAATTGCCTCTGTCTCCTGAGTTCCCGCCTTACTTCGTGATTATGCCGACGAGGTTCTTTACTTTGACATTGAAGTTTAAGTGAAATGTATTAATTGATTCCTTGGCGTTGAATTTCCAAAAAAACCTCACTGATACTACGGTGCTTTCGTCTTTTGTAGTGGCTGCAAATTCCGTGAATTTGTGACACGTATAGCCTCCCTCAAATTTAACGAAATCACATTTTTCAATTGAGTAGACTTTACGTTTATGTTTTACTGTGGATTATACTCTTTTTTTAAAGTCGCAAAAATTAATTTATGATCACTTATGCCTTCAAGAATATCGACGTGTTTAAATCCTTGCAAGGTGGCTGACAGCTAAAAAGCCTAATACTTTGTTGCCTCTCGTCGGTTCGTTCAATAGTTTGGTTATAGAGTGGTTTGAAAGTACATTGAGTAAGGCTTCGCTTGTATCACGTTCCATTGAACTTGCTTCAGCACTATAGGTTTACCAATTCATTGACGGGAGGTTGAAATCTCCACCAATAATTATTACGGTTTATTTTATTCTCGAGGTAAATGTTGATTTTTGAGTTTCTCATTGGTACACGACTCCTTTTTTGGAATCTGTCATCTGTAAAATGAACAAATATGTATACTAATATTTTTGTTGTTTAATAATACACCACATGCTCTCTGCTACATTTTCGTCTAATGTGTATGCAGTGCTATTTATGTATGATTTATCTGCTAAGAATACTCCGCCGCCAGTCCCATCCGGTCGATCACGCCCATAGATTAAATATCCCGGTGGAAAAACTTCACTATCGCTCATATCCTCTGCAAGGCAGTTCTCTTTTCCAAATGCAATATCTGCGTTTTGAAATATGAGCTCAACTTTGGCACGTTTGTTCTTTAAGCTACTATCATTTACTACTACTAAGTTGATATCGTATATGTCTTGGTGTCAATCGGTTCCTTCTTGTCTGTGTTTCTGTGTGTTATTTTTTAGATCTTCTATAGAGGTGCTAAGAAACGAGACTTTCTCTGATGTTAAGCCCTTCTCCTAAGTATGCGTTTTTGAATCATTTTCGCTTAGTTACATTTATTTAATGGAGCTTCCCTAAAATGTTCTCTGTAATTATGACTTACGCTACACTGATTATCTCGGAGCCTGTATTTGAATCTATGTTTTAGAACGTTAATCCCGCTAGATGACTTACTCTCTATCCTAAAAAATACCTACAGTGCTAAGAAATCTTACGAACCACCAGAGCAAACGCCTCAGCGGAGTGATGCAACCAAGAACGGTTGAGGGGTTCCGGGCACAATCCTATTACTGGCCCAAGATATCCGAAGCAAGTCTGGGAACCCTCCCTTTGCACCTTGTCTTAGTAAAAGTCTCTATAAACTCTTGATAATCATAGTCATGCTTACAATAATAGTTGTAATTATAGTCAGGATAAACATAGTTAGCCCACATTACCTCAAAAATACAAATTACAATTCATTCATTTTATGTCACCTTTATAAAAAAACAAACTCGATCCGAGAATTGAGCACATTGTATTCAATTTGCACAGGAATGTCACATAATGGTGAATTATCTACTCATTCTAGAAATTCTGTGGCATCAAATTTCAGCACCCATGTTGATATTAACCACATTTTTTTTGAGAATTCCGGAACGTAAATGTGTTGCAGTAGCAACATGATTATTACGTACCATTTCACAACTATCCTGCGATTTCCTTCCTCAGAAATTGCAATTACGCCTTCTTACTGAGAAACCTTAAATACTTCCAGAAGAAAATTGATTTATTGTGATAGATTAGGTACTCTATTTTATTTTAAATAAAATTATTCCAAATATAGCATTTGGTTTTACAATTAAGAGAGAGTAATGAGAGAATGACTTCGCTCATTTTTACTGTCTATGACCGAGAATATATAGTAAATAGAAAGTTATAAAGTGTATACGACCCCAAATACCAATAATCAGTACCAATTATTGCCAATGCCAGAGAGCTCGAGCAGCGTTTAGACACCACAAGGACCCGGTAATATACGCTGAATACAAAGAACTACAAAAGCGAGTCAAATATATGACTCGTAAGGCCAAAAGCGAATACTTCCAAAATGCCATTGGAATGCAGACTAGTACCAAAACAATGTGGAAAACTATTCGTGATCTTGGTGTAATACAGCCAAAACATATGAATGTCATCAACATAAATCTAGATATACTCAATAATTATTTTTCTATAAAAGAAACTAACCACGAATGCAATTTGAGAAACGTCCTAGAAAGTCATAAAAAAACAATTTCTCTGGAAACCAGTTTTATTTCTCCCACATTTCTTCCTTATCAGTAACGAGAGCATGCAAAGACATCACGACAAGTGCAAAAGGTCATGACGAAATAAATATTGCCGCAATAAAGATGGCTCTTCCGGTGATACTACCTGCGCTTCTAAATATTTTCGATGCCTCTCTGCAAACAGCGCAATATCCAACTTTATGGAAACATTCCATAATACGTCCAATCCCAAAATGCTCTGAACCTACCAATCCGTCAGACTATAGACCAATAGGCATCATTTGCGCTTTTGCTAAGATTCTAGAACGTGTGGTATTTGAACAAATCAATAGGTTTGTCATTGATAATCACATATTAAATTCATTACAATCCGGCTTCCGAACAGGACGCAATACCCAAACTGCACTATTGAACATTACTGAAGATATAAGAGGGGCTATGGAAAACCGAGAAGTCACAGTCCTGGTACTATTTGATTTCTCAAAGGCATTTGATATGGTAGAACATGAACTGCTTCTTCATAAATTGTCGAAATTTAACTTCTCAAGTAGTTCAGTAAACTGGTTTCGATCCTACCTCAGTAGCCGAACCCAATCAGTGGTTGGACCCAATAACACATATTATAACTGGATATATAATTCCAGAGGCGTAGTCCAGGGCTCAGTCCTCAGCCCTCTTCTTTTCTCGTTATTCATAAATGATCTCCCCGAAGTCATAAAACACTGTAAATACCATCTCTACGCTGACGATTTCCAGATATATTGCCACTCGTCAATTCCGGACTTAAGACCTACAATAGCGCTGATCAGTGAAGACGTTGAGCGAATTGCATCCTGGACTCTGAAAAACCACCTCCGATTAAATGAATGTAAAACAAAGTCGATAATAATTGGGCAAAGCTACTTGCATGCTCAAATAGACATTTTATCTTTGCCCAACATTCAAATCGGAAACTACACCATACCGTATGAAGAAGCAATAAAAAACCTTGGTGTAACATTTGATAAACATCTTACCTGGAAGCAACAAGTACAAAGTACGAAACAGAAAACCCTAGGTATATTACACCAACTGTATAGAACAAAGAATATTATACCCCCTAAAATACGCACCATCCTTGTACAAACACTAATCCTTCCACACCTGGATTACTGCTCTTCCTTGCTTACAAATCTAGATGAAGAAAACAGCAACAAACTACAAGTGACAATGAACTCAACAATACGATTTATTTTTGACCTCAAAAAGTGGGATCGAATTAGTAGCTCGTATGCCCGCCTAAACTGGATGAAATTCAAACAACGTCGCCTTTATCATCTCACCTGCCTCACATTCAAAATACTTTCTTCTGGTAACCCGCCTTATCTGTACGAAAGATTTATTTGGAAAAGAAATATTCATTTCATACCCACTAGAAATCACAATTTTGACATTCATATCCCCCACCATAGAACATCTCACCTCAATAAATCATTCATGGTTACAGCTGCCAGAATATGGAACTCTCTAACGATAGAAACAAGAAACTTGCCATCAATTCATGTATTTAAGACTAAAGTATATAAGTTGTTTCATGATAGTTCATGGAAATTCCCAGTGTAACTAACCATGCTGACGTGATTGATTACTGATGTGATGAGGGGAGAATATATTCTGTATTCATGATATAATTTTCTATTGGTGCTACGTTTTTCTGTTATATCAGAATATTTCCCTTTGAATGAATTGTGATACTGTTACCAATGTATTTAATATGTCTGGAAATGTTGTGTGGCTAGATACCTTGGTATCCACATTCGGGATGCAATTGTATGTATGTATATGCTTGTATAGATTTATATTTTGTTTTATTTTCCTTTTTTTTCTCCTTTATTTTTTTTGCATTTACTGAGTCTTGCTGTAGTGTTTTTTTTTCTTTGTACCTCTGTCAAATTATTTTTACTGAATTGTAGTGCAATTGTAAATTATCTCATGGGCCAAATGGCCCACGATAGTAAATTAATTGAAATTGAAATTGAAATGAGAAAATCAAGCAGAAAACAAATGCGGGAGTGAACGTCAGGACAGCATTATCTTGAGCGTGTAAAAGTCCAAAATAAAGGACAGATAGGAAAATTTTCACTGAATGAAATTCACAACTTGCTTGTTTACTGTTGACAGTTTCAAGATTCGATCGTTAATTATTGTCAGGTCATTTTATGTGCACCATCTAGGTAAGTGAAGCTGCATGAAAAATTGATTGCCACACAGTAGTTCGGAACATAAAAAGCGAAAAATGTTTTAATCGTTCCTATATGCCATCGTCAGGAAGGATTTAGTTTTCATGTATTTTTGACGTTATTGAAATACTCTCAATGAAGGTGGCACATGGATAAAATTTACAGTAAAACTAGTAACTTCAGAAGTCATCGCATTCATTTTTGTCAATGCAATAAACATTAGTAAAACAATTTAATAGTAACAATAATGCGATTCAATGCATTAAACCATTCTTATCTTTTGTATCTTAATACAAGTGTAAACGGCATTCTTTTTCTTTTATGGGCGTTAGAGGTAATCCCCCTTCTCTTGGACTACAACCTTGTCGTGGTTGAAGGGCTTGCGTGCTCCGATGACCCCTAGAGCTGCACTGGCGGGAGCATTGCTCCTGGTAGGGTCACCCATGCCAGATTGGTCGAAGGTTAGGAGACAGACGAATGGTAGTCCGCGCAGCGTCTGTACCTCAGTGAGGCGGCTGCAAAAGGCGTCTGACCCCAGTGGGGCGGCCTCTGAAGTGATGGTGTCACGTAAAAAACACTATTGAGTAAGGCCAAGGAATACTACCTCAATTAAAACAAAAACCTTGAAATTATGGACAGTTCTCAATTGATAATGAATCCTGGCAACTACGGGACTCGGCCAAGAGGGCCGGGTGTCGTGCCCGGCAGCGGTGGGAGCAAGGCCCCTGCGGTCGTCATCACACGAAATCCTTGCTCAGACGACGCAGCAGCAGAGGAAAAGAAGATAAAGAAGAGGAACGAAACTATTAGAATAGGCACGTGGAATGTTAGGACTATGCTGAGGGCAGGGAAACTAGAGAATATAAAGCAAGAAATGGAGAGGGTGGGTGTAGACATCATGGGTCTGGGTGAAGTTAGATGGAAGGATGACGGGGATTACTGGAGCGGCGACTATAGAGTAATTTATAGTGGAGGGAATGAAAGTCAGCGCGGGGTTGCATTCGTAATGAATAGGAAACTTGGTAGAAAAGTAGTGTATGCAGAACAGGTGAGTGATAGAATAATAGTCGTGGAACTAAAAGCAGAACCAACGAATTTAGTTATAATCCAGGTTTATATGCCTACCTCTAATCATAAAGAGGAGGAGGTAGATGGGGTGTACGATCAGCTAGAGGAAATAATTGGTAGGATACCAGGAAGTAAGCACCTGGTAGTAATGGGGGATTGGAACGCGGTGGTGGGTGAAGGAAGAGATGGGCGGGAGGTGGGCGATTACGGGCTAGGAAGAAGAAATGACCGGGGCGAGAAAGCTGTGGAGTTTTGCCGCAGAAATAACCTAGTAATTACGAATACATGGTTCAGACATCATCCTCGACGTAGGTACACTTGGAAGAAGCCGGGAGACACAGACAGGTTCCAGATAGATTATATCATGGTACGTCACAGATACAGGAATAGTGCTAAAAACTCGCATACTTATCCAGGAGCTGATGCAGACACAGACCACAACTTATTAGTCATGAAATGTCGGGTAAAACTGAAAAAGATAAGAATGGGAAGGAGGGTACGTAAGTGGAATACGGAGGCATTAACTGGGGCAATGAAGAAGAAGTATCGGGAGAAGGTGGATGAGATAATGGGTGAGAATCATGGAGTTAGATCAGTGGAAGATGAATGGGGAAGTTTGAAAAATGGAATTATAGAAGCGGCGAAAGCAACGGTAGGCGTAGTGAGTGCAACTAAAATTAGAAAACCGTGGATCACGAAGGAGATGATCAGGGAGATGGAGGAGAGAAGGAAATGGAAGAGTGTAAACTCAGAGCTAGGTAAGAGAAAATACCGAGAATTTAATAACAGGCTTAGAAGAGAAACAAAGAAAGCAAGAGAGGCGTGGTGGAGAGAACAGATCGACGCGTTAGAGAAATACCAAAAAGAGGGAAGAGCAGATGCATTATATCGGAAAGTAAAGGAACTGACGGGTGGTAATAAGGGAAGGGGAATTACAACGATAACAGACAAGACGGGAAAGGTAATCGTTGAACCGAGAGAGATCCAGAAGAGGTGGAAGGAGTATGTTGAAGAGCTGTATGGTAAAGAAATAAGGCCCAATAGGTTAGATATAGAAAGGGAAGACGATATCGACAGATATGGCATCGGACCAAGTATCCTAGATAGCGAAATCGAAAGAGCTCTACGAGACATGAAAAGGAATAAGGCGGTGGGAATAGATGACATACCTGCAGAGTTTTTAAAGAGCATGGGGAAGAACGGAAGAGGAAAACTTTTTGCGCTAATTCGTAAGATTTATGAGGATGGAGTGTGGCCGGAAGACTTCGCGAAGACTGTACTAATTCCTATACCGAAGAAGAGTAAGGCAAAAACTTGCGAAGACTATAGGACAATAAGCTTAATATCCCACGCGGCCAAAGTAGTTCTGAGGATTCTAAACAGAAGGCTAGAGAAGAAGGCAAATGAATACCTAGGTGACGACCAGTTCGGGTTTAGGAGAGGGACGGGAACGCGAGACGCTATAGCGGTGATGAGGACGCTAGTAGAAAGAAACCTAGAGTATGGACAGGATGTTTTTGCATGCTTCGTAGATTTCGAGAAGGCATTTGATCGGGTGGAATGGACGAAATTAATGGGAGTGTTGAAGAAATTAGGGGTCGATTGGAGGGACAGGCGTCTGATTCGAAATTTGTATATGAATCAGACTGCGCAGGTTAGGGTAGCCAATGGAGAATCGGGATGGGCCACGATAGGACGGGGAGTGAGGCAAGGGTGCCCACTATCGCCGTTGCTTTTTAACGTGTATTCAGAAGACATGGTAAGGGAGGCTTGGGGGGAGGAGGAGGTAGGAATAAAGGTAGGAGGGGAGCTGATAAAATCAGTGAGATTTGCAGATGATCAAGCATTGGTTAGTCAGTCGGCCAAGGGGTTACAGTCAATGGTGAATGCATTAGAGGTGCAGTGCGAAAAGTATGGGATGAAGATCAATCACAAGAAAACGAAAGTAATGAGATTTTCTAGAAGTAAGAAGGCGGGGCTGAATATAAGGGTGGGAGGGCAGATGATAGAGCAGGTCGAGCAGTTTACGTATCTGGGTAGTATTTTGGAGGCGAATGGGTTTAGTGGTAAGGACATCAGATGCAGAATTTCGCTAGCTAAAGAAGCATTTTCGAAGAGAAGGGAATTGATGAGGGGGGGTCTGAGAAGAGACGTAAAGAAGAGGCTGGTGAAAACTTTAATATGGAGCGTGGCGCTATATGGGTCGGAAACTTGGTCATTGCGAAGGGAGGATGTGCGTAGGCTTGAGGCGTTTGAGATGTGGGTTTGGAGAAGGATGGAGAAGGTTAGCTGGATGGCGAGAAAGACGAACGAGGAGGTATTGGATATGGTCGGAGAGGAGAGGAAGCTTGTGGCAGAGGTTCGGAGAAGGCAGAAGAGATGGATGGAGGAGGTTTTGAGAGGAGAGGGCATGTTGAAGAGAGTGATAGAGGGGAGAACACTGGGGAAGCGTGGGAGAGGAAGGAAGAGGATAGGAATTCTGGACGAAATAAGAGGAGGTAGAAGATATGAAGAATTGAAGAGGGATCTAATAACGGGCCATCCTTAGGAGGGAATGCGAGACAATTTCTATTAGGTTGGGATACAAAATGGGGACTGTCCAAGAACCTACCAATCAGCTGGTAGAATACTTGAATGAAGAGGTAATCCTCGAACGCAAAATGATGCCATAAAGTATCAGCATATACTCATCCATAATCCATGTAACGATTTCCATTCTACATTTCAGGGACCCAATTATGTTACAAATGTTTCCTACTAATAGTGCTTCACAGGCTTGGGAAAATTACAGCCAGATTTTCAGGGCTATTCAACCCAGCTCGTCAATCAAAATATAAAAACAGGAGTGCTGACTCCGGCTTTCGAGGGGCATGACGAAAAAATTACATACGTTTTTATTTCCCGTCAATTTTTATTACAATTTTGATATAGATTAATTATTACGAAAACCACTTCTTTTTATTACATTCAAGAGCGATTAAATTAGTTTTCAGACTTTTGGGAAAATTTCCCACTCGAATATGGATTTGACTTGAGCCCGTTTACATGCTGTGGACAATCTCCTAACCTTTCTATACACCTCCCCTCGCCTTGCCATCTTTCTTTCCGATCGTTCCATTATCAGCTCTCTCGAATCCTGTCAGCCACACCACACCACGGTACCGGCGTGGCTCCACAACCACCCCTACCCTCAAGGACAGCACAACCAGCCGACATCCAAAAACAGTCATTTCCCGCCACCTCCTCCCCAACCCGTCGATATCTCCGCGAAAACTTTAGACTCCGTAATGCCTTCACTCCTCAGGAGGTCGTTAGCATGCTCCCAGCAAGCCCTTCATTTTTCTCGGCCCAGAACTTCACGGTCACCGTTCGCCTCCATAGTCTCTGCCTAGCGGGCACTTCCTCCCTCCTCGCTGGACGGTCCAATGGCGAAGTCGCGTTGCTCGGTCGCGGCGGATTAAACATCAATGGCTCGCTAATAGCTTCGGGTCGAGCGCCATCAGATCAGAATGCGTCGAACGCGCCCCCGACGTGATGCCGGGCGAGCAAATCGCGGTTTGTGCTTCTCGCGTCATCCCTAATGGCCCGTTCACGGTGGAACGACTTTGCCGCATCCAAACGGCTGGGTCAAGGCGGAAACATGCACTAATTTCAGTGATCGCTATACACGGACGGTCACGCTTGATTGGGGAAGCGAGTGCACTTCCCCTCTACCGACGGAGACAATTTGTGGAAAAGCATCGGTTAATAACTGGAAAATGAGTTTCTAAGTGTGAAATTCGTGTAAAACTAATCGCCATCGGTAGGAAAATGCAGAATGAGTTGGTAACTTTGCAAGATGCCTGAACAAATTTTAGTGTCATTCTACAATTTTCCAAGAGTATTTTTAACTACTTAAACAAAAGCATTAAATTCATTGTTAAATAATCCCAAGAGAAAAATTGAGCTACCTCTGGGGTGAAAATAATATTAATGAGAAATCAGTTGTAATAATTAATCTCATTACAAACCTCCTCTTTGTGTTAGCGATGGCATAATTACTTATGTGAATACCTACTTTCAGAATCACAAACATTTCTCCTTATTAAAAATATGACCCTTGGGCAAGGTGGTCTTCACCTGTTTTCCAATGTGAAACTAGCGATATATCTCCATAATCCAATGACATTCCCTCTGACTGATTTTTTTCAACACATTGCACTCAAATATTTGTATTCATGCCTCGAGAGCCAACAAGCCACCATTGGGAATTCAGGCAATCACGTCTATTTCAAATTCTGAATTGATTTCACTGACAAAGAGTATGTACCTACATGAATGTTGGAGGGAAACTGGAAAATTCTGAGAAACAAGAGATAGCTGGAAATTATGAGAAGGTATCAGCTGATTACTGCATGAATTTTGAAGTGCAATAATAAGTGAACAAATACGAAATTAAGTATCAATAATAAATAGCTCCTCACCGAAGATGTAAGGCTTCGGTCGATGAAATGAAGTAGTTATTATAGATAGGGCAATATTTAAAATGCTTGAACAATCAAGAGATATCCTTTTTTTTCATCGTACGCTCAGGGCTCTTTTCTTCTCTTATTGCTTCCTGTCTTTGTTCATTATTTCATTTAATCCTTTTGATCATTATTTTTCAGAGAAGAGAAGAGGTTTTCGCGCAAAATCACGCCGATTCCAGGGGCTGTTTACCGTAGGCTCCTCACTTCACCGCTACGGAGCACCATTGCTCTCCTAAACCCCTGAACGGGGTTTCATTTTTTAGTGTTCAACTTTTAATAAAAGAAATCTTGGTTAGTTTCTTCATTCTCGTCTACAAATTTATTTTATTTTCACCAAAAAGGACTTGTAGCTCTCCGTGTCATCAAATAGTTCACTATCATTGCATTTAGAACGCACCCCCTACAGAATGGTGTTTTTTTAACTTTTCCATGAACCAAACGTCATTCATTTTTCCCACAAAAATAGCATGATATCCTCGTTAATGCTCTTTTTGGTTTTTATTTAGGAGGGATTTTTCCATTAAATTTTTTGGCCGTCCTTTTTTTACCCTTTAGCCCTGCACTCCTGGCAGAGAGCAATTTCGACAACTGCTACCTGATCCAGCTTGAAGCAAATATATTTAATCAAGTAATACATAATTTTACCATATATGTAATCCATTAAGATTAATAAATTCTATATTATGTTATTAAATTAAGATCTATCGTCCAATAAATAAACGCTCATAAAGGTTTTCTTCAACGGAAGATTCAACGAATAAGTGTAGCATTACAAGCTAACGGATGTGATTAATTCAATCTCAAATTCGGCAGACAATTTTCCATACACTTGTTTCAGTTCAAACATAAAACATGAAATTCATAAATTAACTCTGTATGAAGATCGATTATTGGGCATATTCTGCGACTGGCTGTAACTTTTTAAATAACTTTATTAACTGTTGACATTTAATATGATAAAACGCTTGCTTGAACAGGCACCACAGGATTACCAAAAATATTTTATGAATCCCTAATATTCCTTCAGTAATATTTTGTGTCTTGTCGATTCTAGTGTGTAATAATATTGCTCACGTCTTTTTCGGTTCAATAGTATCAATAGGTTACACAAAGTTATACTTTCTATTCCTATATTTCATGTCTACCCAATAAATGTTCGGAAATACGGTCATGCCATTCCTTAATCTTCTGAGCAACGTTTCTTGCCGTGCCTAAGTACTTTCTGTTACGAATATGTTATTTCTGTCTTTCTCTCATTTCCGCTAAATTGGAATTGAAAAATATTAGCCCTTGAGCGGGTAAAACTCCAATTTAGCCCTTAGACCCAAGAGTAATATTTCCCGCCATGTTCAAGAGGAAGACTTGACGGGAGTAATTCGGTCTGTTCCTCCAACTTCAACTGAGTGAGTGTGTCCACTACCGAAAACTTGTTACCCTTTTAGGAAGTTTCCCTGTAACGATGGCCAATTGTTACCCTTCAAAGGGCTAGATTCAAGTGCTACAGTGAAACTTTGAGGTTACCAGATATATCAATCAACTGCCGAGAATATATATCGCGCAATAACTCACTGAATGCAGCTAATTTTATAGACGTCCTTATCTACAAAAAAGTTTTTTCCGTATTATTGCATTACCTAGGCCATTTGAGCAAAAGTGGCGGTTTTCGCAAACTTTTCCTTCACTCCTAACATCTCTTTAAAGCATAAAATCCAACCATCATTCAGTTGTTATAGGTTTATCTTTTAATTGATCAGCTCGTTTAATTTTTTCCTCACTAACTTCAAAATAACGGTTTGGTCACACTTAATGGTTTGTGGAAAGTCAAATAAAAGTAAATCAGAAAATGATAACACGCAGCAGACAGTAATTGGGTTTATTAGCCTGTCGGATATGCATTGATAGTTCATCTTGTAACACGCCATTTTGGCCGTGTTGGCATAAGTAAACGATTAAGGACGCCATTGTGTATATTTTGGGAACACGTACTACCGCGAGGCAACAATATCGTTTCTGTATTATGAAAAACAACTTTAAAACAATGCCGTCTATGTTATGAAAACAACTTTAAAACAATACCGTTTTCGGGTCACGTAAACAAACTAAAACAATGCCGTTGATGTTATGAAAGCTGCAAGGCAGAGAAAGGATGGAAGGGGTAAACAAAATTATAATAATGGAAGGGAAATAGCCTATCAGATACGAGAGAAGGGGAGAAAACCTGGAATGTTCTAGAACATACAGGAAGGGGGGAGAGATAGTATATAAAGGCTTGACAAGGAACGGATGAGGCTTCTTCTTAACAAAAAGTCACAAGGGACGTGAGGGGAGGACCCTCAATTATCAACGAAGTCAGCACTCAATCACTCAGGGAAGCCGAAGAACCGGTCATCGAGTGAAAGTCAGTCTGGAGTTTTTGCAGTGATAATTAGCCGGGAGTAAGCAGCTTTGGACAGCAATTACCAACGCCAGTGTCCGGTGTTAAGGAAGGATCCAGGAATCCGATAAACAGATACTGGGGCATAGAGTATCGGCGGAAGTCACATTGTGCAATATCCGGTGAAGTACAACAAACAATATAAATCAATACGAATATATTTGAGAAGGGAACATATATTAATTAATTGATTAACCAAAGTGAATTTGTTTTCTAAGTGAAGAATAAAAGGGTTATTATAAATATATGTATTGTTCAAGTGTATCATTTTTGTGCATGAATTAATCCTTTAACCTTTGCCGCCAAGGACTACCAAAAGAAAGGATCTCTCTCAAGGTAAGAAGTGATAAAGTGAAGGGTACCTTTTGTGTGTCGGGCTGATACAGTATATAACGTCGCGTGTTTAGGACCGCGTGACAGAATAATTATTAGAACCCCTGTGATAAGGAAATTGATAGGGGGTGACTAGTACAATCTTTTTCCATGGATATTCGTTAAATGAATTAGCTACCCCTGTCTGAAGCAAAGAACTAAGCAGGGATCATTCCTCAAATGACCCTTCACATGCCAATCTGGTTAACACTGGATATATCGCACAAGCATTGCTTTGAGAATTGGTTATCTCTTTCTTTCAAAAGAAGAAAATGCTCTTTAGAACCCATGGATTAAAATTTGTATGCTTGTCAATAGTAGAAACCATACTCACATCTCTCCAAAAGAGGCACGGCAAACAAAGTATTGTATACGAGACGATTCACGTGAGCCAAGCTAATGTTCAGCAGTTAAATGCATTCAGGGAGCAATCCACGGATTACACAAAGTGTTCATGCTAAGTTCGAGCTTTATTTGAGGCCTTGTTTCGGGGTCAATTCTTGAAACACAGGCACACGAACGCACGTTTGCCTTGTGGTCGGCTTTTGCCGACCCAGTTAGTAACTAAACCAGGGAAATAGACAATTAAAACTACATAACTTAACTTCAACCCAATTTCGTTGGCACAGTATATTCTGCCATGTAAATACACACGTCGGCTCACCATAAAGGCAGTGAAATATGTGGGAAAATATAAATTTAGAATTTTAATATTTCCTCTTGTGACAAAGGCTTTGGCAAATTTACTGTTTTTCAAGCAGGTGGTAAAGAACCATAATTATTTTCAAATGCAACATAGCATCGTTTGTGATCATAACATCCAATGTTAATTTTGGCAAATATGCAATTATTTCTCACTCATCATGAAACGTCATTTTTCCACCATAAATTCCCAGTAATGCTTCATGTACACCATGCAACCCATATTGGAAAAGTCCCTCGTATACTTTTAACGGGAACGAATTTAAAAGCGTTGCCGAACCTGAAGTGTCTTCTTTCATTACTGAGTACATGGTCCTAAATTGTAGCTTAATTTCCTTTACTTCATAAAAGAAGTCCAACTCGTTAAATTGAGGATGTGTCAAGATAGAAAGTATCGTGTCAATTAAATAACCAAATAAAAACTCCCCAAATTATTTTTTCACGCGCAGTATTCTGCATTTTGCTGGGCAACATCGTATAAATAATGAAGTGGGGTCGGTTAACAAGCATTTTATCATATTTAAACATTAAAATGGGTGTCAGAGTATTTAACAAAATGACAGACATGACCTCATTATTTTATCCTCAGCCAACGAGCGTTTCCGTCAGATAATGGAAACCGCCCTTCTCATGTTACCTCTCCACTCATTTACCAGCGATTTATAATTCGCCTATTTTCGGTTACATGGCTCTTTATGTAGATAAAAACAACGCTTTTCTAATAAAGGATATGGGTTTCACATGGAGCTTCAGTAGTGATCAACTGAAATAAAATTCTATAGCAGTTTAAATGTTAATTGCAAATTTACGCCCGTCACGATTTTTCACAAGTTGCAAAACTTCTCCGTGGTTGTTATTCGTAGGGGCACATTCAAAGTTAGCACATCAACATTTTTATCATTAAATATTCAATGGTTATGAATTCTTGAGTATTAGTCAGATAATGAAAATCATTTTTTCATCGTCAACATTTCGCCATATTTATTGGCATCATTTCAAAAGTAAGATAGTTCATTCCATTCCTTGTGCAGACTGTGACAGGGTTTATATTGGACAGACGCCACAGTAGTTAAAATATAGGTTGAGCCAACACTAATCGTCAATTGAGGATGTTCCATCACTATGTGAATCAAATAAAATACTGAATTCCCACGTTTTGTTTAATCGGCTATAAAACTCTTTCTGTTTCTGGCGTTGGCTAATGAAAACCTAAATTAAAGTACAAAATATGCGGATTATTCCACGAATAAATTTTCAACGAACGATTTTTTAAATCCATTGTAGTCGAATTCAGCGCCATTTCTGTAGAATTACCGCATTTAGTTTGTTTTGCTTTTTTCCTTCAAATTAACTTATTTTAATTTATTTATTTTTGATGCACGCAAAAAAAATGAAAAAAAAATGTGTTCTTACTCAAAATACACAAAGCTGTTTAATATACAAAAAAAAGACAATAGAGGTTAAAAATAGATTTGCACAAGTTAAACAGAGCAGACCAATAATTTTTTTCACATCAATGTAATTACTCAGGAGTGTGGTTCTTCAGAGCGATCAGGCTCGTCTGAAAGGAGTACAAATAATCAGAATTTATAAAAAATTAATCATTCACTTAGATTCATAAAAATAACAACATATAAATAGTAATTTACAACTATAAATCAACGTATTGTCTAAATTGTATGTTATATGCTGAACTACATACAAAGTGCTGTTTAATTACAATTATTGAAACCATTAAAATAACGAATTGTTATTTATTAACTAAGTAGATATATTTACCTTAGCATCTCCTATTTTTGTATTAAATCTCAGCTCTTTTGAAAGTTGATTGAAAAACATTGGTATTTGTATTTCCATTAAGTTTTTACCATAGTTATTGATATATCTAGGTACAAGATATCTACTATTATCTTTAATGCTCATATGGTGCGCTCTTTCTTGAACCTTTTTGTACTTTTTGTTATTATAATTATTGATCACTAGAATGTAACTACACATTTAATTTCTCTTGCTCAAATGTTCCCTGACACATCATGACCAATTATCGCATTTCTTACGTAATAACAAAAAATACGGTGGGAAGAAGCGCGTATTTTATTTTTATTCAATTTCCCAGAAGTTTTCAGCTCTAATAGAGTATTTTTCGCGAAAATTGCATTTATATTAGATTTCGTATTATATACCGTATAAAATACCTACTATTTGTCTCCGTGCTTATCGCATTCTCCCATTGAACACCATGCAACTTCATGTTCAATTTTCCAGACAAATAGCGTGGAAAGCTAAATTTTTGTATTTCATATCAGATAGAGGACTCATTTTCATTCTAAAAGTCCCCAGAATAGGAAATAAATGACATTTATGTTATTATACGGTAGAATCACTTTAATTTGGAAAAATAAACGGTTAGGAATATCTACATAAATCTGATGTTTTCTGTATGTTCTTTCTGTAGTATGTTTCTAATATCAACACATATGATAAATGCTTATTTCCACTCAATATTTTTTATATTTGTTGTATTTTTATTTTAACTATAGTTACATGTATTGTACTTTTTGCAAATTATGATTTATTATTTTGATAATTCATAATTTTACTTGTTTTCAATAGGCTGACGGTTTTTAACTGATTTTAGAGCAACTGGTTGACAGTTCCATTTATTTAATGTATAAATTTGGCTAATATCACAGATTGGTTGCATTGATATATGCATTATATGCCACAATTTTGTTGCAAAAATATCTCAGTTTTTTAAATAATTTTACTTGTGAATCTTTGTTTATTGGATATTGTATTATAGCCTTATTACATACATGTAGTCCAGAATAGTCCCTTTTTGGTAAAGTATACAATTGCATATAAAACGCAGGCGTATTTTGAGAATGTCATACTAGGAATATCACATTACCTTATCAATATCTTATCGGATACGGCTCCGATAAAATGGAGGACAATCACGAACTATTTCTCTGCACGGCATGTTTTGTTGTTTGTTTCTTTTGGATTAAATTATTGAATGACCATGAAACAATATTCACTTGATTCATTGCCACTTTTTTATTGAATCCATGCTATGAAAATCTGTCCTCAAAATACCTTCGATCGCTTAAGGCATCCTACGCATCTGAATAGCAAAATACACCCAATATTGGTAAAATCAAATGAAGGCATGTGAAATTTTACCAGTAGCCACCTCAGAGTTAAAAAGAAAAACTATACCCTGCATCAAATACCCCTCGAACGTCGACTTTAAAGTGTACGAGAGCGTATATGGTACTATATTCAGGCAAATTTAACAAATATCGATCACAAACAGAGTTACTCGGACAAAATAAAGCAGAGTGTGATTTTAAAGAGAAAGGAAACATCACTACTGAAAAGTACGGCC
The DNA here is from genome assembly GCA_963573305.1 of Pyrrhosoma nymphula. Classification (NCBI taxonomy): domain Eukaryota; kingdom Metazoa; phylum Arthropoda; class Insecta; order Odonata; family Coenagrionidae; genus Pyrrhosoma; species Pyrrhosoma nymphula. The sequence goes on from OY754327.1 coordinate 17,993,085, forward strand.
CTAAGTCCTTTCTTGGGATAGTCTTAATATCTCAAGAAAAAGATATCCCATGGAGTTGTGAACTTTCTTGATTTTCCCAAACCTTAGAGAACCAAGAATGGCCGTGGTTTCGTAGCCAGAGAGTACTGCAGAGCCACCCCTTGCAGTAAAATGTTGGCAACTGCTCTTGGTCCCTCTCTTGAATGTCGTGGGGCGCTGATAGAATATTCTATTCCCACGAGATACCGGAGAATCCTCGGGAATCTCCTTCGCCGGATAAGGATCAAGGTCCCGGAAAATTCCGGGTATTCACGACCGAGATCCCAGGAAGATAATTATAAAACGAAATGGCTTTCCTACTAAGATAATAAAAAAATTGCGCATCAGTCATTCTTGATGAGCGACATCGCTGAGATGGAACTTTCAAGAAAGGAGCAAGATTTCTTCTCATCTTTCAAGAAAAATCCTCCTTTGGGACAAAGTCAGTGAGAGAGGACGGCAGCTTGGCGCTATCTTCCCATGTAACAAATTACTTGAGACGGGAACTTAGTGCTTGCGAAACAACGGCACGTGCTTTCATTTTCCGTGCACTACAAAAGATGTCAATATAAATGAATCTAGGAAACTCACAAAAGGAGAAATATAATAAGATTTATTCTAGTCGATCTTTGTGAAACTGTTTTCCACATTAATGCAGAATAAAACTAATATGATTGCTGCTTTAATACTAACGGGAGCCTTATCGTAGAAATTCACTGTGATTTGTGAATTTTTTTTTCTCTCTGACTATTCTGGTGGTCCGTATGCCCCTGCGATCCCGATAAGCCATTTGCTTGTCTCCAGGTTTCGCAGGGGCCAAACCACCAGAACTTTAAAAACACCCATCCCCTGGGCAAGTGAAAAACTGACCCAGGCGGGACTCGAACCCGCGACCCTCGGACTAGCAGGTGAGGACTTTACCCGGCCGCCACCGGCTGGGTCAAGTCCTCACCTACTTTGACTTTTAAAAACACATCTTAGGAAAAAGGATATTTCACATAAACTACAGAGTTCTTAATCCTGCACAAGTTTGGGAAATATTTTCAGAATACACTTCACTCAGACAATCTTATATCGAAACAAGCTTTTGCCATCCCTTCAGAAAAATATTTCGCTGCGCACTTCGGTTGGTTCGTATTTTCTTGAATTCAAAACTTACTATCAAATGATCCAGACCTTTTGAGTCCACAATCCCTGCACTGATATGGTAGGATGCGAATGGCAGTCACAATGAATTCCACCCTATTTCACCGGGATGTCTGTTCTCCTCCACTCTTATCGCCCCATTCACAATGAAGTCAAGTGCCAGAGACTCTGGCGGATAATCCAGTGCGATTGCACACAACACCATTTTCCACGCAATACCGTGGCCCAAATCGCATGCTGGGTCCAATCTGAATCTCGTTCCTCTCCAAACGTTGCAAGAGCAATCATGTATTTTGGGCCAACGGGTTAGAATAGATCCCTATTCTCCTGAATCGCGCACTTGCTTCCGGAAATGGATCACTTTGAAGCGAGCCCGATATCGAATTGAGTCCATTCAAATCTTGCCGAATCTCATCGTGGCAGCGAAAGGAGTTTCCGAACGAAAGAAATACATTTTTAAATTTCCAGCATTTTCACAGCCTGGATTTGATTTGCTTATTTTTTTCGAGTTGTAACGCTCCTTCTTTCTTCTTTCTTTTATCTTCCCTTCGAGCATAGAGCATCATTAGAGGGCGCGCGCGCAACCCACGCAATGGATTTTCCTTTGGGACCAGAGCAAGCATATTTTTGTGACGTCAGACATGGTAAGATGTGTGGGGTCTACATAGTTAAGCCCTGGAGTAACCAATAAAACCACTCTTAGGATTCAAGAGTAGTGGTGATGAAGCTGTTTAAAAGTGCAGCATCACTGAGAAGCATTTAATTGTTGATAGAATGGGAATAAAATCGCTAATTAGTTTCACTGATACGCATCTTTGAGGCGTGCATAAGATGAAAGAGCATATTTTTATCTTTCTTTCAGTCATCCTTAATTAATTGCATGAAAAATCCGGAGACGCGAATATTTTACCAATAAAGATTACACTTAAACGTAGGTTTTGCGGGCCGTACCCGCGCTTATTTTTCGTGCCTGAGGTCACGTGGCTCAGAATTGCTGAGGAGACGAACTTTTTCAAGCAAGGGTATATCTAGCCTCCACATGATCTAAGGATTGTCCCTCGCCTGGGTTTGAGTCGGACTTCTCGTCCAACTTCTCCCGCTCCTCTCACAGGATCCACCTTCAACTCACTTTCCTTCCCCGTTCATTCTTCCCCTTTTTCCGCCCACACTCTTCCTTTGATAGCACATCGGTCCACTCCCCTCTTCGTTCCCCTCCACGCCCCCCCCCCCTCTCCCAGCCCCTATCCCTCCTCACGGACAAAGAAACGCCTCTCCCACCCGCAACTCTCCGCAACCATTGAATCTAAATCAGTCAGGGAGGAAGCTTCTGTCCACCCCTTCACCCTCCCTCCCCACACCCTTATCCTTCCATTTCTCTCCCCTACATAGCCTCCTCTCTCCTCCGCAGGGGCCGCTGTCACAGAGTATACATAGAGAGGCAAAATTGGTGGCACCAAATTCTATTTTATGTACTTAATTATTACTTCGCTCATCTACCATGTTCTTAGCCAGTTACTTAGGCACAAAGCTTACGAAATCATTGCCGTGCACAAAGTAATTTTTGAATAATTGTATGTTAGGAAGTAGTATAAAAGAAAAATTGATAATTTCGCACTCAGATCTAACTAAAAGTAAAGATCTCTGAGCAAGAAAAAGAGGAAGAATTCCGATTTAAAGAGAACACTAGAAAACCTGTAAAACTGGCAATTTAAAAGCGACGCATATGTTTTTTCTTTACGCCCTGTTCCCGTGAGGTAAATATGAAGGCCATATTGAAAAACTATTTCATCCGTTCGATCAAAAGCACTGATTAAAACACGAAGCGTGTCACTGTTTCCTTTGCTTAACATTTGTTAGATCCATAATTTTTGGATTGAACTCAAAAACATCGTAATTTAGGATAGTACTTCCAAATATTATATTCTCATTAGAAAATCAGCTCCTTTCACTCTTCTCAACTTCTTTTATTAAGACTGACCGGGATGGAACTGGATAAGAGCATGGCGGATTGAGCAAAACATTATTAGAGTCATTGTCACTTTCGGCCTTTCAGTAAGTACTCTGTGCCGCCGTATTTCCAATGCCACGCGGTCACATGAAGGAGGCAGAGATAGAAAGAGAGATGGATCCAGACCTCAACGTCCCCCGGCACTAAACACGACGGGCCCATCCCCCGATGATTCTCCTTTTAACGGCAATAGCGATCTGGGAATGGGGGTGGTGCCCTTCCCCGTCTTTTTTTCTTCATTCTTTTCCACTGAAATCCCTTCTTCTTTCCCTCCTTGCCCGTGTCATTCTATGAATACTCGCAAGGCGCCCCCACCCGCCCCGCCCTTCCCATAATTCAACGCACGCGCTCAAACAAACACACGACGATGGCGCCGCTCCCATCACCACCACCCAGGTGGCGGAGCTATTTGTGTTGTTGCCCCGATGGAACATCATCCTCCCTCCCTTTCTTCCTTCCTTCAACATCTCGCCAGAGACGCCACTGATTTCCGTGAGGTATTGAGTCAAATTTTCAATGGCTCTAAAGAGATTGGCGCAAATGGTGTAATGGACTCAATTTGCGTCACAACTATCCGGCGGAAAATGTATGCATTCCTCGTTGGATCTCAGGCAGATAAGTTGTACTGAATCCAATATTTGATTTGAAAACAGTAATTATTGCTCTCTAATATACATATTTTAAATATATTAGGGTAGTTGGATGATATTTGTAGAAAAGGGAAGTATTCTCCCAGCTCTCGTCTATGCATATCTTGATCTATTTGGATGTTAGTTGTTAAATATAAATATATCGCACAAATATAAGATTTTGGCTGAGTTTATGCAAGAAAAAGTTAAGTTGGGCCATCTAAGCTCTACGCAATTGTTTCCCGATTTTATTTGAGATTATAATCAAATCAAACCATTTCCAGGGAATATTTTCGTGGCATTCATCGATGGTATATGGAGAACAAGAAAAACCACGTTTACTACTTGGTTCATCTCATCTTCATCATTTTCGTAAGCAGTTGCTTACGAAATCATGATACGGACGAACATGAAATGAGCGATATAGAAATGGAATAAGTGCTATTGATAAATTGAAATAATTGTTCAATGAGATTTCCTCGAAAATTAAGGACTAAAACCTTGAGTTATAAACTACTGTGAGTATCTAGTCACAAGGTCAATTGGCTCCTTTAAATTAAATTGTGAAATTAATCGGGTTCCAAGCTAAAACATCCATTAAATGGACATCATAACTGCGTTAAAATACATAAACAACACATATTAAGGATTTTGTCATTTATTTTTGCTGGGGATATTCCGAATGGGGGGGATATTTTTCCCCTTATAATATATTCGGAATGAGAGGAATATATATATATTAATATATTATCTTGAAAATATTTATATATTCCATTTTAGTTGGTTCCTTTTTTCATCTGTGTTTTCACTATTCTCATCAGAATTTAGCAATATAATTCGATCCAAAATGTTTTTTTTAATTAACGCTTTCGTTTTTCATCACTTCTTCTGCACTTAAAACGTATGCACATACAAAATGTGATGAATGAATTTTTTTAGTGCCACGTAACATTTTGGCTGTTTTCAGTTATTTAGAACTGCTCAAGCAGGGGTAGCGATGGAACCTGAATATTACATAATCTGCAGTAAATTTCGGCAAGATGTCACTTTTAAAGGACTTGGATCGCATGAAAATAACATACTAGCCTGATTGCATACATTTTTGGTCCATTACAAACAAGTTGTCTTGCGCCGACCATGTTAGAGTGTAACTACCGTTACAAAATAATTTTTAATCAAATAGTTCAGTAAGCCACTTAACTCACTATTTATTAACATCTAACTAGCTGTTCTCATTGAAATTAACAATTATTTTCTCATCTCTCTGATTTTATTTATAACTAAACATGAATGTAACAATTGAATTATGAATAATAATCTCCCAGGAAATCACAAAATAAAGAAAAGTACTCTATTCTGCCCCCACGACTGAAAACTACGTACTTATTTTGCGTTAAGCCATAGTTACTAGTAATGAATATGCATTTCATGCATACAAGTTGACCCTGGAGAAAAACTAATTTATGACTGGATACACTAAAAATGTCCTTTTTTTGGGGTAAAGAAGTTGGAATAAGAAGAAGCAACAGATTTGATAGGTGCGTACACCGTAAAATTAATGGAACATTTGTCTTAATCACATTAGAGGGCGTATGAAGCAAGGCATGAATGTAACGGACAGGGATTTAAGCAAGATTGAGCAATATAGCATAAATTATTAAAACTCTCTCTCTCTCTCAGAGAGAATTTTAATAATTTATTCCATAATGCCCAATCTTGCATTCATCCATGTCTGTATTGCTTGTGTTAGGCCAGGGAAACATAGCCAGTTTCCCTGGCCTAGCACAAGCGATTATATGATTAATTAATTAATTAACCTCTTTCAACTGTGTGTACTTCGGAAGGGTTCGGCGTCATTAGTATTCATGCATACATGTAAAATTGAAGTACCTCCCTCGTTCTTGATCCTAAATCGCTATCCATGGAGGAGGGGAGATCGGGCTTGGTGGCTAGAGTACTGGCTTCCAATTCCAAAGGCTTGTGTTCAAATACCAACAGTACTTGTGATTTTTCAGCGGAATCTCGATGCCTATTTGGGTGCCATGTTCAGAGCACTTCAAGTATGGTACTCCGTCCGTCGGATGGGACGCTAAACTGTGGCCCCCTTGACACATTTGTTAAAATGTAGACTAAGGCCAATGCCAGGCTTTTCTTCATCCTTCCAACGCTCGAGACCAAGGTGACGATGAAGTCATCTTCCGCTAACCCAGAGGTCGTGGGTTCGAGTTCCGCCTGGGTGGGTTTTTCCCACCCTATACATAGGTTCTTGTGCTATTTTTAAAAATAGTTAATAGCCTTAAAGGGTTATGAAGTCCTCAGTTTGCTAGAGAAAATAAAGACGTTATATTTTTTATGTATATTTCACAGAATATCCCCCAATTACCAACCAAGCGTACACCATCCGACCCACTTGATCTCCATGACCTCCAAGGACCAGTCGTCGTTCGCCTCCCCAAAAATAACATAATCTAACGTAACCATTTACATCTGCATACTACCCTGCAAGCCGCCGCTCGGGGGTGTGGCAGGGGGTGTTAGAACACCATCCGTGTAACGGTGTGAAGGAGAATGTTATAGGTACCTAGGTGAAAACATTAAGTGTATTTCGGCAGTACTCCCAGTAGATCTCAGTTTTTATTATGGTCACTTATTGTACGTGGCAAGAACGAATTTTTGTACCTACCTGTTCGGAAATGTTTTTCTCTTATTTTGTATTTCCTGACAGACCTAGAGATGTAGTGCGCCATCAAAATTAGATTCTCTGTTTCACACTGAAACACACCTGTTCTGAATTTCTCAAGCAACCTAAGCCTAGCGTGTAGCCTCCGAGACTCTAGTGATTCTCAACCTAATCCCTCTAAAAGCTGTTAAACACTCTTTGTTTGCTCGAAGCAGTTTTTAACGAAGCGCACAGCTTCCCTTTGTATTTTATTTATTTTTCGAATCAAATATTTCTCTCCAGGGTCCCAAATGTACGCGGCGTATTCAAGGTGTGACCTAACCAAAGCAAAGTAGCACCTCTCTTTCACTTTTTTATCCGAGGACCTTCCTACTCCACGCTTGATAAATCTAGTTTCTTAAGGCTGTGCCGCATATGTTTAATAATATGCGTGTTCTTCACGATAGGTTTGAGGCTAAGGTAATTACCAGATATTTTACTTTGTCTGACGACCTAATGTTTAGTAAACGCAGAATGTAGACATGGAGTTGGTGAGTTGACTTCCGCAATAAGTGTACTGCAGTACATTAACTAAGATTTAGTTCAAGCCCCCACTCCTGAAACCACGAGCTAACTTTGCTTAGGTCTAATGATAGAACTTCTAAATCCACATTTAACCATGGAGTAGGGTAAACCGTACATTTATTGGCCACCCGACAGTTATTGGCCATTTGGTGTTTTGATGAGCATAGTAAGACTACAGTTGGACAAAATTAACAATATTCAAGCTATATAGAATGGACAGAGATTTCTGCCCCTACAGCTTTCTTGAAATAACCACCACTTGTCACATTATTCAGTAATACAGGATTTTTCCGGGCACTGGTTTTTACAGAGCAGTTTCTTCTCATTTTCTTAAGGGAAGAAGAAACATTAAGGCATCACTGCGGCTCTCTCTTTTACAAAACAACTTTTAAATCATTTTGGGAGATTAGTTTAGGCTACTACTGAAGAAGTTATTTGTGATTGATGCAACTTGCCACATCAAGTAGCCCATACTGACGGTGGCCAATAACTCATCCTAATTTAGTTCATTTTCAGTTATTGGCCACCCCGGCCAATAACTGTATTATAATTTTTTTTTTTCAATTACGAAGCTTTTACTTTCATTTTTCTTCTTAGTTATCATTTTAAAATAATTTTGCTTCATTTGCATTTCTGGATAGCCCAGTGGGGAATTAATTGTCCAAAAGATGTTCAAAGAACGTTCAGTGATGACTATTTGAACGTTCAAAGATCATTCAAGAAAGACATTCAATGAACGTTCAATTGGCACTCACAGATAGTGCAAAGAACGTTCATTGGAATACTTCATAGAATGTTCAAAGAATTTTCAACGTGGATGAATTGCGGCTAAGCTGTTTTTGAATTAATAACATATGAACCAAGAAGGAATGTTTTAAAAAATAGTTCTCGTGAAGTGATTCTCGATTCATATCGTATTACCTCACCACTGACTTCCCTGATCTCTCAAATAAAAAAATGATAATTTACAATTAATCACTATGAATGTGCAATTACGCGTACGAAATACTAGTACAGAAAATCGTATATACCTAGTCATTTCCGTGGATAAATGTAACTTCGAGAACTATGATTATTAAATGGCAATTACTTGATAGTTTGAGGAAATACCATCACATCTCGATATCAGTTATTTGGCATTAATTAATTGAAACCTATAATGCCACATGGTACGAATATAAATGCAATATTACTGTGAATAAACAAGATTTTGAACTTGAAAAGGTTTTTTTTTAAGGTTTAAAGATGTTCTTTAAATGTTCAACCAAGAAGCGTTATTGAATAATTCTTCGTGGACTGGAAATGAACGACCTATGAACAGTCTCAAATGAATAGTTCACACTTGAACATTCAATGAACGATCTATGAACAGTCTCAAATGAATAGTTCACACTTGAACATTCATTGAACGACCTATGAACAGTCTCAAATGAATAGTTCGCACTTGAACATTCAATGAACGTTCTATGGATGTATGCTCAGGATAATTCAGTGGTGGACTACTTTTGAATTAGTTCATGAATGTCTTCTGCATGGTCTCTCCCCACTGGGAGAGTAAACAGTTATTGGCCACCAGCCCAATAACTGTAACTCACCTGGTCAATAACTGTAAGAGCTAACTTATACTGCATAGAACGCTGAAACTTGTCTACTGTATGTGTATCTCCTGGGTATGGATGCCGCATTACAAGAAAAATAATTTGATGGAATTTTCTTTAGATCAGCCGCTCAAAAATATTGAGTTCTCTGAAAAAGCCTATATTTTAAATTAAATAAGTCTGGGTTCAAAGTTACTAGCGGCCGATCACCAGTTCTCTCCAATTATTAATAAAACACGCTGATTCACTAAGAATATTTGAAGGAGCATACTGGTTGCTAAATTAAGCTTGATCACCACTTTGAATGTGCTATGTTGGTTTATTTTGGCATTTTATAGAGCTGGCCGAAAAAAAGTTCCCGAAGTAACAGAGAATCAATCATTTCCAGTGTACTAGAGTTCTTGATTACGCACCCAAGACCTAATCCACGTAATGATAATCGTACTGGAGAGGGATGGTTGAATGTAGCGAGTCAGTGTTTTATCTAAAAAAGAGAAAATTTATGTTTCATTATTCTCTATGTTTATTAAATTTAATGCAAAAACTTCAAATCGTTCATTTCGAAGAAGAATATCACTTCTCTAAGTAATGAAATATTCAGGAGCAAAATTTAAGTATCACTTAAGTTCCATAATTCAACCATTCACCTACTTAAATAGAGCATTTTTACTAGGTTATAAATATCGATGAAAATTATTGAGTTTCCACCCCATAATTTAAAACTGACGATTTGTATTGTAACTGAATATAATCGGGTTTCCATAACCGAAGGAAATTATATTCATTTTGCATTTTTGTGAGTCACAGTTTACCAATCATAAAACCTAAGTCGAAATTAGTTATGCTATATCGTCATCATTACACAATGATACCAAGTAATCTGATACCAAGATACAATATAGCAAGTAATCTGACAGAATTGTATGGCACATCAGTGTGACACACAACGATAGTTCATTTTCCCCATAGTGCTGCCAAGCCACCTATCTTAAATCACGTTTAATCTGAAAAAACTGCATTCATGGAAATTATGCAATATTTTTTTCTATGGAGAACATTTATGGCTTGCTTGAATTCACGAGTGTGAATTTTATAACACCATGCACAATTGTACTCAATCATAGTGGAACTATTTTAGGGCCCGAATGCAGAAATTTGGGGGTCTCAGAAGCGTTAAAAGGAATAGATAAAGCCTGAAAGCATGGATCTATTTGGGTATTTTTACTGTCGTACGATTGGTTCTTTATTTTTAGAAAGTATTATGGTTTTTGGACAGTTAATCTTATTATTCTTATTGAGATGCGTTTTGGATTGCATTTTTACGGAAATAAAGAAAAAGGTACGTTGTGGAATCAATCATTCGTAATCATGATACATAACATTTTCATAAACTAAAAAATTCTAATAATGTAACTCATTTTTATCCTCCTTAAATAATCATTGATGTATAGAGACAAAGTTCTTTCAATATGATGTCAATATATATATATCCTATTGAGTATGATGTTTGGATTATAAAAACTATTTCTCCAGAGCATCCTAAGTACTTCTTACATTAATCTAACAATACCATATGTGACTACGTTTGGCACTAAATAACTCTGTGAACTATCCTATTTTCATATTGTTTTCATACACACACAAATCACACCTTACCTACCAAACCAGTGTTCTGTGCAGTAAGCTCCAATTTTTAATAATCTCCCAACTATCCCAATGCTATTCGCATTTTACTTTCTGCACATGTGGCAGTTTATCAGCCAATCAAATTTGAGTACAATCAAATGCAGCAGTCTTACGGCGATGAGCAGTGAGGGATTGGTAGTCAATGTATTCCGGAGAAATGTTGAATAAGTCATCATTTTCGCCTCTTATTTAGAAAGTCGTGAAGGACATCGTGGAGTACAGCGCTAAGCCTCAAAGGTTTTGGTACATGCGGATTTAATCCATTTAATCCTGATGCATTGGGTTATAATAAACGTCTGGATGCATCTGCCACAGAACACACACTAGAGTGATGCAAACGAGATAGATGGTGCTATGAAGAAATATACATTTCTTGATATAGTTGGAAAAGAATTAGTGGAGAAATTCTGAATAATAGAATAATTTTGCGAAGGTGAAACTGAGAAATCTTAACGCTATTTTGAATATTGGAATATTTTCAGAAAGGCAACAGCCATGTGGAGCTCTCTATTTTATAGTTCCATACAAAATGGGAATCGTCTATCCTTTTCCGGAGGAAGCAATTAAGCATGGCCAGGGCAGCAGAGGATTAAGAGAAAGAAGACAGAAAAATAACGTGAAGAAGCAAAATAATCTAAGATGAATTAAATCAAAAGAAAATAAAACAGAAGAAATATTTTTCACAAGGGGTATGTGTATAATAAAGGGCAATTCTGACTACGACATAGGCCGTGAGCTAACCTGACCAGACTCAGTGCTTAGGTCTGTAAAGTGTCAGAAGCTCATTCACGAATTCTTTGTGCCAAAACGCCACAGTAAATCTATTAAAAATATCGAAGACGGATATATCTTCCTTCATCGTTGAAAATAGTCAAAATAAAATTCAGAGGAGCAAGATGATGAAGATATAAATAAACTGCTCATATTTGCAGTTATGGAATTCATTAGATAAGTATGGCAACTCATGGTTAAAGTTGTTGTAATTTCAAAAATGTGTGAAAGTTATGATAATTAGGTATTTAAAAGAAAGCAAACGTGCATGGCCAGTAAATATCAGTCACATGGTCAATAACTGTGCGAGGTGGCCAATAACTGTACTAATAGGCAAAGTTTTACTCTACGTCCTCAATTATTTTTATGCTTAGTTATTTCTATATTTATATTGTGGTAGTTAAAAAGGAAATAACTTAGGTTTTCAAATATGATGAGTGACTATAATTTAAAAATTTGTAATGTTTTTTATTGCACTTCAAACATAAAATTTTCCTTAAGTGGCCAATTACTGTACGGTTTACCCTACCGTGCCAAATACATTTCAAAGCGATGCGGAAGGATGACGAGTTCCCCTGATTACGATAAAAACTACAAGGTGTACTGCACACTTGTGTTTTTTATCACAACGCGTTTCAATGCCTAGTCTTCATCTTCAGGTACAAAGTTCACCAACAGCGATGACCTGAAGATGACACCTAGGCATTGAAATGCGTTGTGATAAATAAAACAAGTGGGCAGTACAACTTGTAGTTTTTTATCGTATACTATTCTG